>CM051518.1:53308371-53708377 GCA_028015205.1 Mytilisepta virgata | reverse complement strand
ATATAAACAGTGAACTGGATGATAATAATCATCATTCTTCAATCACAGACTCCTCTATATTTCTATAATGTTTATCTGATTTTCAACAAGTTTGTTATTTAATACATTGTACTTGTACAATTGATGTTTTATATGCATATGATTTCTTATTATTTCTTATTGTAATCTCTTTAGCCCTTTTCAGAAAATCATTTCAGGAATCACGATTATGACTCTTAAATTATAATTTGAAGCAAGCTATTACCCTTGCTGGGAAGTAGTACATGAACTGGTTTGCTGCAATGAAGAGTATAGGATTAACTATTTTTAAAACTTGTTAATTTGCACGTAATGTTTGGTTCATGTAAATTTGGGAACTACTTACGATCGTTTTGCTTCCAACAAACTTGTAATCAGACTTGATTATAAAGCTGGAAATATTTGTATATCAAATTTATAAATAATTTCTATTTACTTCCTACTGGTTGCACTGCACTGCACTGCAGCAAACCATTACTACGTCCCAGCAAGGGATATTATTATTTTAGAATCCGAAAATGAGGAGATTCTGAAAAAGGCTATACTAGTTGAACAATTTCTAGTTAAATATTTATTACCTCCCCTTATTGCTTACTATGTTTATCAGTACTTAAGCCCAAACTACATTGTTTATTGTTTATTGTTGGAATAAACAACTTTACCTCTTACCAATTGCCGAGCTGTGTTTAAAGATCATTTCACTTATAAAATAGGTAAATATGTGAATACAGGTAAAACTCTGCATATTATCAAGCCAATATTCCTGCAATGATTTGATTACCATAGCCACTGGACAAGTGGACATCTTTTGAACTGAGTTTTACTGTATGTATCAATGTGTGTTTGTTTATTCCACATTGGCTAGAGGTATAGGGGGAGGGTTGAGATCTCACAAAACATGTTTAACCCCGCCACATTTTTGCACCTGTCTCAAGTCAGGAACCTCAAGCCTTTGTTAGTCTTGTGTGTTTTTTTAATTTTGATTCATTTTTAGCTCATCTGACCCAAAGGGTCAATTGAGCTATTCTCATCACTTTGCGTCCGTTGTCGTCCTTTAACTTTTACAAAAATCTTCTCCTCTGAAACTACTGGGCCAAATGGAACCAAACTTGGTCAAAAGCATCATTAGGGTATCTAGTTTAAAAAAATGTGTCCGATGACCCTGCCTGCCAACCAACATGGCCGACATGGCTAAAAATAGACCATAGGGGTAAACAGTAAGTTTTGGCTTATATCTCAAAAACTAAAGCATTTAGAGGAAAACTGGGGTAAAAATGTTCATCAGGTCTAGATCTACTTGTCATGAAATTTTCAGACGAATCGGTCAACCCTTAGTTGGGTTATTGAATTGTTAATTTTAAGGAAATTTTGCAGTTTTAGGTTAATATCTTGAATATTATTATAGATAAAGGCAAACTGTAAACAGCAAAAATGTTCAACAAAGCAAGATCTACAAATAAGTCAACATGACCAAAATCATTGATTGACCCCTTATAGCAGTTTTTATACGACCGCAAAATTTTTGCGGCCGTATATTGGTATGACGTTGGCGTCGTCGTCGTCGGCGTCGTCCGTCGTCAGCGTCGTCGTCCGAAGACATTTGGTTTTCGCACTATAACTTTAGTATAAATTAATAGAAATCTATCAAATTTAAACACAAGGTTTATGACCACAAAAGGAAGCTTGGGATTGATTTTGGGAGCTTTGGTCCCAACAGTTTAAGAATCAGGGGCCAAAAAAGGGCCCAATAAGCATTTTTCTTGGTTTTCGCACAATAACTCTAGTATAAGTAAATAGAAATCTATGAAATTTTAACACAAGGTTTATGACCACAAAAGGAAGGTTGGGATTGTTTTTGGGAGTTTTGGTCCCAACAGTTTAGGAAGTAGGGGCTAAAAAAGGGCCCAAATAAGCATTTTTCTTGGTTTTTATACGACCGCAAAATTTTTGCGGTCGTATATTGGTATGACGTTGGCGTCGTCGTCGTCGTCGTCGTCCGTCGTCTGCGGCGTCGTCCGAAGACATTTGGTTTTCGCACTATAACTTTAGTATAAGTTAATAGAAATCTATGAAATTTAAACACAAGGTTTATGACCACAAAAGGAAGGTTGGGATTGATTTTGGGAGTTTTGGTCCCAACAGTTTAAGAATCAGGGGCCAAAAAAGGGCCCAATAAGCATTTTTCTAGGTTTTCGCACAATAACTCTAGTATAAGTAAATAGAAATCTATGAAATTTTAACACAAGGTTTATGACCACAAAAGGAAGGTTGGGATTGTTTTTGGGAGTTTTGGTCCCAACAGTTTAGGAATTAGGGGCTAAAAAAGGGCCAAAATAAGCATTTTTCTTGGTTTTTATACGACCGCAAAATTTTTGCGGTCGTATATTGGTATGACGTTGGCGTCGTCGTCGTCGTCGTCCGTCGGAGTCTGTAGACATTTGGTTTTCGCACTATAACTTGAGTATAAGTTAATAGAAATCTATGAAATTTAAACACAAGGTTTATGACCACAAAAGGAAGGTTGGGATTGATTTTGGGAGTTTTTGGTCCCAACAGTTTAAGAATTAGGGGCCAAAAAAGGGCCCAATAAGCATTTTTCTTGGTTTTCGCACAATAACTCTAGTATAAGTAAATAGAAATCTATGAAATTTTAACACAAGGTTTATGACCATTTTTTGGAGTTTTGATCCCAACAGTTTAGGAATTAGGGGCTAAAAAAGGGCCCAAATAAGCATTTTTCTTGGTTTTTGCACAATAACTTTAGTATAAGTAAATAGAAATGTATGATATTATCTTGGTGGGCTAAGGGAGGTAATCCAAACACATTTAATTTTTTTCTCATTTCATATTTCATAAATTAAAAAGGAAATTTCAAATTTCTTTTAGCAAAAAAAGGGGGGTTACAATAAATTTTATTGTTTTTTTGGTTTTTTTTTTGGGAGGGGGGGGGGGTCAATGTGCAACTTCATAGTGTATTGCACAAAAGCTAAAAAAGGGGTAAATTATTTTTTTTTGGGGGGGGGGGGGCAATTTTCAATTGCACAGTATTGCACAATAGCAAGAAATCTTCAATTGCACAGTATTGTGCAATAGCAAGAAATTGATATGTGTGCCCAATTTTAAATTTTAAATTGGTTATTTCTGATTTATATATAAAAACAAATAATACTGATATTGTTTGAATAGGTAAATTAAAAAATTTTAAGTTCTTAGACCACATTAATTCTGTGTCAGAAACCTATGCTGTGTCAAATATTTATTCACAATCCAAATTCAGTCTCGTTGGGGGGGTTGTCAGGTCATAATACGGAAAGCCTGACCGCGGACCATAGTGGGTAACGTGTTTGGAGAATGCCACACTCCCTGCACGCTAAAGACGCCTTCTGTAGTTTTCGAAAAAGAGTAGGCTGATGGCCGCTACAGGAGGCTAAATTATCCGACCCTACCCAACCATCCTCCTTTTACAGTGGCAGTCAAAATTGGTTCCCCTTTGTGTCCCATCCCACCCCTAATTGAATTGTTTGATAAATTGAACTGGTTCTCGTCATGAAGATGCATGAAATATTTGCCACTGGACGTTAAGCAACAATCAATCAATCAACCAAATTCAGTGCTGTATCAAGCTTGAATGTTGTGTCCATACTTGCCCCATTTTCAGGGTTCGACCTCTGCGGTCGTATCAAGCTGCACCCAGCGGAGCATTTTATTGCACAATAACTTTAGTATAAGTAAATAGAAATCTATGAAATTTAAACACAAGGTTTATGACCACAAAAGGAAGGTTGGGATTGATTTTTGGAGTTTTGGTCCCAACAGTTTAGGAATTAGGGGCCAAAAGGGTCCAAAATTAAACTTTGTTTGATTTCATTGAAAATTTAACTATTGGGGTTCTTTGATATGCCGAATCTAACCGTGCATTTAGGATCTTAATTTTTGGTCCCGTTTTCAAATTGGTCTACATTAAGGTCCAAAGGGTCCAAAATTAAACTTAGTTTGATTTTAACAAAAATTGAATTCTTTGGGTTCTTTGATATGCTGAATCTAAACATGTACTTAGTTTTTTTATTATGGGCCCAGTTTTCAAGTTGGTCCAAATCGGGGTCCAAAATTAAACTTTGTTTGATTTCATCGAAAATTGAACTATTGGGGTTCTTTGATATGCCGAATCTAACCGTGCATTTAGATTCTTAATTTTTGGTCCAGTTTTCAAATTGGTCTACATTAAGGTCCAAAGGGTCCAAAATTAAACTTAGTTTGATTTTAACAAAAATTGAATTCTTTGGGTTCTTTGATATGCTGAATCTAAACATGTACTTAGTTTTTTTATTATGGGCCCAGTTTTCAAGTTGGTCCAAATCGGGGTCCAAAATTAAACTTTGTTTGATTTCATCGAAAATTGAACTATTAGGGTTCTTTGATATGCCGAATCTAACCGTGCATTTAGATTCTTAATTTTTGGTCCCGTTTTCAATTTGGTCTACATTAAGGTCCAAAGGGTCCAAAATTAAACTTAGTTCGATTTTAACAAAATTGAATTCTTGGGGTTCTTTGATATGCTGAATCTAAACATGTACTTAGTTTTTATACGACCGCAAAATTTTTGCGGTCGTATATTGGTATGACGTTGGCGTCGTCGTCGTCGTCGTCGTCGTCGTCCGTCGTCCGTCGGAGTCTGTAGACATTTGGTTTTCGCACTATAACTTTAGTATAAGTTAATAGAAATCTATGAAATTTAAACACAAGGTTTATGACCACAAAAGGAAGGTTGGGATTGATTTTGGGAGTTTTGGTCCCAACAGTTTAAGAATCAGGGGCCAAAAAAGGGCCCAATAAGCATTTTTCTTGGTTTTCGCACAATAACTCTAGTATGAGTAAATAGAAATCTATGAAATTTTAACACAAGGTTTATGACCACAAAAGGAAGGTTGGGATTGTTTTTGGGAGTTTTGGTCCCAACAGTTTAGGAATTAGGGGCTAAAAAAGGCCCAAATAAGCATTTGTCTTGGTTTTTGCACAATAACTTTAGTATAAGTAAATAGAAATCTATGAAATTTAAACACAAGGTTTATGACCACAAAAGGAAGGTTGGGATTGATTTTTGGAGTTTTGGTCCCAACAGTTTAGGAATTAGGGGCCAAAAGGGTCCAAAATTAAACTTTGTTTGATTTCATCGAAAATTGAACTATTGGGGTTCTTTGATATGCCGAATCTAACCGTGCATTTAGATTCTTAATTTTTGGTCCCGTTTTCAAATTGGTCTACATTAAGGTCCAAAGGGTCCAAAATTAAACTTAGTTTGATTTTAACAAAAATTGAATTCTTGGGGTTCTTTGATATGCTGAATCTAAACATGTACTTAGTTTTTTTTATTATGGGCCCAGTTTTCAAGTTGGTCCAAATCGGGGTCCAAAATTAAACTTTGTTTGATTTCATCGAAAATTGAACTATTGGGGTTCTTTGATATGCCGAATCTAACCGTGCATTTAGATTCTTAATTTTTGGTCCCGTTTTCAAATTGGTCTACATTAAGGTCCAAAGGGTCCAAAATTAAACTTAGTTTGATTTTAACAAAAATTGAATTCTTGGGGTTCTTTGATATGCTGAATCTAAACATGTACTTAGTTTTTTTATTATGGGCCCAGTTTTCAAGTTGGTCCAAATCGGGGTCCAAAATTAAAGCTAAAAAAGGGGTAAATTATTTTTTTTGGGGGGTGGGGGCAATTCTCCACAGCATATTGTATCGCACAAGAATTCAAAAATTGAATATAAATTCAAATCATATGACCAATTCTAAGTTCTTTATTTCAGTTATTCTGTTTTAGAAACCTATTATGTGTCAAATATTTCAAGAAATTTTCAATTACACAGTATTGTGCAATAGCAAGAATCAGTATAATTTAAACCAATTTACATTATTTACATTACAATTAAAGGATAACTTCAGTAACACCCAACAATGACTTCAATCCAAACATATATATTGAATAAACTTACAAATCAGAAATTTTAAAATTATATGATACTAACATACATACTACTGCTAACAATTAAATATGACTTAGAGCAAATATGACAACATGATTATAAAAATATGTACAAAGAGGGATAACTCTTTTTTTTATCTCAAATTTTGAATATGTGCTGATGAAGCTTTTTTGTTTATCTCATCTAAACTGCTTTTAAATTATGCATATTTAAAATTTGCCATCCATGACTATGATGTCATTTTCTATTTTAATACGTTATGGTGTATTTAAATGGGCTGTTATGGTTGCAAAGTATCAAGAGAAATGGGGGGGGGGGGGGTGAAAACAAAATTTAGGGGGGGGGGAATGAGAAATTGGGGAGGGGGCAATTTTTTTCTCATTTCATAATTCATAAATTAAAAAGGAAATTTCAAATTTTTTTTAGCAAAAAAGGGGGGGGTTACAATAAATTTTATTGTTTTTTGTTGTTTTTTTTTTTTGGGAGGGGGAGTCAATGTGCAACTTCATAGTGTATTGCACAAAAGCTAAAAAAGGGGTAAATTTTTTTTTTTTTTTTTGGGGGGGGGGGCAATTCTCCACAGCATATTGTATTGCACAAGAAGCAAAAAATTGAATATAAATTGAAATCATATGACCAATTCTAAGTTCTTTGGTTTCAGTTATTCTGTGTCAGAAACCTATTATGTGTCAAATATTTGAAGAAATTTTCAATTGCACAGTATTGCGCAATAGCAAGAAATTGATATGTGTGCCCAATTTTAAATTGGTTATTTCTGATTTATATATAAAAACAAAAAATACTGATATGGTTTGAATAGGTAAATTAAAAATTTTTAAGTTCTTAGACAACATTCATTCTGTGTCAGAAACCTATGCTGTGTCAAATATTTATTCACAATCCAAATTCAGTATTGTATCAAGCTTGAATGTTGTGTTCATAATTGCCCCAACTATTCAGGGTTCGACATCTGCGGTCGTATCTAGCTGCGCCCAGCGGAGCATTTTATTTTATTTTATTATGGGCCCAGTTTTCAAGTTGGTCCAAATCGGGGTCCAAAATTAAAGCTAAAAAGGGGGTAAATTATTTTTTTTTGGGGGGGGGCAATTCTCCACAGCATATTGTATTGCACAAAAGCAAAAAATTGAATATAAATTCAAATCATATGACCAATTCTAAGTTCTTTATTTCAGTTATTCTGTGTCAGAAACCTATTATGTGTCAAATATTTGAAGAAATTTTCAATTGCACAGAATTGCGCAATAGCAAGAAATTGATATGTGTGCCCTGTTATCAAAACTTTATTATTAACAAATTCCATTGGAAATTTGCCAATATAAAATTATAAAATGTGCTGATGAAGCTTTTTTGTTTATCTTATCTAAACTGCTTTTAATATGTATATTAAAAATTTGCCATCCATGACTATGATGTCATTTTCTATTTTAATATGTTATGGTGTATTTAAATGGGCTGTTATGGTTGCAAAGTATAAAGAAATGGGGGGGGGGGGGGGTTGAAAACAAAATTCGGGGGGGGGGGGGGGTAAATGAGAAATTGGGGAGGGGGTAATTTTTTCTCATTTCATATTTCATAAATTAAAAAGAAAATTTCAAATTTTTTTTAGCAAAAAAAAGGGGGGGGGGTTACAATAAATTTTATTGTTTTTTGTTTTTTTTTTGGGAGGGGGGTCAATGTGCAACTTCATAGTGTATTGCACAAAAGCTAAAAAAAGGGGTAAATTATTATTTTTTTTTTTTGGGGGGGGGGGGGGGCAATTCTCCACAGCATATTGTATTACACAAAAGCAAAAAATTGAATATAAATTCAAATCATATGACCAATTTTAAGTTCTTTGATTTCAGTTATTCTGTGTCAGAAACCTATTATGTGTCAAATATTTGAAGAAATTTTCAATTACACAGTATTGCGCAATAGCAAGAAATTGATATGTGTGCCCAATTTTAAATTTTAAATTGGTTATTTCTGATTTATATATAAAAACAAATAATACTGATATGGTTTGAATAGGTAAATTAAAAATTTTTAAGTTCTTAGACAACATTCATTCTGTGTCAGAAACCTATGCTGTGTCAAATATTTATTCACAATCCAAATTCAGTATTGTATCAAGCTTGAATGTTGTGTTCATAATTGCCCCAACTATTCAGGGTTCGACATCTGCGGTCGTATCTAGCTGCGCCCAGCGGAGCATTTTATTGCACAATAACTTTAGTATAAGTAAGTAGAAATCTATGAAATTTAAACACAAGGTTTATGACCACAAAAGGAAGGTTGGGATTGATTTTTGGAGTTTTGGTCCCAACAGTTTAGGAATTAGGGGCCAAAAGGGTCCAAAATTAAACTTTGTTTGATTTCATCGAAAATTGAACTATTGGGGTTCTTTGATATGCCGAATCTAACTGTGCATTTAGATTCTTAATTTTTGGTCCCGTTTTCAAATTGGTCTACATTAAGGTCCAAAGGGTCCAAAATTAAACTTAGTTTGATTTTAACAAAAATTGAATTCTTTGGGTTCTTTGATATGCTGAATCTAAACATGTACTTAGTTTTTTTATTATTGGCCCAGTTTTCAAGTTGGTCCAAATCGGGGTCCAAAATTAAACTTTGTTTGATTTCATCGAAAATTGACTTATTGGGGTTCTTTGATATGCCGAATCTAACCGTGCATTTAGATTCTTAATTTTTGGTCCCGTTTTCAAATTGGTCTACATTAAGGTCCAAAGTGTCCAAAATTAAACTTAGTTTGATTTTAACAAAAATTGAATTCTTGGGGTTCTTTGATATGCTGAATCTAAACATGTACTTAGTTTTTTTTATTATGGGCCCAGTTTTCAAGTTGGTCCAAATCGGGGTCCAAAATTAAAGCTAAAAAAGGGGTAAATTTTTTTTTTTTTGGGGGGGGGGGGGGGAATTCTCCACAGCATATTGTATTGCACAAGAAGCAAAAAATTGAATATAAATTCAAATCATATGACCAATTCTAAGTTCTTTATTTCAGTTATTCTGTGTCAGAAACCTATTATGTGTCAAATATTTGAAGAAATTTTCAATTGCACAGTATTGTGCAATAGCAAGAAATTGATATGTGTGCTCTGCTATCAAAACCTTATTATTAACAAATTCCATGACTATGATGTCATTTTCTATTTTAATATGTTATGGTGTATTTAAATGGGCTGTTATGGTTGCAAAGTATAAAGAAATGGGGGGGGGGGGGGTTGAAAACAAAATTTAGAAGGGGGGGTAAATGAGAAATTGGGGAGGGGTAATTTTTTTCTCATTTCATATTTCATAAATTAAAAAGAAAATTTCAATTTTTTTTAGCAAAAAAAGGGGGGGTTACATTAAATTTTATTGTTTTTTGTTAACCGGATTTTCATAGGAAAATATCGGTTATTAAATTGGTGATGTACGGCGGGCGGGCGGGCGGGGCGGGCGGGCGGGCGGGCGGGCGGGCGGGCGGACGGGCGGGCGGGCGGACGGGCGGCTGCCAAACAGTGTCCGTGCAATAACTTATGAACTGTTCAACCAAAGCTTTTCAAATTTTAATATGTTGTTACTGATGACAAAATGGAGGTCAAGTTCGATATTGACGATTTTCACTTTCACCGTTCAAGAGTTATGGTTCTTGAAAGATTGAAAAATGGCTTTTCCAGTGGTGTCCGTGTGATAACTTATGAACTGTTCAACCAAAGCTTTTCAAATTTTAATATGTTGTTACTGATGACAAAATGGAGGTCAAGTTCGATATTGACGATTTTCACTTTCACCGTTCAAGAGTTATGGTTCTTGAAAGATTGAAAAATGGCTTTTCTGGTGGTGTCCGTGTGATAACATATGAACTGTTCAACCAAAGCTTTTCAAATTTTAATATGTTGTTACTGATGACAAAATGGAGGTCAAGTTCGATATTGACAATTTTCACTTTCACCGTTCAGGAGTTATGGTTCTTGAAAGATTGAAAAATGGCTTTCCCAGTGGTGTCCGTGTGATAACTTATGAACTGTTCAACCAAAGCTTTTCAAATTTTAATATGTTGTTACTGATGACAAAATGGAGGTCAAGTTCGATATTGACGATTTTCACTTTCACCGTTCAGGAGTTATGGTTCTTGAAAGATTGAAAAATGGCTTTCCCAGTGGTGTCCGTGTGATAACTTATGAACTGTTCAACCAAAGCTTTTCAAATTTTAATATGTTGTTACTGATGACAAAATGGAGGTCAAGTTCGATATTGACGATTTCCACTTTCACCGTTCCGATATTGACGATTTTCACTTTCACCGTTCAGGAGTTATGGTTCTAAAAAATTGAAAAAAGGCAGTTCAAGTCTCAAAAATTCCAATATTTGTCACTTACTATAAATAGGAGGTCAAGATTGATTTTTGCCTTTCCATTTCTGAACCCTACAAAACCCTACAAAAATTCATTTATATTTCTTTACTTCATCCTGTTTGGGAATCCAGATTTGCAAACATCATTTCCATGCAGGAAAATCCGGTTTGCTGTCATTCGACAGCCTCTTGTTTTTTTTTGGGAGGGGGGGGGGGGGGTCAATGTGCAACTTCATAGTGTATTGCACAAAAGCTAAAAAAAGGGGTAAATTATTATTTTTTTTTTGGGGGGGGGGCAATTCTCCACAGCATATTGTATTGCACAAGAAGCAAAAAATTGAATATAAATTCAACTCATATGACCAATTCTAAGTTCTTTGATTTCAGTTATTCTGTGTCAGAAACCTATTATGTGTCAAATATTTGAAGAAATTTTCAATTGCACAGTATTGCGCAATAGCAAGAAATTGATATGTGTGCCCAATTTTAAATTTTAAATTGGTTATTTCTGATTTATATATAAAAACAAATAATACTGATATGGTTTGAATAGGTAAATTAAAAAATTTTAAGTTCTTAGACAACATTCATTCTGTGTCAGAAACCTATGCTGTGTCAAATATTTATTCACAATCCAAATTCAGTATTGTATCAAGCTTGAATGTTGTGTTCATAATTGCCCCAACTATTCAGGGTTCGACATCTGCGGTCGTATCTAGCTGCACCCAGCGGAGCATTTTATTTGCAAATGTCTCATTATACAATAACAGAGGAATAGCTGTAGTTAGAAATCAGGGGAGGTAATACATGTTGAACTGGAATGGGATCAGTTGTAGTTGTAGTGGTTAAATATGATCTTGATATTGTTCTTGTTATTTTAGTAAGAATTGATATTTTTTTATAAAATTTGATATATAAAAATTGCATTCATTCTTTCCATATATATATATTTTTATAAATAATAGCTATAACACAGTTTTCGGGACATTTTGGCTATGTTGCCTCTTTCAATGGAATAATTTTAACATTGGACAAACAATATTCCACTATTTAAATTTAAATCTAGTAATGAGATCATTTGATTGGTCTAGAGCAGCCCACATGACATGTAACAAATCATCGTGTCATCCTCTTGGAAACATCATGTCAGATAACACTAATGTTACAAAGTAAAAAGTAAAAGAAAATGTGAAACATTTCCATGTGTTATTCATGTTATTTCATTATTGTTTATTGTTCATAAAATTTCTTCTTGTTGAAATATAAATTTTTTCCTTTCAGAAATTACACTATGGATAGTGGAATAAATCATTAATTTCCCTTGCATTAGCGAAATATGAAGATTTGTTCACCCTCGAAAAGTCATGTTTCCCAAGGGTGAACAAATCTTCATATTTCACGAATGCAAGGGAAATAAATGTATAATATTGCTAAGAAACACGACATAACAGTTCTGGAAAGCTACATTATAACTTTAATTATGAATAATAGAGACTATATATATATAACTTCAGCACTTATGGGTATTTCTATCTTGCTAATATATATACATTTATATCCATGAATACTGCAGTGTCTAGCAAGAAAGGCATTGGAAATTGTTTTAAAAATTTGTTGATGTTGTTGAATTGTTTTTATTATTGTTGAAGTGATTATGATTTTTAGTTTGATATGAAAAATAAACAGTAGAATGAAATGTTACTTGATATATATATCGAAATACTAGCAACTGAGCTGGGGATACCCTCTGTGACTTGGAGTCCACCAGCAGCGGCTTAAAATTCTTGTTACCATTTTTGATGCACAAGGTGTTCACATTTAAATAATTATTACAACTGGTATGATTATTTGCCACTTTCAGAAAGTGATATGTTACCTGGAATTAGGTGATATTTTCATGATTTTGGAGTTTTTTCCTTATCAGCTCTCCAAATGGAAAGAACTTTTAATGGTAGAGATGAATATTTTCAAATGTTACATGGAAGTGAAGGAATACAATTCAAAACAACATTACATTTTATTGAACAGTTATGAAGTAAATACATATACCAGGTATTAATTAAGTTGCAATCCAATGTGTAAAAAAAGCTAGAGGCTCTCAAGAGCCTGTATCGCTCACCTGGATTTAACTTTTCCACCTTCAGCAGGACTGAAAATTTAAGTGTAGCAGTTACCTTGGCTGGTTTTCCCATCAGCTACAATGTTAAACAAAGTTACGCTGTGGTTGCCATCTTAGTTGACATTCAACGTTATCAAACACATTTCTGAAAGAGGACCATTGCTTCCAGTAGTCTGGTTCCAAATGGCCAAGTTTAAGGTATGATGATCTGCAAATTAATTTGCCCATAGGGTCCTATATCAAACAAAGTTCAGCTTTAAGTTAAGCAAGCTTTGGTGGCCATGTTGATTGACAGGCCAGGTCAGTGGCAACAATTCTGAAAGAGGACCACCTAAAGATCATTGCTGCTAGCTTTGGTTCCAATTGGCTCAGTACTTTAAACAAGAGGCTCACCAGAGCCTGTATCGCTCACCTGGATCTGGTTTTCATTGGACAATTAATCAACTATTTGACCAAGTTTGTTGCAATTGGTTCAATTGTTCAGGGAAAATTTGTTGAAGATTTATTTTTCATAAGGTTTAATGTTAAAATATGTTCCCTGATGGTGGTAGTCCTGGCAGGAAGTTGACAAAATTGACCAGGAATAAAGGTGAACCTTAAATAAATGTAACAGAACCCGACCTCAAATTACACAAACCAATAACTCCTAAATAGAATTTGGGATTCCCTTCAAAATTTCAGGGTAGGTAGATCTCAACATGGCAAACATTTTTCAATTTACATTTCACTTCTATCTCAAATAGTTTTGGAGATAAATGCAAAAATGTTAAAATTTTAAAAATTTGACAAAAAAGGACAATAACTCCTAAATGGGTTTTGGGATTTCCTTTAAAATTTCAGGGTATGTAGATCTCAACATGGCAAACATTTTTCAAATTTACATTTCACTTCTATCTCAAATAGTTTTGGAGATAAATGACGAAAAATGTTAAATTATGAAAATTTGACGAAAAAAGGACAATAACTCCTAAATGGGTTTTGGAATTTCCTTCAAAATTTCAGGGTAGGTAGATCTTGTCATGCTGATCAAATTTACCCCATGTCAGATTTTCGATATCTGTAACGGTTTTTGAGTTATTAGCAAAAAACAGCAATTTACCCATATGTTCTATTTTTAGTAACACCGGCCATGTTTTTCGACGAATCAAAAATCCCCACATCAGTTCTATGCAGGGTACCCTAAGCAACAATCTTACCAAGTTTCATATGATTTTGAATAGTAGTTTCAGAGAAGAAGATTTTTGAAATAATAACATAAAAAAAGCCAAAAATGTGAAAAAAGGGCAATAACTCCTAAATGGGTTTTGGAATTTCCTTCAAAATTTCAGGGTAGGTAGATCTTGTCATGCTGATCAATTTTACCTCATGTCAGATTTTCGATATCTGTAACGGTTTTTGAGTTATTAGCAAAAAACAGCAATTTACTCCTATGTTCTATTTATAGTAACGACAGCCATGTTTTTCGACATTTCAAAAATTTTAAACGATAGAAATTTTCCAGATGCCCTAAAGAACAATTCTGCAAAGTTAGGTTGAAGTCGGTCCAGTAGTTTAGGACGAGTTAACGTTTGAAAAAGTTTACAGACGACGACGACGACGACGGACGCCAAGTGATGGCAATAGCTCACATGGCCTATGGCCAGGTGAGCTAAAAAGAAAAGATTTTTTAATGAATTTCACATAGGGTCCATTGTTAAACTATGTTCGGCTGTGGCGGCCATCTTGGTTGACAGTCGAGGTCATCGGACATATTTCTGAAAGAGGACCATCTAAGGACCATTGATGCCAAGTCTTGTTCCAATTGGCTCAGTGGTTTCAGATAAGAAGATTTTTGAGTGAATTTCCCATAAGGGAGGGCCTATGTTAAACTAAGTTCGGCTGTGGCGGCCAGCTTGGTTGACATTCTGGGTCATCGGGCACAATTCTGACAGAGGACCATCTAAGGACCATTGCTGCCAAGTCTGGTTCCAATTGGCTTAGTACTTTCACACAATAAGATTTTTTAATGAATTTTCCCATAGGATCCTATGTTAAACTATGTATGGCTGAAGCAGCCATCTTGGTTGACAGTCAATGTCATTGGACATATTTCTGAAAGAGTACCATGTAAGGACCATTGTTGCCAAGTCTTGTTCCAATTGGCCCAGTTGTTTCAGAAAAGAAGATTTTTAAATGAATTCCACATAGGGTCCTATGTCATGTATGTTGGGTCTTTTTTTTTATATCAGCCAATCAAAACAAGAACTGTCCATGGTGGCCATATTTGTACTCCGATCAGGACAAAATGAGGCAACTTTGTAAAGAAGCTCTCATAGATGCTTCCTGTCAAGTTTCGTTCCATTTCGCCCGATAGTTCCACAGAATTTTTTTTTAATCAACCATTGAGAAACAGGAATTTTCCATAGAGGCCATGTTTGTTATCCGATCAGGACGAAATATGAGGAAACTTGGTAAACACCTTTCCATAGATGCTTCCTGTCAAGTTTCGTTCTATTTGGCCAAGCGATTTCAGAAAAGAAAAGATGTTTTTTTAATCAACCAATCAGAAACAACACTTGCCCATGGCGGCCATGTTTGTTGTCCGATCGGGACGAAATGAGCAATCTTTTTGTCGCCACTTTGCATCCATCTTCATCATCATCTTTGCCAAAAGCTTCCTTTTAAATATCTTCTCTAAAACCTCATAAACTCATTTTTAAAACCTCACAATAACCTTTAAATCCTGTGTAAATATTTTATATTTGTGTTTTCATATGTTTTGATCGGATGTTGTCTCATTGTGCATACTCCATACTCTTTTATTTGTATACCTCTGTCATTATGTTTTCCTTGTGAGAAAACCTAACACCAAATACTGTAATCAATTACAGCCCCGAGACCACAATTAATCCGCATCAACTCGAATATAGTTCCCAATAAAACCACAAAGCCAAATTAACTTAAACTTGGTATGACGCATCTATGGAAGGACCTTTATAAAGTTTGTATATTTTGTCCTGGTCAAAGAACTCAAAACATTTACTACAATATCTAAAATCAAAATCTTTGGCTATACATGCAACAGCATAAAAACATTCGACTTCTCTACACTCTACACTATCATACCACATTCTCAATTAAAATATCGATTGAAACAAGTAGTTCATCAATGTTTTTTCAAGAAAATATAGCACGCAGGTATAAATTTCTAGTTTTAGGTAAAGAAAAGCCTTATTTCACGAAGAACTACTCTGATTCTGACAGAAAGCAGTTCGAATATGAAATTACAAACATGTTAGATTTTCTCATACACAACATATTTGTTGAATTTGGTGGTCGAATATTTCAACAAACAATCGGCATTTAAATAGAAACCAACTGTGCTCCTCTCCTCACCTATCTTTTTCTGTACTCATATGAAGTGGACTTCATTCAAAGAAACTAGCCCAATCCTTTAAATACACTTTTCGTTCTATAGATGACGTTTTGTCGTTAAATAACGACAAATTCCAAGACTTTCTGCATGTACATCTCATCTACCCCAGTAAGCTTGAAATTAAGGATACTACAAATACATCGAAGTCCGCTTCATATTTGGATTTGTTTCTTGAAATACGTAGAGAATGAGGGACATTTGAAGACAAACTTTATGACAAACGTGATGACTTCAACTTTCCTATTTTGAACCTTCCCTTCTTGAGTAGCAATATACCAGCATCGCCTGCATATGCCGTATACGTGTCTCAGCTTATCCGATATTCAATGGCATGCGGGAGTTATCCGGACTTTCGACCAAGAGGATTACTGCTGTCAAAAAAGCTTCTTAACCAGGGTTTTATCAAGGATAAGTTGATGTCATCACTTAGGAAATTTTACGGTCGTCACCGATTTGTGATTTCCACCGGATTGTCTTTGTTGAACTTCACGACGGGTGCAGTATACGGAGCAGTAACTGCTTACCCTTCCGGAACACTCGAGTTTACTCCTGAATTACAGGAGTTCGTGTTGCTACAAATGAACTTAATATTTGATCTTTAAAATTGAAGATAAGGAAAATTTATTTAAAGACCAATTTGTCTCAATGGAACCGAAAATTTGTCTTATAAGACATAGACACTGCTCACTAATCCGGACCACCTGAAGCAACGCCGGTTTTTTGTGTGGTCCATGTTGCTCTTCATTTTATGTGTTTTTTTTCTGTTGTTTGTTCTCGTCATTCGCCATCTCGGTTTTGTCGTTTCTCTCTGCAGCCAACATGAAATTTTGAATACATATATTTTGTTTATTTGGAGTTTACGCCACTTTGCGCTTCATTGGCTATGTATAGAGTAAACCGTAGTACTCAAAGATACCACTGGCCTCTGCACAGAAATCATGCGAATACACCTAGTGACGAGTTGGATTCGAACTCACAACCTCACTTAAGTGACAAGTTAGAGATCATTAGTCGTGAGGAAAGTTTACCTATAGGACCAATCCGGAAACAATTCAAAAATCATTTCAAAATCACTTGGACAAGTGGTTATAATGTTATACTAGTAATTAAAGAATGGACATAAACGAAAGGTCAACCATGAACTCCAAATAAACAAAAATATCATAAATACATCCAAACAAAAATAACTTAAAAGGGCAAACGCAGATTTAAGGTATCCGGACCATAAATGACCACGTGATTATTTGAAAGTTCCCGGATGTTCCATACAACGCAATTGAAATGACTTCGGTAATTATCGGCAAACTTCGGAAATGCCATTATAACTAACTTATTTTTACAGACTCTGCATATAAGCAGCAAAGTGTGTTTCAACTTGAGAAAAATATATATACAAAATTCCAGCTTTAAACTGTTTGGTTCAGCCATTCACGGTCAAAAAGAGATACAATTTTCGATCATTATCTATTATGGTCTGGATACCTTAAATATGATTTATCACTTGATATAGACACTAAACAGTAGTGAGGTTTAACTGTTTTATGAGGATCTGTCCTGACCCTTTGATCTGTATAAACAAATCTCAAACCTCAAATCAATGATATCCAACAAACTCATCAGTAGCTATAGCAGAAAATAAAGGCTCACAGTAGCCTGTATCGCTCATCTGGATTTATTTGCACACCTAAAGCAGAACTATGGCAGTAATGCTGGTTAGTGATGCTGATACATTTCTGCAAGTGGCCATCTTTGTTGGAAGTTTTGGTAATCAGATACTCTTCTGAAAAAGAACAACCGAAGATCTTTAAGTGAATTTTTACATATGATCATACATTAAAAAGCTGCTGTGGCGGGCATCATTGGACATAATTCTTAAAGGGAACCGTGCAAAGACCATTATATCATCTTTGATTCCAGTTGGTCTAATTGTTTCAGACAGAAAAAAACTTTTACGTGAAGCCGTGGTAGACTTATTGGTCAGAGGTCAGGGACATTGGATACAATGTTCTGACAGAGGGACATCTAAGGACAAGAAAATCCTTTTGCAAGGGAATTTTCTCATAGAGTCTTATGTTAAACAAAGATGGGCTTAAGCGGCAATCTTTTGTCAGTTACACTTTTGAAAGAGGATCACCTAAGGAGCACTGCCGCATTTAATGTGCTCAGTTGTTTCACACATGAAGATCTTGGAGTGAATTTTCCCATTGGGGCCTACGTTGAGGTAACTTCGGCTGTGGCCGCTATCTTGGTTGACGGCCTCGGTCATTGGATATTTTAGACCACCTTTGCTATATTTAAAGACCTACACTGTAATGTGATATTGTTAGTATTTCCCAAATGATCAAATCAATTATCGTATAACTATTCAGCTCGGTAATGGGCAATTTGGTTAGTTTAATAAAATAATCCGTGTTTGTATCTAAATAAGTGCCATTCAATCAATGCTTGGTCCCAGTTTGCCCAGTAGTTTCAGATGACAAGACGACGACGACGACGATGGAGGACAGACGCAAAGTGATGGTGATACATGTGCAATTAAAAATGGAAGAGTCTGTACATAATCTAAATATCAGCACCCTGATGTACTCATTTTCATCCTAAAATTAGCGCAAATAACCATAACAGCTGGCCAAATACTATTTCACTGTTAAACAAAGTATACACGAATACCACCCCCAAAAAATGATTACTAGAAAACTGTGACGTGATCATCACAAAGGGCTCCGCTGCATATATATTGTTGTAGAGAACAGAAAAATATTTCAAGTGACTTATAGGGCATAGTCAATATACAACTTACATATAAACTTGGTTAACATGGATAAAACATCTAGAATCTAGAGCACTAACAAGAAGTTGATGGGGGGAAACTAAGGCAAGGGTAGTAACTCCCACAAAAATTATTCGAACTTGATCAAGGTATTTCCAATATACATTGTCCATATAAATTTGGTTGAAACCGTTGAGAATGTAGAATTGAGAGCGCTAACAACAATTGTTGAAGGACAGATGGACGGGCTTATAGAAATTTGCTGTATTCGTGAGAGGCCTGTATGAATTTAAATTTATGACGGGATTTGAAGAGAGAGAGATTTTAAGGGATTTGCTGAAATGAACTTACGATACCTCCGAGTATATAAATGTTACATCACTATTCATTTAGCACAGTTGGTAGAGCGGTGGATTGTCGTGCGGAAAGGACCCGAGTTTGAGAGTGTGCTCCTTTTATTGCAGACTTATTTCTATGTTGTTAGGAACAGTCTTTCATTAAAAAACTCCTTAAAGGTGAAATACAGATTACAGTTGTTGGACAAGCGATGTCATTATCAAGGCCCTACACTTCTTGCTGAACAATAGCCCACAGGAACTTGGTAGTTACTTAAGATCTTTTCACATTAAGGGCAACAAATATGAATTTTTGTGTAATTCTGTAAAAATTCCCACGAATACTGCCAATTTCTGTTGAACTCTATGACGAGATAGCATTAAATACTTTATGGGAGTCCTATTTCTGACTTTTTCGTTTAATAGAGCAAATGTATCCGATCTGTAGCTATGGGAGCCTTAGCTAATTTTACAGTTAGGACGAGCACATTCTGACTCTGATATCTACATTGTGTAACGTCCAACCAATTTTTTCAGTTCTAGCCAGCGGTCACCTTGTTGGTAATCATACTGTATTGGCTTTTATAATATGTTTTATACACTAGTCAGAATAGATAAGGGGGGGGATTGGGTAACATGTTAAGTGTCTTTACCAAGTTATACTATCCTGATGGGGGGAAACTAAGGCAAGGGTAGTAACTCCCACAAAAATTATTCGAACTTGATCAAGGTATTTCCAATATACATTGTCCATATAAATTTGGTTGAAACCGTTGAGAATGTAGAATTGAGAGCGCTAACAACAATTGTTGAAGGACAGATGGACGGGCTTATAGAAATTTGCTGTATTCGTGAGAGGCCTGTATGAATTTAAATTTATGACGGGATTTGAAGAGAGAGAGATTTTAAGGGATTTGCTGAAATGAACTTACGATACCTCCGAGTATATAAATGTTACATCACTATTCATTTAGCACAGTTGGTAGAGCGGTGGATTGTCGTGCGGAAAGGACCCGAGTTTGAGAGTGTGCTCCTTTTATTGCAGACTTATTTCTATGTTGTTAGGAACAGTCTTTCATTAAAAAACTCCTTAAAGGTAAAATACAGATTACAGTTGTTAGACAAGCGATGTCATTATCAAGGCCCTACACTTCTTGCTGAACAATAGCCCACAGGAACTTGGTAGTTACTTAAGATCTTTTCACATTAAGGGAAACAAATATGATTTTTTGTGTAATTCTGTAAAAATTCCCACGAATACTGCCAATTTCTGTTGAACTCTATGACGAGATAGCATTAAATACTTTATGGGAGTCCTATTTCTGACTTTTTCGTTTAATAGAGCAAATGTATCCGATCTGTAGCTATGGGAGCCTTAGCTAATTTTAGTTAGGACGAGCACATTCTGACTCTGATATCTACATTGTGTAACGTCCAACCAATTTTTTCAGTTCTAGCCAGCGGTCACCTTGTTGGTAATCATACTGTATTGGCTTTTATAATATGTTTTATACACTAGTCAGAATAGATAAGGGGGGGGGATTGGGTAACATGTTAAGTGTCTTTACCAAGTTATACTATCCTGACTCTGTTGTGTTAAAGTCGTTGTGTTTATGTTTGTGTTATATGCTCTTTATGTGCTCGTTATATGCCTGTTATAAGTGCATGCTTCGTATCTGGCCTGTTTGATATTATCATAGCCATTCTGGTAGAACTGACTGTTTAGCCTGATCATCAGATATCCTCTATATATAACAGGTACAAATAGTATTATGTTATATAATCTCGCTTAAAAAATATATTTACTTTGAATAGGGGAATCGAGAAATACAACTCAAGTATTGTTAACATTTTCATGTTTTACCAGTTTTCTTAGTGGATATCCTTTCATCAGCAGCATTCTGACGGCCACACTTTCACTTGATGATTTCTTAGCTATGTCTGTCACAATATGTGCTGGTGCTGTCGGAAAGAAGTTTATGAGTCGTCCTATGGCTTTCACATATTCGACAGACTTGTTTACTCTTTGTACGTTATTCATCATAACATCAAAATTACTTTCTTGTTCTTGTAAACTGTCTTCTTGGTTTTGTATTTCAGTCTCTGCTGAATTAATGAAGTTTTGTAGTCTACCCATGCGAAATGCATCAACTTGTACATTTTCTCTGTTTTTCTTAGTTATAATAAAAATAATACCAAGGAAAGAAAAGATCGCAACACCCGCTGCAACATAATACCAATAGTTTTCAAACCATTGTTTAACTTCATCGACTGTGTCTTTACTGAATATTCTTTCCAGTTCACTTATATCGCTCACTGAAATGCATCTCCCACGATTATCGCAAAATCCCACTGCGCTGTTGCATCTGTCTCCAGGTTTGATAGTAAGAATTTGTCCATGATCATTAAAGATTGCAAAGTCGGAAGCTGGTGAACACTTTGACGAATTTGCATATTTGCAACAAATTAAACATTCATCATGTTTCACCCCATAACATTTACAATTTTCCAAATTATATTTCTTACAGATGCTCACGGAGCAAATTCCAGATTTACATAGTTTTCTTCCATCATCACATACAGTCCCGTCTTGTTTGTTTTCGTTTAACGGACAGTTTGCGGACGTTCCATTACAGTATGACTGGAATTTGCATTCGGTGCTTGCACTACATATATGACCAGTTGAATTCGGTGTAAATCTGCAATCCCGAGTGCAGCAGGGTGAAGTTTTTGCAGAACATTCATATCCAACTGAGCGGCGCAATGTACATTGTTTGTCGGGTACTATAGAACTGCTTCGAGGAGAGCAACAATGATCAATTGACAAACAAGTAGATTCATCACCACAGTCACATTCTTCTCCGGCTTCGACAACATAATTCCCACAGAATGGACCACTGTATCGTACAAAACACCAGCCTTTATTTCTAATGACAGGATACATTGAGTTAATGCTACAAGCTGAAAACTTATTGTGGTTTGGTTTTGATCCGTCGCTTGCATATGGATACATTATATAATTTCCATTTTCATCGTCTGGGGAGCAATTTGGCTTTTCAATGGGATCATGCGGACTGCCGAAATTGTGTCCAAATTCGTGAGTAAGAACCAGACCAATTTCATATCCTAAAAGACGTTCTCCGTAGTTCAGCATGGTTACTACTGCGGTATTCAAACTATAAAGTTTATTGTCAGTAGTATATCGTACACGCCTTTGACATATACCACCAGGCCCGCCATAGACACTAGAACTGGCTACCCATGCTAAACCCACTATACCTTTATCAAAATCTCTAAATGTAAATGCTACTGCTAAGCAATATAAGTCAAAATTATATAAAGAAAATGTATCTAGATAGTCATGAACGCCAAGTGATTCGTCGCTGAGTTTGTAACCACCAGCATCTTTACTGGTAAATATTGTTATTTTTGAGACCTGGAACCCAATGTTGTCACCGTATCCATCTCCATTAAAATCTGTCCCTCTAAACACAACATCTGCATCACCTAAACGATATACAAGTTCGGAAACAGTCGTTCCTACCGAATTTCTACCGACATGTTGATAAAATAGATGATCGGCAACCAAATGTACCGGACATGACACAGAACTGACGGATCTTTTAATTCGTCTTCCATTCGATGGCCTTTGACCATCGATTTTTTCATCTGCAGTATAATGTCTGTCCGTTTTCCGTGTATGTTTTAACCATTTTGAATATTTCGATTCGTCAATCGAGTCAAAATTGAGTTTTGATTTGTTGTAACTAGCTGTTTTGTAAATGATGCATAAATTAGATTTGTTTTCTGGCATAAAATTTTCAATTGGTTCTATATAATAATACTCTCTATCCACAGAGAAATACCCATCGAATGTGTTTTTATCAAATTTTCCATAAACGAAAGATTTTATTTGACTTAAAACATATCCTTTATAAATTTTCGCTATGTTTTGGAAAACGGCAGCTTTCTCGGCATAGTCTGAACCTTCCTCTTTTATGCTAATGATAACGTCTGGCCGAATTATTGTTAAATCATATTTCAAGCATAATCCAAAATGTTCTCCAAATGCTGTAATATATATAACTTTGCTACAAAGTTTTGTTTTTTCGGTTTCATTGATTTTTATAACTTCATACTCAGATAAAGAATGGAGAAAACTTGCTGCATATACGTTAAAGAAAAATACTACTGCAACAATGAAAAACATCTTAAAGAAGAAATGGTTTGTAATTTCCCTCTACAAAAACTTCCGGTATATAAATTGAAAATTAATGACGGACCAAATCATTCCGGAAAATATATTTTTATAATTAATCAATAAGCATATAGAAAGAATCCGTTAACGGCAATATCAATAAATGTGATTTAAGCAAGTTTTTTATAAGCATTCTTATAAGTATTGTACCTGATGTGCTGGAATACCGATGCAATTTAAAGACGGAAATGATTAGAACCATCATTTGCATTGCATTTAGATAATGCATTTCCGGTAGCTACGACGAACGACGAAAGAACGAAGTTTTTTAAATTTTGCTGTTGACACCTTTTCCTATCGATTTGTATAAGGATGAACTCTTTAATAATTTGTCATTTTACTGGGAAATCATATTTTATCAACACGAATTATTTGGTAATTGTTTAAAATCAGTAGAAACATATAAACAGAAAACTCCGACTGCTAGTAGTAGTAGTACTAGTAGTACCAAAGCATACAGGAGCTCCTTAAAATTGACACGGTATTTCATCTTTGACTGATCCGGTCTCTCTATAATACCAAAACAAAAGGAAGGAATCAAATCCAAAATTATATATGTGAATATATTTGCATTGATTGTTCATAGGTTTCTGGAATAAAAACAACAATATGAAAAGAAGGCTAAAATGTACACATTACTGTGTAGAATTATAGTCAAACCTCTCATGTTTATGTTGAAAACTGGTATATGTATGTAAGAACAAGAATTCTTAACAATTTTTTTTTCTGATGAACTGCCTTTCAACATGTCTAAAGCATGACATCATGGATGATTCAAATCTCATCAAAGTTGAATAGAGTGGTCAGGTTCTATCAACTTTAACATAACAAGGTTTCTACTGTATTAAGAATCCAAATATGAAATTAATCATGACATTTAAATACTATAAAACAAAACAAGAGATTTATGCCATTGTGTCTGGAAAGTGTAAATGTAACTTATATCTTGTTTACAGGTTTTACCAGCAGAAGATTGTTATCTTACTTGCAATGGACACATTGTTTCTGAAAATGATCAGTTGGAAGATGGTAAAATCTATCATATTGTTCCAAGGCTTGTTGGAGGAAAGGGAGGTAATTTATTAGCTTCATGGGTCTCGTATACCCTATGACGTCATTAACATATTCCTGAACGTTTTGGCCAAATTTCAAACTGTCAGCCTGAATGTATAGGTTTAAAGTTCTAAATGAGACATACCTCATAGCAAAGCAAAAGAATGGCGGATTTTAAAACTGCTACAAATATGGTACGATCATTGTTTCTCTAATCACCAAGTGTTTAATTTTGGAGACAAACTGAGAAAAGGGATGGACATTAGTCATGTTATTACTTCCTGTACCATAAATTCCTACTCATGGGTGGAAAGTGGCCGTTATTTCTTTAAAGCAAATATTCTCAGCTTTCATTTAAGCCCTTAAATGGTACTTTTACCATAATGGTATTGTATTAATTTACTCAAACAAATTTACTTCAAAGTTCAACTTTTGAAAGAAGATTTCTTTTTTAAAAATTTCGGACAGAGGACGGCAAGTAGATTAACATTCTTGATATTCAGGCTGACTTGTAAAAGTGAGGTGGTGTTGTCACAAATATTACACCTGTAAATATTTCAAGTTTTGTTAAGCAGATGAAAAACGTGAAACAAATTGATGTAATGGAAACATACACAATGAAGCCATTTCAGATTTTCCTTTATAGAAATAAATACATTCTAGATGTAATTATGTTTTCTTTGGGCAAAACAAATTAAAAACAAAACAGGGGTAACTTGTTTTCTATGAATTGCACATGGAAAGGAGATGAATTGAAAACAATTTGCATATATTAGATCTTTAGTTTACTATTTATTCTTTAAGTTTAACATTATTTGGTGTTTTCATTATTTAGTTCTTGCATTTTTAACCGGATTTTCATAGGAAAATATCAGTTATTAATTTGGTGATGTACGGCGGGCGGCTGGGCGGGCGGACGGGCGGGTGGCTGCCAAACAGTGTCCGTGCAATAACTTATGAACTGTTCAACCAAAGCTTTTAAAATTTTAATATGTTGTTAGTGATGACAAAATGGAGGTCAATTTCGATATTGACGATTTTCACTTTCACCGTTCAGGAGTTATGGTTCTTGAAAGATTGAAAAATGGCTTTCCCAGTGGTGTCCGTGTGATAACTTATGAACTGTTCAACCAAAGCTTTTCAAATTTTAATATGTTGTTACTGATGACAAAATGGAGGTCAAGTTCGATATTGACGATTTCCACTTTCACCGTTCCGATATTTACGATTTTCACTTTAACCGTTCAGGAGTTATGGTTCTAAAAAAATGAAAAAAAGGCAGTTCAAGTCGTCGTTTCCATGCAAAGGTCATTTGTTGCAGGAAAATCCGGTTTGCTGTCATTCGACAGCCTCTTGTCTTTAAATCACTTAAATGTTAACAGTGCTGATTTGTTATTGGAAGTTTAGCTAACAATACAAGTTTTTTTTTAATGTCCCATAAATTTTAAAGTAAAGAAAGCCAACATTATTAACCATCCAGTATAAATATTCATGGAAGGCTGTATATTTTATAGGATTTGGATCAATGTTACGTGCAATCGGAGCTCAGATTGAGAAGACGACAAACCATGAAGCTTGTAGAGATATAAGTGGAAGAAGATTGAGAGATGTCAACAATGAAAAGAAGTATTAAAATTTAGAGTTTATATTAGTAATACTTCACAGTTAGTTAATATGGGGCCACTAAGAGGTTGAATATACAGTGTAGGTACATGCTCCTTTTAAAGGCTGTACTATTACTGCGTTAGGTATTATTTTAGTTTCGTTTCAGGGGTTGTTGTCTCATACTGCTTATCTTCTTTAAATTGTATGTATTAAGTTTAAAATTTCCGATGTGGTTCCTTTCCACTATGAATAGGTTTTGTTTCTCATTTGCAATTATAAGAAACTGAAGAATTTGTAGAAAAAAATGTGTGTTACTGATGTTATGAATGGGAAGATCATGCAAAAGATTAGTCTCTTTTTAATAAGACTGTACGTCAGTAGTAATCTTAACAATATCAAGTTGTAGAAGTTGCAAACAAACATACAATAATATTTGAATGAACTGATAATTTCTAGAAATGCATATAAGAATGCCCTTGTTTTATCATATCTTAACTTAATCTGAAGTTGCTCATACACTCAAAGAACTTTGAATTTTAGGGTTGTAAGTGTTCTCCCAAGAAATTTTTAATAGCATTGTTGTAGAAAATTCATGTAGGTTTGGAAACGAAAAATTCCTTTATTGTAGTAAAGGCATTCATAAGAATTTGAATAAGATTTCTGGTGATTATGAGAAGAAATACACTGTTCTGTAGAATTTTACTGGATTTTAATTATTATTTTTTTCCCTAATGTAAACTAAGGAAAAAAGGAACAGATCACTGCATCAAAAATAAAAATTTACATTGGTTCAAATTAATAGCACAGTGGTAACACTGTGGTATAGATGCCTTGGAAGAGCACTGATTGTTTGAGAAAAGAAAGTGCTAACAAACTTGTATAGTTTTAAATACTCCTTATGTACAAATAATTCCAGGTGGGATTTCATTTTACAGATTAAAAGAATGGTTAGGTAAAAAGGCTGAAAAAGATAAGAAACGTGAAAGGCAAAAAGAAGAAAGAAAAGAAAGGAGACGGGCATTGCCGAACCACAAGTTTGAGGATGAAACTTATCATGATCAACGCAAAAAAGTAGCAGAAAATCTAGAAGATGCTCTATTACAAGGTGAGTATTTTTAAGTGAATCACTCTCTCAACTATAGATTTTATGGCTCTTTGGTTGCAAATATAAAATACGTAGAAAATCATCACAAAAATATGAATTTAACCTTGCACATAGTAATTACACTGTACCTGAAGTTAGTAACTTGGAAATAAACATCTCAATAACAAAATTTTTGTTCAATAAGAATGTTGATATCGAAAGAAATTAGCGTCCTGATTTTAACCATCAATAAAAGTAAATTAAAACTGATTTTGCCCTTAGAATGACAATATTATCACATATTTTCACTATAGGTCTTCAGAAAGTAAAAAAGGCTGGGCCGTCATGCACATTGACCTCAGAAACAGCAACCACTAGTGGTGTTAAAAGGAAGGCCAAACCATTAGAGGGTGGACCAACTACAAAGAGCAAGAAAAAGACAGAGTGGTAATTTATACAAACCTGCATAACAATTGATCATGTTAAATATTTTCATTATAATGTTTTATTTAAAAAATCCAAGAATTTGACTCATTGTTATACTATTCCCTCATCGTGTCTGTATTTCTAGTTATATGAATGCACGTATAGCAGCAAAATCCACTTGGAACTAATTTTCAATCTCTTTCATAGCCAGTATTAGTTCGGAACAGATTTTTCAACCATTATATATATCTATATATGGGGTAATACACACACATCACACGGGAAATATTTCATGGAATCAAATTTTGAAATAACTCTGCATATTGTAAAAATTTGACCACAAACAATTGTTATGAATGAGAGAATTATGGGGCATTTTATAGTTCTACTAAATTTATTTTACTATATTTTTTATAACATTCTTGCAAAGCAAGTAATTTAGTGAAAACTATATGTTAAATAAATGGTCTATGTCATTTGTCAATGCTGTGAATTCATTTTCTTTTGTTGACATCAATTTTCATGGATTGGGGAAAAGGGCATATTCGTAAATTCTTAATTTTATGGATTTGGAATTTAAAAAAAATATATAAAGTTAACACATATTGAAATATTTCTTTTTTTGTCAGTGGTTGACTTGTTCTTATATTCTACCTTTCACAAAAGTAATATTCTACTCTTCAAAAAATGCTAGACAACTTTGTTTGATAAATAAACACCGAATATTAAACACATATCTTGCATTTTTGGTAACTAACTTGGACATTTCGATATTTCATCCTAGTAAAATGATCTAAAGATCATTATTACATTGAGTTCTTAAATTTGTTGATTTATCTGTCCAAAAAATCCACAAAAATTGTGTACCACTAATAATTAGTGTTTCACAGTATTCGATTGATATATAACACCATCTTTGTAGACTTAATTAACTTTTTCATGGGATTTTTGTTTCAGTCAGCTCTTTTACAATTTTTCAGTTTCTAATGACATTTTTAGGTTTTATTTGAGTAGAAATTTTTAAAAATGGATTTTGATGAAAGAGTGTTTCCTTTTAATGTACCCACTAGCAGAGGACAGTTTTATTATTTATTAAATGATTTAAATTGACTTTATAGGTTAGGAATTGACATTGATGACCTTAGTGACCTTGATTCAGATGAAGATTCAAATTCATTATCCTCACAGGAAGATGATTCATCACCTCAACAGGAAGAGAATGATGAAATATCACAAGGAAGTAATCGCTCACCACAAGGAAATGACAATTCTTCATCAGACCACGAAGAGAGCTCATCTGCCAGTAATGATAGTAGTCAGGAGAAAAAAACATTGAATGATGAAACCAAGTCATGTAACAACATTACACAAAAGGACAATTGTAATTCAAATACAAATAAGACACCCAATATTGGCATGGGTGATCATTCTGAAGACAGTAGACAAAGTAAAATGGAAAGTGTGAAACAAGTTGGATTATTGGAATCATTATCAAAAGTACCACCAGGTGGAGGTGATACAGAAAATCTAAACAAGGTTTGTATGTTTGCATATAGTAAAAACCAGTAGTGTGATCAGGTGTTCTTAAAGGTTATGTATATCCTGTTTTGTCAACAGCACCTAGTACATTGCAAATGGGTAAAATGTGTAAAGTCATATATTTCATCAGTGCATTTTGCGACTGTTCAAAAGATCATTTTCTTTTTTGTTTAAAGATATACTTAGGTATGCAAAAAATATAATAATAATTATTATGATATTTTGGTTTTCAGGATAATGATAAAGATGAACCAGTTGACCTTGACCGTTATTGCTCAGCTGAAGAACTACAAGCTGTTGGCTTAGAGAGACTTAAAGCTGAACTAATGGCAAGGAAAATGAAATGTGGAGGCAATCTTGAACAACGTGCTGAAAGACTTTTCTCAGTCAAAGGGCTATCGGATGATCAGATTCCACAATCGTTACTAGCAAAACCAAGCAAGAAGAAATAACTGCATTAATATGTAATGTCAACTTTAAATGCAAATGTGTATATACATGTACATTTTCTAATATTAATTTTAAATAAATTACTTTTAAATTTCAAATGCTGTAAAATATTGGGGATGAATATATTTATGGAATATTATGAATTGTAAATTAATGGACAATCTAAAAATATCATTTGAGATACATGTAATGTTTAGTTCATCTAGACAAAAGGATGTCAGTCAATAAACTTTTACAATTTTAAGACCATTAACTAAGACTTATTAATCAGATGATGTGTAGGCAGGCAGGCATGAACAGTTGGTTACAGTGTACTAAAAGAAACACATCCCACGTCCTATTGAAACCAAACTTGAATATATAGAAGACATTGGTACTGGGAAGAACTGTATTGATTTTTATGTTTCTGGGTCAAGTTAAGATCACAGTGACCATAAATAAATGTTATTTGGTGTTCTTTACATTTTGACAAACATCTCATATCTTATTTAAATTAAATCTGAATATGTTAGAGATTAGTAAGGAGAAGACCTGTATTAAATTTTGGTTCATTATTAGATAGTGTCTCGATACCAAGATGCTTAAAAGGGCCCAGGAAGAATACTGTTTCAATGGTAAACTAAACTAAGGTGTCAGAGTGATATGGGCTCAGTTAACCAATAAATACCAGTTCATGTATTGACAGTTGACTCTGGGGCTTCAGTGGCCAAGTGGTCTAGATGGTCATAAGTACAAATGATAACTAGTGTCGGCACTGAGGATTGTCAGTTAAAATCCAACTTGGGGTGTGCTTAATTTGATCAGCATAATTAGTAAATTCAAGTTTTAAAATCTGTTTACAGTAAAATCCAAATGTGTGTCTCAGACAGAATTCTATTATGAACTCATTTTAATGGTTCATTGGGCAAGTTTTTAAAGTTACATGATAACGCCAGTTGCAAGGTACTATCAGTATACATCTCGTCTATGTTTGTTGAAAATTTTACTTCTCCACCTGGTAAATCTAACCTTGCTTTAATGATTTATCAATCAGCATTAAGCCTTCATAAACATGTATATATGTGTCCAATGGACACTACATGCCCCGCCAATGATGTAAGTATTTAGTAAATGGAATTACATGTGCATACATGTATTATTGACTTTGAAGGCCCTAAAGATACGATAGATGAAATACTATCTCTAAGTACTTCATGAAAAATTACCTTAAACCTGAACCTTAACCTGGATTCAAATATTGAAATTCTATAAAGAAATTCGAAGTTGATCACCCATGACCTCAAGGTCACAGCATCCATTTCGCATCAAAATGCTGCTGTTCATATCACAAGCTATCCATGTACGAAGTTTCATGATGATACCATAACTCCTTCATGAAAAACTACCTTAAACCTGAACCTTAACCTGGATTCTATATTGAAATTCCATAAAGATATTCAAAGTTGATGACCCATGACTTCAAGGTCACAGCATCCTTTTCACATCGAAATGCTGATGTTCACATCACAAGCTATCCATGTACAAACATTCAGGATGATACCATAACTCCTTCATGAAAAACTACCTTAAACCTGAACATGAACCTGGATTCTAATATTGAAATTTCATGAAGAAATTCGAAGTCATTGACCTATGATTTCAAGGTCACAGCATCCTTTTTGCATCAAAATGCTGTTGTTCATATCACATGCTACACATGTACAAATTTCAGGATGATACCATAACTCCTTCATGAAAATTTACCTTGAACCTGAATCTTAACTTGGGGGGTGGGGGGGGGGGGGGGGGGGATAACAACAGGGGGCCTCTGTGGCCTAGTGGTCTAGGTAGTTTGTCATGACTACTAATGATCACTAGCCTCTCAACACTAAGGTTGTGAGTTCAAATCTCACCTGTGGCAGGGTGTGTTAGACTCTGACAAGGATTGCCAATTTTCCTACCAAAGGTAGGTGGTTCCCTTAGGGTACTCTGGCTTCCTCCACAAATAAAAACTGGCTGCCGTGAAATAGCCAAATGTTCTGAAAATGGTGTAAAACACCAAATGGATAACAGGAAAGGTCAATGACATACCAATCAATCAACATCACCCAACAGACAGAACACTGGACAAAAAATAACATAAAAGAGCACAAACAAATACACAACAGAGAGTCGGGATAGTCTGACTAGTTGCAGACATTTGACAGCGGTGGGGTTACACCAGTTTTATGAATCCCCCCATCCATCTTGACACACTGGTGTATAAAACGTACTATAAAAGCCAATAAATATGATTAATTACAACGTGACCACTTGCTAGTACTGCAGATGGTTGGATGTTACATAATTTAGATAGCAGGGGTAATTAATTTTTTTTAAAAAAAAGTCAGAATCTCTACTTTTTGTTTAGATCTTGCATCAATGATTATTTTTGCTATTTTATGTATACTGTTGCATTTTTCGCCTTAATATTGACTTGTACAGTTAAAATATAAAATCCTGAACCCAAAGATATATGGTTGCTAGGGACTTTTTAAATGGCTAACATTTTGACTTATACAGGTAAATTAAAAGGTCCTTAACTCAAATATATATGGTTGCTAGGAACCTTTTCATTGGTTGCTATGGACTTTTTTAATGGCATTGACTCTTGACCTTCCATTCTGACTTTAACATATAAATTTTAGGGTCCTAAACCAAATATATCTGTCATATATATAAATATATAAGTCAATAATATATTGACTTGTACAGCTATATTATAGGGTCCTGAATCTAAATATATATGGTTGCCAGAGACTTTTTCAATGACCTTGACCCTCCATTTTAGTTGTACAGCCACCAATTAATTTATTTCAAGTTATGCTCTTAACGTCTGTGACAATATGTCGGACCATTATTTTTACTGATAATTACTGTTTACATGTAATTAATCTTTCAAGGGCAAAAACTCCTAAAAGGGGTCAATTGACGATTTCAGTAATGTTGACTTATTTGTAGATCTTACTTTGCTGAACATTTTTCCTGTTTACAGTTTGTCTTAATCTATAATAATATTCAAGATAATAACCTAAAACTGAAAAATTTCCTTAAAATTAACAATTCAGGGGCAATAACCCAACAAAGGGTTGATAGATTGTCTGAAAATTTCATGTCAGGTAGATCTTGACCTGACGAACATTTTTACCCTGGTCAGTTTTACTCCAAATGCTTTAGTTTTTGAGATATAAGCCAATAAAATGCTCCGCTGGGCAAAGCTAGATACGACCGCAGATGTCGAACCTTGAATAGTTGGGGCAATTATGAACACAACATTCAAGCTTGATACAACACTGAATTTGGATTGTGAATAAATATTTGACACAGCATAGGTTTCTGACACAGAATGAATGTTGTCTAAGAACTTAAAAATTTTTAATTTACCTATTCAAACCATATCAGTATTATTTGTTTTTATATATAAATCAGAAATAACCAATTTAAAATTTAAAATTGGGCACACATATCAATTTCTTGGTATTGCGCAATACTGTGCAATTGAAAATTTCTTGAAATATTTGACACATAATAGATTTCTGACACAGAATAACTGAAATCAAAGAACTTAGAATTGGTCATATGATTTGAATTTATATTCAATTTTTTGCTTCTTGTGCAATACAATATGCTGTGGAGAATTGCCCCACCCCCCCCCCCCCCCCAAAAAAAAAATTTACCCCTTTTTTAGCTTTTGTGCAATACACTATGAAGTTGCACATTGACCCCCCCCTCCCAAAAAAAACCCCCAAAACAATAAAATTTATTGTAACCCCCCCCCCCACCCTTTTTTTGCAAAAAAAAAAATTGAAATTTTCTTTTTAATTTATGAAATATGAAATGAGAAAAAAATTGCCCCCTCCCCAATTTCTCATTTACCCCCCTAAATTTTGTTTTCAAATCCCCCCCCCCCCCATTTCTTTATACTTTGCAACCATAACAGCCCATTTGAATACACCATAAACGTATTAAAATAGAAAATGACATAATAGTCATGGATCAAACAAAGTTTAATTTTGGACCCTGATTTGGACCAACTTGAAAACTGGGCCCATAATAAAAAAACTAAGTACATGTTTAGATTCAGCATATCAAAGAACCCAAAGAATTCAATTTTTGTTAAAATCAAACTAAGTTTAATTTTGGACCCTTTGGACCTTAATGTAGACCAATTTGAAAACGGGACCAAAACTTAAGAATCTAAATGCACAGTTAGATTCGGCATATCAAAGAACCCCAATAGTTCAATTTTCGATGAAATCAAACAAAGTTAAATTTTGGACCCCGATTTGGACCAACTTGAAAACTGGGCCCATAATAAAAAAACTAAGTACATGTTTAGATTCAGCATATCAAAGAACCCCAAGAATTCAATTTTTGTTAAAATCAAACTAAGTTTAATTTTGGACCCTTTGGACCTTAATGTAGACCAATTTAAAAACGGGACCAAAAATTAAGAATCTAAATGCACGGTTAGATTCGTCATATCAAAGAACCCCAATAGTTCAATTTTCGCTGAAATCAAACAAAGTTTAATTTTGGACCCCGATTTGGACCAACTTGAAAACTGGGCCCATAATAAAAAAACTAAGTACATGTTTAGATTCAGCATATAAAAGAACCCAATGAATTCAATTTTTGTTAAAATCAAACTAAGTTTAATTTTGGACCCTTTGGACCTTAATGTAGACCAATTTGAAAACAGGACCAAAAATTAAGAATCTAAATGCACGATTAGATTCGGCATATCAAAGAACCCCAGTAGTTCAATTTTCGATGAGATCAAACAAAGTTTAATTTGGACCCTTTTGGCCCCTAATTCCTAAACTGTTGGGACCAAAACTTTAAATTTCATAGATTTCTATTTACTTATACTAAAGTTATTGTGCAAAAACCAAGAAAAATGCTTATTTGGGCCCTTTTTCAGCCCCTAATTCCTAAACTGTTAGGACCAAAACTCCCAAAAACAATCCCAACCTTCCTTTTGTGGTCATAAACCTTGTGTTAAAATTTCATAGATTTCTATTTACTTATACTAGAGTTATTGTGCGAAAACCAAGAAAAATGCTTATTGGGCCCTTTTTTGGCCCCTAATTCTTAAACTGTTGGGACCAAAACTCCCAAATCAATCCCAACCTTCCTTTTGTGGTCATAAACCTTGTGTTTAAATTTCATAGATTTCTATTAACTTATACTAAAGTTATAGTGCGAAAACCAAATGTCTTCGGACGACGACGCTGACGACGACGACGACGCCAATGTCATACCAATATACGACCGCAAAAATTTTGCGGTCGTATAAAAATTGAAGAAAAATCATATCTTAATTTTTCACCCAGGAATGTCAAATTACTGTGGAGACACCATTATATAACCTTTAAATACCTTAAATTCATTTTTAGCTGGGTGGCTTAGCCCCCTGAGCCCCCTATAAGGGCTTTGCCTTAGACCAACTTGGGACCTTAAGCAGCCCAAAGACCCCTCGCAGATTTTCTCAGGGTTTTCCCTACCGGTATATATATGTTGGCAAGTATGTATTCACCATACTATAAGCAATATTTTTAGTAGATTAACCTGGCCAAAAATGCCATAATTTACATTAATCAAACTTTGTGTGGAAGTTAGATAACTAGCCACGTAGGTATAAATTGGGCAAATAATACAGAAGTGCTCAAAATAATAAGTTTTTTAAACAATACCAAAAAAGTATAGAGAAATAGGCAGTAAAATAAATGCAATATTTTTTAAAATCTTTTATATCATAAACCTTAACCATAAGTTACAAACTTCACAATTATATTCCTGAAAAAAAACCAAGAGCACATTATGAACACATCTATAATACTAAATTTACGAATTAGCCGAATAAAGTTCAGAGGAATTCCTAACTGTTTTTTGGATTGCTCGGATGTTTACCTTGCACAAAGTGATAACACAAACCATTAACTATTTTCACATTATTTGTTATTTGACCTGTTTAAATATATCTCTACCATACAATTCTCTGTAAGCCCTAGATAAAAATATTTTTAACAAATGGTCATCTTTATTATTAACGGCGAAATTTTTCTCGGACATCTTTGATAAATATAAACGTGGACAGCACACGCAGCCACACACTAAAAATGCTTTTATCGTCTGATTATTGGATATATTTGTGAATTAAGCCTCACTTCCCCTGCCCATGATGGCAATGGAACAATTGGAACAATTATTTTCCAAAAAATTGCTCTGACTACCAAACTCACGGCATCTTTTGAAAAATTCATCTGCCACTAAGGAAATGTTTACTTTCATATTTATTCTGAAGGAAAAATGTAATGCACTATGAAATGTGTATTAAATGAACTTTTCATCAAGTTCCAGTTCAGAATTAATTTTAACAATAAAAATATTGACAATTTATGTGGTTGTGTTTTCGTCATAGATTTTGACTTTGATGGAACCTTAAGTTCCATTTTGGTAATTCTACGTGGCATACAGTCTACTTCATCAGTGGATACATCTTCGGTAGTAACGAACAGCCGCATATGACAATTGGGTCGCGTTGGCCTACATTTCACGCTTCATTAACTTTGGTTAAAGTTTGCATTAACATCCATTTCTGGAATACTACATCATATATAGACATGAAACTATCAGTTGATACCACCTACTTGACAAGAAAGTTTATGGGAAGCCAACACAACATCCATATTGAGTTCCTGTTCCATGAATAACATTGCCGCAACAACTTTTTATAGTCAATATGGCCACCACAAAAAAAAATGGTTATTTTCCCGCACCCGCGCAGGTTCAATGTCTAGTATTCTATAAATTTTTGTGTATGAAATATATTACATAGAAAAACAACTTCTCTGATTTTGATAGTCAGTAGTAAAATATTAAATATTTTCCTCTTATTATCTGATAAAAAATAATTGTTCCCAAGAAGGTATGTAAAATATTTATCAATTCATCTGAAATTCTATTATACAATGAATGTATTGATTTTAGTGTTGTTAGTATATACTAAATCGGTAGTTATGACTCTGATTCTGCGCCATAGAAAGCACTCATCAAGGTGAATTAAAGGAAAAAATCCCCATAAGAATTGAATGAAAAATTTTTAAAAATTTGCATATAAAGCCACACTGCTTTTTTGGCACTTTAAACCCTTATATCTCAAAAACGAAACAGATAGAAAAAACCTCTTGACATATTACTGGAAGCACTCATCAAGATGAATTAAAATAAATAATTCCCATTAAAATTTGATGATAAATAAAATTTTAGGTGCCCTGCAAAATGGTTAATTTTGGCCCCTTTAATCCCTTTCATCACTGCAATGACAAAAGTAACACAAAAATGCGTAGAGTAACTTTTATTACCAGTACATTTCTTATAATGAACCATTTAAAAAAAATCATCAAAACTGGATAAAAAATTTTAAAGTTTGGAAAATTACAAAAAAGATGTGTCCCTTTTTTGGCCTTTTTATCTCTAAAACAATAAGACATTATGAAAAACAAATCTTAAGAAGTTTTTCCATTTTCATCAAGGAAAATTAAAACCCAAAAATCATAAAAATCGGGACAAAAATTTAAAGTTATCAAAATACCCTGAATGACCCGCAGATAAAAAAAACTCAATCCCAACCTGTATTTTGTATGGGGAAACATTCAAGTAAAAAGGATAAGTTCAATAGAACAAAAGTAACTGAGGAGAAACCTAACTTTCTATGGACACCGATGACGATGACACTGACACCAACACTGACGACAAGCTCATATATGTCAGCAAATATTTGCGATTGTATAAAAACTGACTTATTCTAGCATTTACACTTTCAAAGTAGCAAAAATCTGTTATACAAGCTGAGGTTTCCAACAATTAGTCAATAGCTCATTAGTGCTATAACACAAAAATATATGTAATGTCTTCAAATACAAAATTAACAGCTGAAATTGAGTCACATGACTGCACTGATTATATAAAATACATGTTGCAAATTCAGAAATTATTGTATACATTTATTTTAACAAATCCTAGAATTGTATACAAATTTTTTTTAGCAAATCCTAGAAAATCAACAATAATGCAAGATTAATTAATGTAATTCATGTACAAGTAGTAATCAAAAGTAACAGGAAGAATGAACAATGGAAGTTTAAATTATTGCAATAGTATGATGTCTAATTTCTCACAGTAATTTCCCAATTTAGAGTAGCCTGATATATCAGTGATATTGTAGAATATAGGGGTAATATTGAGACGTGCAATATATTATTTTTCAAGAGACAATATTCCTGAATAATGTAAAATACATCTATTTTGTACATCAGTGATATTAATTTTTAAAGCAATATTGAATGAAGTGCAATATTATATGGTTATTGCATTACTATTGGTGAATATTGTCCCGAGCATACTTTATATTGCATGAGCTTGTAAGTGCAATATGATGTACTGCGAGGGACAACATTCACCAATATTCATGCAATAAACATCTTATTATATAGTAATAAATATTTTCTACTATTTTTCATTTATTTCAAGAGCATTAAGCTCCATATCAAAATAAATACTTTAATGAACTAGTGTGAATATGAACGATAAAACTCTAAAATGTTTATTACTATACAATAATTTAGGATATTGCACGCTAAATGTTTTGGTTACGTTCTACATGGAATATTGCTATAAAACAATATGAATTATCTTTCATAACAAGTTTTCTTGCTATATAAAAAAACAATTGTAGTATGACCATTCACAAAACAAATCGTCCTTAGAACAATTAAATATGATGTAAAATGAAGGATAAATGATTAAAATTTTACTATTCTTATCAGAGGTATTTCCATCTTAAATATTAGTTGCCAACATAAATCCTGGTTCAAGAAATTTCATTAATACATTGTAGTGAACACAAAATGTTAAAAAAAGTCATGAAACTGACTTTTAATAATAAGTTATTTCTATCGAAATGAAATAAAATTATGAAATATATATTTATTCACAATCTATTTAAATAAGAAAATAATTACAATCTATAGACTGCTGCCTGCAGCAAAAAATCATTCCCCAATAAAAATGAGGTAGTGAATATCAAACAGGAAAATCTTATAAAATCACTCAGTTCCACATCATAATGAACCACCTAATAGAAATGTATCACCTTGGTTCTCTAAGGAACTGAATTCAACCAGTAACAGTAATTTCATAATAGCAGAAAATTACATCTGTATAAAAATCATTTGATAAAATATGTAATATATTAATTATGCTGGATCATTATGAAAAAACAGACAGATATGTCTCAAACCTGAGAGTAATGATATTAAACCATTTAAGACTTAGCAAGGAAGAGATGATAAAACTGTATTAGGGTTTTTTCTTTAACACGTGTCTGATTTTAAAGATCTTTGCAAACTAAAAAAAACCACTGAAGTTGCATACACAAAGATTTTCCATCCAATTCAAAGTGCATTGAGCTCACATGTAAATAAATTTAAAAACAACAAATGAGCTGTCAAAACAGTGTTCCAGCTTGAATCTGAGGGCAGAAGGGTGCCAGTGAAAAAAAGGGCACTTTAGTGCGGTGTTGTATATTTTTTTTAGGGCACCCTGATAGTATGCTTAGTGTATGTTTCCTTCTTTTTTTTGTATGTCTATGGTTTCTTATTGACAACTTTTTTTCATTTCAGGTACTGGTTTTGAAAACTCTCCCAAGCAAGACAACAAAATGTAGATCTTTTTTTTTTAGAAATAAACATAAAAGTTATGCCTTTCAGTTTGTTATTATTTATTTCACAAGAAACTGGATTTCCCTCAATCACAGTTTGTAATTGACCAACCACCTTCTGCACATCCTTAAAATAATAACCAGATTTTTTCTGTTTAATAAAATTAGGTAAAGGAAGCATTCTCTAATTTATAAAGTAATAATAGAATTTTATTGATTATAAGTAAGTTGTTCAGTGATTTTATTTTAAGAAACAATTTTTTGAATTTTTTAACATTAAGAAATAGTTTGTAGGTACTGAATCATTAAAATCTTTCCTCATAAAATTTGGCCCCAAAATGAGTTATTTCCCTTTGACTATTTATACTTCTTATAACAGCTTGAATGATGAGTAGGTTTCCTTTCACTTTTATGATGAAGCTGAATCTAAGATTCATAGGAAAAGCAATGAAGCTAGTGCTAAAATCTGGCAAGTGGAATTGAAACACTGGCAGAATGGCAAAAGGCTTGCCTGTTAGATTGTCTCACACGGGGTCTCGCATATGTGATATATTAAGAATCAAACTGTCAAGAATGGGAAATTTCAGACACCAAAATAAGATTAACAGCCTCAGACAAGGCTTGTCAGAGTCAGAGAAGAATTGAGATCTTACTTGGGAGTGTCTGAGATTGTCAATCTTGATTAGTGCTGCTAGGGACTATTTTCTTATTATATTCTTGTTTTCACATCACCATTATTTATGTGAAAAAGTCTTGTAGGTCCTAAAAAATTATGCTTATACTTTAAACATGACAATACATAAAATATTATAACACATTAATCAGTTACATATCAGTATACAAAATTAATAATATTGAAATTAGAACCATTAGTAAAGCAATACCAGGTATATATCACATTTAAAATAGTTAATGTAAAGTGTCAACAAGAAAGCCCTCTAATTAAACAATTACCAACACACAAATTAAAATATTGATAACTTATGTATACTATGAAAGATCATGGCAATATGATTTAGATTACATATATGAAAGACATGTCAAAGTCAACAATTCATGAATAAATAATTATGGCACATTTTGACAAAATAATCTATTAGTTTTTCACATAAAGTGAGCTCATAGAAGGAATCACTTAACAAAAAAAAATGTTACCACCCTCCTTTGTCAAACTATCACATCATTTTTGATTTCTGGTTAAGTTTTATGCACATTTCTTCTACTTCACATCAAAGTATCTTATAATTAAAGCTGAACTAAAATATAATGAAACAAATTTTCAAAAAGACAATCTCAATTCACCACTAGTCTTATTCTGAATATTTTACTGGTTAATAAAACAGTCATCAGGCATCTTGTACAAAGCTTTTAAAACGTCATTTTGTCCAATTTTAAGACTAATGAGCAATTCATATTGTCAATTTAGAATTGCTCTCTTGTATGTGTAATTATTCAAGATTCTATAAATATACTAATATTGTCAGAATGCTAAAGAATGTTCCCCTTTTAAGTTAATACATTTTAGTTTCAATTAAATTCACCCCCTAAAATGAATCTTTACATATGTATGAAAACTATTTAATTTAAAAAAAAATCTCTCAGGTTAAATCCAAGTGGTGGCAAGGACAATAACTGCTATGTTAATTAAGTTTGTTGGTTGTGAGACCAAAAAAAACCCATATAATAAAAATACAAAAATGAAAAATTATCAACAATGGACAAAAATGGTTAGTAACAAATTTTTGATGTTTCGTCTAATAGAGATTTTTTTTTAATGAGCATTGCATTATATTGGCACTTAAATTAAACATTATAAAAACAAAATATATGATAGTAAAATATGGTACATGTCAAAATGCGAGATTCTTCTACTAAAAATATCTTTTTAGCTTAAAGCGCCGTAAAATTCATTTGACAATACCAAATTTGTGACTTAAGAACTCACAACATATCGGCACCTCTTATCAAATACTATAAAATAAACCAATAAACAAAAGCACTGATAAAGGCACTAACTGGAACTGTCAAGATCCAGAACAATATGATTGTTCCAAACAAGGACCAGTTCACCTTATTATCAACCAGTCCAACTGCTGCCATAGCAACCACTTTACAGTAAGTGATGCTGATTGGTAGATGAAACAGGTGGGAGTATGTAAATATGGTAAAAACTGCACTCATCTCTATACAAAATCCACTGTAATGGAGTATAAATAAACATCAGGTTAAAATTACATCTTTAATGTAAAGTACCAGGGTAGATAGCTATTCTTAGCAGTTAAAGGTCCCTTATACAGGAAAATATATGAGTAAGCTGACAACTGTCTATCATCCAGTCTCTAAACCTTTCCCCTATATAATATTTAACTGTTCAGTTCAGCTTGATTCAGTTTGATATATGATTTAGTTGATCTAGTTATCTTTTTGATTGCAACTACATGTATTCTAAAAAAATCAGTCTATAAAGTAAGTGGAATAAACTTTTACGTCTGACAGCATTAAAAGTCTTCATTTAAACATATGTAGTTATAAGTTAAATTTGATTCCAATAATCTGACTATTAGATATCTCAGCTATTATAACAAACCACTTATATAATGAAGAAATGTATATGCCCACCTTTTTGCTCCTTAAATTTCAATTTTTTTAAAAACTTTTACTCAACTAAAGGCTTAAGGTCTTAGCAGGAATTGCTCTCCCAACTGAAAACCAATCTATAGTTTGAAACAGTTTAAAACACATGTAGACAAGCAGTTGTTTTGGTTTTCAACATTTAGGCCTTTAGCACAACTGATGAGTTGTAAATCAACGAAATGTGCACATCTTGTGCATCAAAACTGGTATCAAAGAATTTAATTCAGAACAGAAAACTTTTAAAATTCCACTATTCAAAAATCAAAACTGGCAATATTAGTTGCCCGAACAGATCATATGTTTTTTAATATTTAGACAAATCCTCTACAAATCTTCAATATGTCCATAAACATTCTACAAAGTATCAAAGATCTGGGTTAAAAGCTGCAAGAGGAGTTGATAAGACAATATTGGTTCCCCCCCCATATACAATAGTTGCAGGAATTCCACAACATTGAAAATCCAGAAACAATTCTTCAAATGACATCACTCTCCTTATACACATCTGCAATATGTCTGTAAACATTGTGCAAAGTTTAAAAGCTGCATTAGGAGTTAATACACAAAATTGGTACCCTTCATACATGGTTGTCACAAAAATTATTAAGTTGCACACATGGAAAATCTGGAAAGTATTCTTCAAATGACACTATATAAATTATACTCTTTCATGCACATCTTCAATATGTCTGTAAACATTCTGAAAGTTTCAAAGATCCGGGTTAAAGGCTGTAGTAGGAGGTGTTGGTTAAACAAAATTAGTACCCTCCAAACAGATCGAGTTGTTGCAAAAAATGTTTAAGTTCCACAACATAGAAAGTATGGAAAATATTCTTCAAATGATGTCATACTCCTTCTTGCACATCTTCAATATTTCCATAAACATTCTGTAAAGTTTCAAAAATCTGGGTTAAGGATGTTCGCTACACAGTTTCAAAATAACAAGCTTTTCATAACACTGGTGAATATTAATAGTGGATTAATGAAAAAACTAAAAGAGCGACAAAAAGTAATAGGTCCGTGTGCTTGTTTTCGAGATATAAGCCATTGAAAATTTGGCAAGAAAAATATGCTCTCTTGATTTTACATAGCTTTTTCATTGACAAGTTTTATTTCTCAAAAACCATTAAATAATAACAAGGATTTTATAAGAGTTTTACAAATGGCTTATTATTCTGCATTTAAAAGATTTATGAAAAGAAAATTGGGTGTTGGCGGGTAAAATAATTTATGGCATTCAAACTGATAAAACAAGATGATTCTGAACATCTGATAAAAATTCAAAAATATGACCAGCAAACATCCTTTAAAGCTGTGAGGAGTTGATTACACAAAATAGATACCATATTTTCCATACTATAACCTCGATGCACTACATGTAACGTGGCCAAAAATTTGTACTGCCCAGTATAAAGACGACATATATCAAGTTTCGTTTTATTTGACAAGGTAGTTCAGAGAAGAGAGTTTAAATTTGTCCAATTAGAAGTAGGGATTTAGTTCATCCCCCAAAACACAAGATTTATCCCTCATTACCTAATCTAAAATCCAATTGAAAAAGTAAGGTTGAGTTATCATCTGGAGATAACCATCTTTCACAAATTTCTGTCAAATTTTAGGGATGATGACCTTGATCTTGACCTTTGTCATATTGAACAGAGATTGTCCTCAAACATAAAAGCCAATCAACAGTTTACATTGTTACAAGTTTTACATCATACATACCGGACAGGTTCATCGATCAATGGAACAAGTTTCTTTACTGTCTTCAAAACATTCTTTCCAAACAATGATACACCCAAAGATATAACTAAAAAACCAATTAGTAGAATAAGTATTGATATTTTCTCTTCACATATATCCAGGATCCTTGGAAGACTGGCTAGTTTCATCATCACAAACACAGATCCAACTGAATTACTGAAAAAGAAATGTAGATTAAACATAACAAGATTGCTACACGTTGCAATATTATACCCCATCGCAGAGAAATGTTGAAGCCTCACAAGATATACAAAATAAATGGTGGCACAGTATGAATGTCAACATTTCTACCAAACATGGGATTAAAAATTGGAAACATTGGCATTCAAAAGGTCATCCTTGTGCAGCACATCAAAACTCCAGTAAAATTTGTCTAATAAAAAAAATTTGTGTCCACAAAGTGTTCCTGTAGTTTTACATGCACAAAAACATTGAAGTCCAATAACTCCCTGTAAAATTTGTCGAAACAAAATTGTGGTGCGATGGGATTAAGTAGATGTGGTGACTAACAATCCTACAAAATTTGAACGAAATCTGATCAGCGGTCTCAGTGGAGTTGCATCCACAAAGTGTTCCTATAGTGTTGAATGCAGAAAAAAGTTAAAGTCTCATAATTCCCGTAAAATTTGTCGAATCAATTATCAGTTATCTGTGGCAATGATCTAGATTGGATATGAAAAACCTCTGCGATCTTTACAAACCACGACTTTTCGAACTCAAAATTCAAAATTAAAAAAACTAGGGGCAGCAATCATTCTTCAGGAGCACGGGGGGATAAGAATCTAAACATTAACTTAAACTGTCCTTAAAATGTTCCATTTTGGAAATGAGTTGAAATGTTTTTCTAATGGGGATAGAATTAAGTAATTATTTTTACAGTTCTGATTGACAAAAGCATTAATGTATAACATATGGAACATCATACCTAACATCATTTCCTCCATAAGCAACACAACTAAAGATAACAACTATCTCTGTCAATCTGGTAAACCATCTGTTCCTCAATGCTATTGACTTTTGTGTTAAATAATTAAAAATATTTTTTAAATACATGATTGCTAATACTCTAAAACAATACAGTTTTATATATACATTGTTTAATACTGCATACCATACAATTCATATGTGCAACCTGCAAACCTTTGTTAACATTTTCTGTACAGTAATCAGCACCAAGAAAAATATGGAGCTTCATATTGGATGAATGGCTGATATATGACAATATCTGTATAGTGAAAACAAATACCTGTAGTGAAAAATTGCTGCTAATATACAGTCTGTCAAAAGTGAAGCACCACCATTTTTTATTCAAGAAATATTTTTCAGTAACAAAAAAATTAAAGAATACTCAAACTGAGAATAAATTCATTTTGTTAATATTCACCATAAACAAAACATTATTATAAGGCGGATAACTCGTACATTTTACGTGCACTTAAATTTCACATTGAAGAAATAGTGCAAAATAAACAAGAGGCTCTCAAGAGCCTGAATCGCTCACCTGGTAAACAATGCACTATAAACTAAATTAATATATTAATGTTTGTTGTAAATTAAACTGAGTATTAAAGGTCACGTAAAATGCTGAAAATACCTTTAAAAGCCTTTCAAGAACCTCTGGAAAGAAATGGGCATGAGTTCTCCCTATGCTTGATTAAGATACAGTCATGGTCAATCTGATGATTCATAATACAAAATACAAGCTTTAATTAATCTTCAAATACAAGTATAAATCTTTTGGTCTATATGTTGTCTTCGTTTTTTAAAATGTTTGAAAGAAGTTATGTAAAAATTGTGGGTTAAGGCTTTTTATTGTACTTGAAAAGGAAATATTGCAGGAACAATCATGCTAAGTTTCATCCAAATCCCCCTAGTAGTTTCAGAGGAGAAGATGTTTGAAAATTTGTTAACAACGATTATGACAGACACCAAGTGATGGCAATTAAAAGCTCACATATTATGAAGTTTAATCATTGTTATACAACATTCTCATCATCACCATTCACTAAGGATACCATGTTTACTTTAAAAACCAAATATTGTTGAAATCCGAGCAAGTGTAAAAAATGGCGGGAAAATGGCAGTCATTTTAAAAATGGCCGTCCAAAACAAACTTTCATCATCACCATTCAACTCGGGATACCATGTTTACCTTGAAAGTAGCTTTCATCTTCATTTTATTTCTATAATTCAGGAAAGAATAGCAAAAAACAGCATTTTGACCCCTATGTTCTATTTTTAGTAAGGGCGGACATGTTTTTCGACCAATCAAAAATCCAAGCATTAACTTTTTGCAGGATACACTAAGGAACAATCTTACCAAGTTTCATTTGATTTTGAATAATAGTTTTAGAGAAGAAGATTTTTGAAATAATAACATAAAAAAAAGCCAAAAATGTCAAAAAAGGGCAATAACTCTAACATCAGTTGACAGATTTTCACGAAAATCAGCACGCAGGTAGCTCTCATCATGCTGAACACTTTCAACCTGCAGAATTTGGCGTAACCTAATGATTTTTGAGATATTTGCAAAAAACTGTTGTTTGACCCCTATGTTCTATTTTTAGTAACAGTGGCCATGTTTTTCGACGGATCAAAAATCGAAGCATAAACTTTGTGCAGGATACCCTAAGGAACAATCATGCTAATTTTTATCCAAATCCATTCAGTAGTTTCAGAGGAGAAGATTTTTGAATAATAACATAAAAAAAAACCAAAAATGTCAAAAAAGGGCAATAACTCTAACATCAGTTGACAGATTTTCACGAAAATATGCACACAGGTAGCTCTCATCATGCTGAACACTTTCAACCTGCCACAATTTGCCATAACCTAATGATTTTTGAGATATTTGCGAAAAACTGTTGTTTGACCCCTATGTTCTATTTTTAGTAACAGTGGCCATGTTTTTCGACGGATCAAAAATCGAAGCATAAACTTTGTGCAGGATACCCTAAGGAACAATCATGCTAATTTTTATCCAAATCCATTCAGTAGTTTCAGAGGAGAAGATTTTTGAAATAATAACATAAACAAGAGGCTCTAAAGAGCCTGAATCGCTCACCTGGCAAACAATGACTATAAACTAAATTAATATATTAATGTTTTTTTGTAAATTAAACTGAGTATTTAAGGTCACATAAAATGCTGAAAATACCTTTAAAAGCCTTTCAAGAACCTCTGGAATGAAATGGGCATGAGTTCTCCCTATGCTTGATTAAGATACAGTCATGGTCAATCTGATGATTCACATACAAAATACAAGCTTTAATTCATCTTCAAATACAAATATAAATCTTTTGGTCTATATGTTGTCTTCGTTTTTAAAATGTTTGAAAGAAGTTATGTAAAAATTTTGGGTTAAGGCTTTTTATTGTACTTGAAAAGGAAATATTGCAGGAACAATCATGCTAAGTTTCATCCAAATCCCCCTAGTAGTTTCAGAGGAGAAGATGTTTGAAAATTTGTTAACAACGATGATGACAGACACCAAGTGATGTCAATTAAAAGCTCACATATTATGAAGTTTAATCATTGTTATACAACATTCTCATCATCACCATTCACTAAGGATACCATGTTTACTTTAAAAACCAAATATTGTTGAAATCCGAGCAAGTGTAAAAAATGGCAGGAAAATGGCAGCCATTTTAAAAATGGCCGTCCAAAACAAACTTTCATCATCACCATTCAACTCGGGATACCATGTTTGTCATCAAAGTAGCTTTCATCTTCATTTTATTTCTATAATTCAGGAAAAAATAGCAAAAAACAGCATTTTGACTCCTATGTTCTATTTTTAGTAAGGGCGGACATGTTTTTCGACCAATCCAAAATCCAAGCAATAACTTATTCCAGGATATCCTAAGGAACAATCTTACCAAGTTTCATTTGATTTTGAATAGTAGTTTCAGAGAAGAAGATTTTTGAAATAATAACATAAAAAAAAGCCAAAAATGTCAAAAAGGGCAATAACTCTAACATCAGTTGACAGATTTTCACGAAAATCAGCACACAGGTAGCTCTCATCATGCTGAACACTTTCAACCTGCCATAATTTGCCGTAACCTGATGATTTTTGAGATATTTGCGAAAAACTGTTGTTTGACCCCTATGTTCTATTTTTAGTAACAGTGGCCATGTTTTTCGATGGATCAAAAATCGAAGCATAAACTTTGTGCAGGATATCCTAAGGAACAATCATGCTAAGTTTTGTCCAATCCATTCAGTAGTTCCAGAGGAGAAGATTTTTGAAATAATAACATAAAAACAAATTTACACGCAATCAAAAGCTTTTTTTCATTTTCTACAGTTTGCCATCTATAAGGCATCAACAGTTATTTTGATATTTAAGGGACAAAACTTTAACTCCTAAAGGGCTCATTTAAACATTTTGCAAACTAAGGGAAATGCTGTGAAAATGGTCAATTTTGATGTTCTAAGGGGAATAACTCCTAAAAGGAATGATCATACAACAAGTACAAATTTCAAAAAGAAATCAAGAAAAAGGGCAATAACTCCTACATGGGTGGTTACATCTTCTTCAAAATTTCAAAGCAGGTAGATCTTGAGGTGTTGAACACTTTAGGTTCCCATCAGAATTTTGATATCTGTCACCATTTTTGAGTTATTTGCAAAAAACTGCAATTTACCCCTATGTTCTATTTTTAGCCATGGCAGCCATGTTTTTTTACAAATCAAAAATCCAAACGATAGTTTAGTAGCACTCATGCCAAGGAACAACTACACTAAGTTTGGTTGCAATTAAACTTATGGTGTAAGAGGAGTTAACGATTTTATTACAATGAATAAAGACTGCAAAAATGGTCAATTTTGACGATCTAAGGAGAATAACTCCTAAAAGGAACGAACCTACAACTTCGATCCTGTTACAAATTTTGTAGATCTTTGTGTGCCTAACAATATGAAATTTAAATTTTTCAAATTTCCTTTATAGTATCCAAGATATTGAGCTTAATAAGTGCAAAATTTGGAAAAAATGCAGAAAAAGGGCAATAACTCCTACATGGGTCGTTGGATCTTCTTCAAAATTTCAGGGCAGGTAGATCTTGAGGTGCTGAACACTTTTACCCTATGCCAGAATTTTGATATCTGTTATGGTTTTTGAGTTATTTGCAAAAAACTGCAATTTACCCCTATGTTCTATTTTTAGCCATGGTGGCCATGTTTTTTTACGAATCAAAAATCCAAACGATAGTTTTGTAGCACATATACCAATAAACAACTGTACGAAGTTTGGTTGCAATTGGTCTTATGGTGTCAGAGGAGTTAACGTTTGAAAAAGTTTACGGACGGACGACGGACGATTGACGACGGATGACGGACGGACGGACGACGGACGGACGACGGACGCCAAGTGATGGCAATAGCTCACATGACCCTTCGGGTCTGGTGAGCTAAAAAAGCCAAAAATGTCAAAAAAGCGCAATAACTCTAACATCAGTTGAGAGATTTTCACGAAAATATGCACACACGTAGCTCTCATCATGCTGAACACTTTCAACCTGCCAGAATTTGCCATAACCTAATGATTTTTGAGATATTTGCGAAAAACTGTTGTTTGACCCCTATGTTCTATTTTTAGTAACAGTGGCCATGTTTTTCGACGGATCAAAAATCGAAGCATAAACTTTGTGCAGGATACCCTAAGGAACAATCATGCTAAGTTTTATCCAAATCCATTTAGTAGTTTCAGAGGAGAAGATTTTTGAAATAATAACATAAAAAAAAGCCAAAAATGTCAAAAAAAGGGTGATAACTCTGAAATGAGTGGTTGGATCTTCTTCAAAATTTCAGGGCAGGTAGATCTTGAGGTGCTGATCACTTTTACCCTATGCCAGAATTTTGATATCTGTGACCGTTTCTGACTTATTTGCAAAAAACTGCGATTTACCCCTATGTTCTATTTTTAGCCATGACGGCCATGTTTTTATACGAATCAAAAATCCAAACAATAGATTTGTAGCACCCATACCAATTAATAACTGTACCAAGTTTGGTTGCAGTTGGACTTATGGTGTTGGAGGAGTTAACGTTTGAAAAAGTTAACGGACGACGGACGGACGGACGACGGACGGACGACGGACGCCAAGTGATAGCAATAGCTCACATGACCCTTCGGGTCAGGTGAGCTAACAAATGAAAATGAAATTTTAAGTCTCACTTAGATTTTAATTTTTAACAAGATTTTAACAAAAAACATCACTGGAGGTCTTTAGAGACAATATTTAGCACATTCTGCAAAGATTTCATCAATATTGGAGTCAATAGGAAATGCGACTGTATTTTTCTCTATGTACAAGCCTTTTAAGCTTTCGTTTTAAGGAAATTGGTTTAAATGATCAACAAGTACCACTAATGGTTTGCTAAGATTTAGACATGATAGAAATCTACGCTTCGAAAGTTTTCAAAAGCATCAAAATATAACCTGTAAAATTTTGGTTGTGCTTAACTTTTGGCGGACTGTATAGTATTTTATTGATAATAATGGGATAATATCTCAAATATTATAACTGACATTTTGATTTTGGATTTTTGCTAGTTGATCACACAATATTTTCTGCTGACAAAGATTTGCAATCTTAAATGCAAACATTTCTGAAATTTCGAGTAATGAACTTATCATTCCTCGTTTATTTGTTTTCTGCTTTGAAACATTGTTTCCTTCATATGTTTTGCTTGACCAAATTTTCCTTGATAAGTCTAGAACAAGGTTAGTTGGCTCTAGATTAAAACATTTCAGCATCACGGTGTCATGATACAATAATTAAATACTAAAAAGATGAACAAGATGAGGCAGATGTAGCAAAGTGCAAAAATCTCAATTACCGGTTCCGTCATTTCTCCAGGCACTATTGAACTATTAGCATGTTCATTTGACACATCTGAAAAAGACATATACAGTTAATTTTCATAAATTCATATATAAAAAATAACTCCTGTCACTCAAATGAAATTGAATCTCATGCCAGAACCTCGTTCACAAATATGAATGCAAGCTGATCTTCCATGTACCACTTTATTGATTACCGGTCGTAACACTGATGCTAAACTGGAAGTCCCAATTAAAGCAAACTCACATGTCAAGCTAGTATTGCCTGTGCTTTTGATAAGTATTGGTCTTTTTATATAAAACTTTATAATAACTTATATAGTTCCAAATTAGCTAAATAAAAATTAAAAAGACTGTTAAATTAGATGATCATACTGTTTTCATATGATGTAATTGTTTTTACATTGGCTTGGAATTAATCTTGGCTGTTGATTGGCTAATGTTATGTCGTTAAAAACCATTTTTAAGTATTCTGGTTACCAAATAAAGTACATGTCTAATTTGTGTTCTCTCAATTTAGTAAATACACATTTATTTATTTGAACGTTATGTTGATCAAAACCAAGTAGACAATTTACTTTGCAGTGATTTTAAAGATAGAACGTAAAAACATCACAATTTTGTGGGAAATTGAAATGACTTCATACGACCTTTGTAAAAACTAAGTTTAAAGACAAAACCACAGATTTAATATATGTTACAATGACATCAGATTTTTCATCGCTTTTTACCAAAATAAAAAGGCCAAATCTACTTTTATAGTCGTGGGCATTGAGATGGTATCACTCTTCAGCACCACTGCACATCCTTTGGCTTCATCTCAGGCTGCAAAGAACTGCTTCAGGGTGGTACACACTCAATGCGAATGGCTAAAAACATAGATAACTGATATAAGCAGATCTTTTGGGGAATAAGAGCAAATAAGAATATGAATAAAGATATAATTTACCATCACACTCATTGACACATGTTGTTGGGTCATCAGATTTATCTGCTGGTTTTTGCTTGAATAAAGACTGTACCAAAACATAGTTGTTGCAAGAAAATAAGAAATTGAAGACACAACAATTTAATGTTCTTGAATTTCCTGTTAAAAAGAAAATAAAAATATTATCATTAATCTTTAATTTCAGGACATTTCATTACCAACAAAACTTCCATGTGATATAAATGAAACCTTCTAAATGTATAACCTGTTTAGATAAATCAGTTTTTATGATTTATTGTTCAACAAATACTTGAATTTGCAATCAACAAAACTATTGTGTTTATCATATAGTTGAAAACTATGTAGTCTAGAGGATCCCTGGAGCCTGTATCTCTCACCTTATCTGCCACCAAGAGACTTAACTGGATGAACAACTATTAGTCTGTGTTAGAAGATGGAGTTATTGCATACAAGTCGGAAAAGGAGTAGCTTTGGACCACTGCTGAAAATTTTGGTTCCAGTCTGGTTAAAAGGTTTACACAAAAAGATATATAAAAATGTTCAATACTATCCTATTTTGAACAAATTGTAGGGTCAATGGATAAAATATAAAAAAAAAAACATCCATGGAACACTGCTGCCAATTTTGCCTTCAACTTGCTTAGTGTTTACAATAAAAAAAATCTTAAAGAAAATTTCCCTGAGGGTCCTTAATAATGTTAAACTTTTTAAAGAGATATTTTTAAGCATATCATAACTACCAAGTACACTTTCAATTTGTTCAATGGTTTCAGACAAGAAAAGTTTTAAGCAAATTCATCCTAGGGTCCCCCTGTTTTTTCAATTTTTTTTATTATTCTATTCATGAATTTAGGAAAATATTCAAAAGTCTTCTTCATATTTTTCTTTCTCAAGTTCATATATCCATATAGGATATTCTGCTGTATCGTTAATGTTATAGGTATAAGGTAATTTGAAACAGATTATAACCAATTTTCCTTTGATCTCTAATTACTATAGTACAATTTCCACTATGCTCATAATAAATTTTACCTATTTTTTTAAAAATTGGGCATAATGGGAACACATCGTTAGGCTTTTGTTGTCATATTTACTGGTGGCAGATACAATTTTAGAAGAGAACCGAACTATTGCTGCTAAGCAAATTTGGTTCTATCTGGCTTGCTGGTTTCAGACAAGAACATCTTTAAGCTATTTTTCTATAGGTCAGATGTTAAATCAAGTTTGGCTGTGGTGGCCATATTCATATGTGGCAGGGTCAATGGATACAAACATTCTGAAAGTGGACCATTGTAACCATGTTTTGGAGGTCATCTGATCTTGATCTCAATTCATTCTTGATTGATTTGTGTCAAATTTTCATGATTAAGTCCACTTCTTACCTAGACTGACCATATTTTGTCTATAGAATTACATTAGTATCATAGAATGGAATCAAAATATTTGTCATACCTTCCTGTGGAATATCTACTCTGCACATTTGTTCTTCAACTTCAACCAAAGACTGGTGGGTCTTAAAATTATCACAGTCTCCTTTGCAGTTATATGTAAAACAATTAATGTGTTGTACAACAAAGAAGTTTTTTATCTTTGTTAATATGTATGTACTAAAATCTGAAAGGTAAAAAGAAGAAATGACAGAGAACATTTTTCCACAAAACAAAAGTTGAGTTTTCAGAATGGTTAGCAGCTAGCTGTTTATTTTTTTTTATCAAATTTGTTTTTAAAACCAGAGGCTCCTAGGAGCCTGTATCTCTCACCTGATATTTCCATTTGTTCATTGCTAAAGGACCTTGATATTAACATCCATGCCATGTTTGGTTTCAATTCATTCAGTTATTTTCAAGAAGAAGCCGTTTGTATGTTTTCCCATAGGATCCTTTGTTAAACTAAGTCCCATGCTGGCCGCCATTTTGGATGAAAGATCAGCAACAAAGTAACAACACTTGCTCATCACCTAATAAGGAACATTCATGCCATGTTTCATTTCAATCCATTCAGTGGATCTCTAGAATAGATTTTTGTATGCATTTCCCATAAGGTTCTATGTTAAACTAAGTCCCCAGCTGGCAGCCATCTTGAAAGACAGATCGGCAACAAAGTAAAAACACTTGGTCATCACCTCATAAGGAAAATTCATGCCATGTTTCGTTTCAATCCATTCAGCGGATCTCTAGGAGAAGATTTTCGTATGTATTTCACATAAGGTTCTATGTTAAACTAAGTCCCCTGCTGGTGGCCATCTCGGATAACAGATCAGCACCAAAGTAACAACTCTTGTTAAGCACCTCATAGAGAACATTCATGTTATGTTTGGTTTCGATCCATTAAGTGGTTCTCTAGAACAGAATTTTGTATGTATTTCCGATAGGGTGCTATGTTAAACTAAGTCCCCCACTGGCAGCCATCTTGGATGACAGATCGGCAGCAAAATTATAAATTTGGTACAGGACCATCATACAATCATTCAAGCATATTGTCAATTCAATCTGTCATACAGTTTCGAGAAAGAAGTTGTTTGTACATATTTCCCATAAGGTCCTATTTTAACCATGTCCCAGGGTGGCGGCCATATTGGATTTCCAATCAGCATCAAAATTATAAATTTGGTAGAAGTTCATTTGGTCTTGTGGTTTCTGACAAGAAGATTTTTGAAACATTGGTTAAATAAATGTGTAAAAAAACGTCCTGCAGTGGTAGCTATAGCCATCTTGGATTTCCGATCAGCATCAAAATTATAAATTTGGTACAGGACCATCATACAATCATTCAGGAATATTATCAATTCAATCGAAGAAGAAGTTGTTTGTATGTATTTCCCAAAAGGTCCTATGTTAACTATGTCCCACGGTGGCGGCCATCTTGGATTTCCAATATGCACCAAAATCACAAATATGGTAGAGGGCCTTCTAAGGAAAATTCCTGAAAAGTAGAAGATTTTTTAAATTTCAGCCAATCAGAACACATTATTGGGCCTGGCAGCCATGCTGGATATTCGAACGGAACCAAAATTATAAATTCTGTAAAGGACCTTCCTAGGAATATTGCTACCAAGTTTGGTTCCATTTGATTCAGCGGATTTTTAGAAAAAGATTGAAATGTGAAAAGTTAAGGGCATACGATACAGTTACAGGTGAGAAAATCGTGTCGCCAACGTCCAACTAGAACTTTTCGCGGAACATTTTCCTTTTCCCGCAACGTCACTAATTCGGACGTCTCCTTTTCATGGAAAATAACGTTACGTCATAAAAAGAGGAAAATCAGTGGACAAAAAAACACGATCAGGAACACCAAAAAGACGACAGTCAAATGACAAACAACAAATAACACAAAATACTAAAAAGTACACACAGAAACGAGTAGCAGGAACCCCACTAAAACTACAGGATGACGTTTTAATGGGTTTCATGGCGGAAAGTTTTCCCTTCTGGAATAGATAAAGATTCCGATACATTGACATCTATATTTATAGTTCATGTAGTTGTAAAACCCTTAGTTCAAATGGTGCATGAATATAGTGAGGAACTTCCGTGTATCATGCAGATACCTTTACATTTTTGTACATCATCTAATAAAAATGAAATTACAGAATTAATTTCTCAGACTTCCTAACTTATGGTGATTTGCTTTTTGTCAAAAGAGAGTACAAATACTAATTAGACATATATATGCTGAGAAACGCTAGTCATATACGTTTAAATACTTGTATTGCTTTGGATAGAAACATAAGTTCAATAATCGGCGAAAATTGTCAGTATCTCCAGATATATATTGAAAAAAACAACTTTATAAAAATTATTTTTACAGAGGCAACGCATTCCACAGCATTATGTCCCATTGGTGACAGGACATTTAACACAAAAGATGCAAGAAGCAAAATTGTTGTAAAACATATAAATTGATCACGAATTCTTTTCAAAGAGAGAGATTCCAAGCCTTTCATTCATACACAAGGTAATCGGGACCACGGGAGTATCCGTTTTGCGTTATGATGGCACGTCATTTCCAACTTGAAATCAACAGTTGTACAATGCCTAAAAAGTCAACAGTTTTTTCAAAATATCTAAAAAATGAGATCATGGACCCCTTAATTTCGAAACTGCATTCGATAGCAAATTATAAGGACAACATTATGTGATTTTTAGATTAAATTATTAATAGCACATTTTTTTTAATACACTGATGTATTGTGCCTAAATTCAAAGATCTTGTAGCACAAAATCGTCTAAATTGTATTTATCGGAAGAGAAGAGATATTTGTTTTCTTATGCAAAAAACCCGATGTATTTATTTTTTAAAACAAAAAAGTAATTGATTTTTATCGAAATATGTGAAAAGACGATATTTGCACAATTTTAGTAAAAATCCCGGAAATTGAACCTTAAATATCTCAAAAAGTAGCATATGAAGGTGTAATTTTCTTTGTATTTTTAGAAAGATCGGTGAAAAAACTACCAATATGCAAAATCTCAAAGAAAAATCAATAGAAGATCGAAACTGTATCGTATGCCCTTAATGGACGGATGGATGACGACGCAAAGTGATGGCAAAAGCTCACCCTGGCTTTTAGCCAGATGAGCTAAAAATGGTAAAAACACTTTCAATGTTTTTTTGTTTGTATTAAGTTATCATACAGCTTTACATTTCCAAAAATAAATTAGAAATTAAAATATTAGAGTCATAAAGACTTTCATTAATTCTTATACTGATATTAAAATATTCAATTTCAAGATGATGCAGTAAAGAGTTTCACTTCAATTTTTTTTTAAATCTTTTCATTTTTTGTTGTTGATTTTAGATGATCACAATCCAGTAAAAGAAAATATGAAAATTCAGATACATGCTTGGAGTAAGCATGCATGGGACAACATTCCAAAAGTCTAAAGACAGAAGACACTGATTACCTTCAAGGTATACAAAGTGTCTAATTCTTTAATCTTACATATGTCATATAAGGCCAACTCAACTAAACTGACAATTATCCACCCCTTAAAAAAAAGGTATGGGGTGAAAGGGAGGATTTTATTTTGTATGTTTTATTGAATGGATTTATTTCTGTCATAAAGTCATCTTTGGCAAGGCCAAATGTGCAAAAAATTCTTGCTGTCTGTGAGATCCAGGATAGGGTTGATTTGACCACTCACAAAGTCACTGTACACATATATGTCAAATCAAAGATTTTACCAAAAACTGGACTGACTCCAAAAAATCCTGAAGTCACATTCTGGAAAAATAATAATAAAGATAATCTATCAAGTAACTTAAATTGGACTAATTTAAGGATATGAGGTATACCTTTAGTTCTCATCATTATATTCCTGATCCTTTGCCAACAAAAGACCATTAACAATCCCAGAAAAACTCTAACATATGGATGTAGTATGTTGTAAATTGGAATCTTGTCGAAGTTTATTACTGAAAAAAAAATTCAGATACAAATTAAAAATAAAATAAAAATTTTAACAAGCCCTACACATAAGTACTATAATACTAGTATAAATTACACAGTAATATTAGAATTTCAACAAAACCTGATGAAAAAAAAAAAAAAAAATATTTACATGTCCAGCTATGTTGCTTTTTTGGCTTCTTTAACCCCTTATATCTCAAAAATATTAAAATATGGGAAAAACCTAATGACAAACTACTAAGAGTACTTATCATGATGAATTAAAAGAAAAAATCTCCATTGAAATCAGATGACAATTAAAACATTTATGTTTCTTTCAAAATTGATGGTTTTTACCCTTTCATCCCTTGTATCTCGGAAAATATAAAAGATAGAAAAAAATTGTTAACATACAACTGAAGCACTCATCAAGATAAATTAAATGAATAAAAATTACCACAAAAAAAATATCTATTTACACGTCCAGTCACATTGCTTTTTTGGCCCCTCAAAAACTGTAAAAGATAGAAGAAATGTGTTGACATTACTACTTCAAGCACTCATCAAGATGAATGAAAATTTTAGATGTCCTGCAAAATTGCTAATTTAATCACTTTTATCTCTGCAACGATAAAGTTGCATGCACTTAAATGCCTGGGGTAACGTTGATTGTATTTTTTTGACAAACCATTTAAAAAAAAATCATCAAAATCGGAGAAGAGATAAAAAAGGCTTCACAATGAAGGTGTGTCCCTTTTTGGACCCTTATATCTCTACGGCTAAGAGATAGCGAATTTTTTGTTTTATATTTCCAACAATAAATCACAAACTGTATTTCTTATGGGTGACCATTGTAGTAAAACATTAGGATATATTCAATAGAACATAATGAGTGGAAGCCTAAATGTCTACGGACACCGACACCAACAAGGCTCATACCATAATATGACCACAAATATTTCAGGTCGTATAATAACCTTTTGTTGCTAAGGTCCCAAGAGACATAAAAAAAGAAAATTAATTGCTTGGTGACGATTACAATCTATCATGAACATGGATCTGCATAAAATTTTTCATTTTGTTGCTTTTAGTACTGTGAATACATTTATTTTCATGGTTATCAATCTTTGTAATATAAAGAAAATTGGGGTGTTCTGGTTTTTTTTTAAAAGAAAACCAAACTTTTTTTTGTTTGTTTTCTTTAGTGTTAATTTCTTTTTTTACTTTTATAGAAGTCTGGGCTCTTTGAATACTTGAATTTGTGATTCCACTGTCCCCTACAAGACCTCAAAAACTGCTGTACAATGATATGTTATGAAATTTCTTACAACTTACATGAGATTGGTGTGTATGTAATAAATACAAGCATAGCTGTCAGTACACCATACTCCATTAAATATGATGTCCACCATTTTAAATTCCGATAAGTCTCTAAAATGTTTTTCAGACTTTTGGTCATTATGGAGAAAATGTAATAAGCCGTAGCTGATACGAATAATGTTAACACGATCAGCCCAATAGTTCCATGAAAGATAACTACAAATATAAAAATTTAAAATGATACTAAAAATTAAGAGATAATTCATGGCAGCCATATATTGGTTGGAGATTTTAATATGGGTAATATATTAAAAGAAAATAAAATGCTCCGCAGGGCGCAGCTTGATACGACCGCAGAGGTCGAACCCTGAACAGTTGGGGCAAGTATGGACACAACATTCAAGCTTGATACAGCACTGAATTTGGATTGTGAATAAATATTTGACACAGCATAGGTTTCTGACAGAGAATTAATGTGGTCTTAGAACTTAAAAATTTTTAATTTACCTATTCAAACCATATCAGTATTATTTGCTTTTATATATAAATCAGAAATAACCAATTTAAAATGGAAAATTTTAAAGAAGTTTAATTTTGGACCCTTTGGACCTTAATGTAGACCAATTTAAAAACCGGACCAAAAATTAAGAATCTAAATACACAGTTAGATTCGGCATATCAAAGAACCCCAATAGTTCAATTTTTAATGATTCAATTTTTGATGAAATCAAATAAAGTTCAATTTTGGACCCTATAAACCTCAATGTGGACCAATTTGATAACCAGGCCCAAATATCAATTTCTTGCTATTGTGCAATACTGTGCAATTGAAGATTTCTTGCTATTGTGCAATACTGTGCAATTGAAGATTTCTTGCTATTGTGCAATACTGTGCAATTGAAGATTTCTTGCTATTGCGCAATACTGTGCAATTGAAAATTTCTTGCTATTGCACAATACTTATTATAATAATTTACACATCCTGTTTGGTGTGTATCTCTGGCCTTATCATTATTATTTGCTTTTATATATAAATCAGAATTTAATAATAAAGTTTTTGGCAAATTTCCAATATACATAATTTAAAAGCAGTTTAAGTGAGATAAACAAAAAAGCTTCATCAGCAACATTTTATATTGGCAAATTTCCAATGAAGTTCATTAAACTAAAGTTATTGGCAAATTTCCAATGGAATTTATTAATAATAAAGTTTTTGGCAAATTTCCAATATAAATAATTTAAAAGCAGTTTAGGTGAGATATTCAAATGAGTTTCAATTACCAACCTTACACTGCCTTTTAAATTATGTTTTGTACTTAAGTAATTGTCCATTAGCCTGGAAACCCTTTTCCTCCCTTTTTGCACCTTATTCCTTAACGGTTTGAGCCATAACTACCAAAGACAATTCTTACCATCCCTTTGTGGTATTCCAATATCCAAAATCTAAATACATGGTTAGATTCAGCATATCAAAGAACCCCAAGAATTCAATTTTTGATGAAATCAAATAAAGTTCAATTTTGGACCCTCTAAACTTCAATGTGGACCCATTTGATAACCGGGCCCAAATATCAAAAATCTAAATACATGGTTAGATTCAGCATATCGAAGAACCCATATATTCAATTTTTGTTGAAATCAAACAAAGTTTAATTTTGGACCCCGATTTGGACCAACTTGAAAACTGGGCCCATAATAAAAAAACTAAGTACATGTTTAGATTCAGCATATCAAAGAACCCCAAGAATTCAATTTTTGTTAAAATCAAACTAAGTTTAATTTTGGACCCTTTGGACCTTAATGTAGACCAATTTGAAAACAGGACCAAAAATTAAGAATCTAAATACACAGTTAGATTCGGCATATCAAAGAACCCCAATAGTTCAATTTTCAATGAAATCAAACAAAGTTTAATTTTGGACCCTTTTGGACTCTAATTCCTAAACTGTTGGGACCAAAACTCCCAAAATCAATCCCAACCTTCCTTTTGTGGTCATAAACCTTGTGTTTAAATTTCATAGATTTCTATTTACTTATACTAAAGTTATTGTGCAAAAACCAAGAAAAATGCTTATTTGGGCCCTTTTTTAGCCCCTAATTCCTAAACTGTTGGGACCAAAACTCCCAAAAACAATCCCAACCTTCCTTTTGTGGTCATAAACCTTGTGTTAAAATTTCATAGATTTCTATTTACTTATACTAGAGTTATTGTGCGAAAACCAAGAAAAATGCTTATTGGGACCTCTTTTGGCCCCTAATTCTTAAACTGTTAGGACCAAAACTGCAAAAATCAATCCCAACCTTCTTTTTGTGGTCATAAACCTTGTGTTTAAATTTCATAGATTTCTATTAACATATACTAAAGGTATAGTGCGAAAACCAAATGTCTTCGGACGACGCCGGACGACGACGACGACGACGACGCCGGCGACGACGCCAACGTCATACCAATATACGACCGCAAAAATTTTGCGGTCGTATAAAAATTGAGGGGTGAAAAAGATATCGAAAGTGGTAGAAAAGTAATCAAAATAAATCTGATAACAATAAAACTTACTTTTCATTCGATTTTATTGTATTTCAGAGAAAAAAAAGAGTCCAAACAATGGTAGTATTTCCCTGTTCTGACAGTTCCTCCGGTGAGATTTAAATGAATGGCATTGTAATTTTGACAATGACGTCAGGCGCATGCAACCCTTAATAAATCAAACATTTTAATACATCTTTATTTGCAAAGACAAAGCAGTTTAGTAATAAGAGTTGTTTTGAAGCAATTTATCGGTGTATAAAGGAGACCAGTTCACTTACAAACTGAATAAAATATGAAGGACTTTATGTCAAGTTTGTGAGTAACCTGGTCGAGATTATACACAGATAAATTGCAGAAAAAAAAACTCTTATTACATATAATTCCATAATAACTACAAAATAAGAAAAAAATGAGCATTTTAAAATGGCAGTCTTTTTACTGGCTCAATATTCATATGCTGAACATCATTTATCGGAAAATAAATAAACATCTGCACCATGAGCGCAAGATATGCCCGTCCTCCATAAAATTAAATTTCACCAATTAATATATAGACCCTTTGATTTTATTTCTTATTTTTGATGAACAAGTCACATCACACTGTGGAACAGAAAATCGAAATTTCATAAAAAAGTATAAAGACCTTTAGACTATCACAACAAACAACTGGATGTGTAAAGTTTGAAGTAAATCAGACAATGCGTTCTTTAGAGTGACATGTGAAAAATTCCCCCTGTTTCAATGAACAAAGTTCCATAACTATGAAATTTGAACAAATAAAATTCCATATTTAACCGTCCAAAGTGTGAAAAATTGACAGTTTTCTAACAAATAAAGTTCCATAATTCAGAAATTTATAAAAAAAAACAAAAGGGAGCTTCCTTCAATAGATATAAACAATTCACCAAAGTTTCAGGGAAATTGGTGAAAGAGTTTTTGCATTTTGTTGTCCGAAGTGTGGACAACAGATGGACGGACAGAAGAACGGACAACAGTATACCATAATATGTCCCGTCTTTCAAGAGGGGCATATAAAAATCCCAGATGTCACACTGTCGACCAATCAAAATAAAAATACACACCATATAAGAATATTTACTAATTTGCAATTGAAGATTATGCTCACCATCAATCTCTAAGCAACTTCCAAGATAAATAGTAAACTAGAGGCTCAGTGGGCTAAGCCTGTATCGCTCACCTGACAAAATGCTTCTACAAACTTCCATTAATTCTTTGGTTGAATTTGCTTCAAAAGTTTCAGAGCAGATGATCAAAATATATTTTTCTCATAGGGTCCAAAGTTAAAAGTATTTCCCCCCTGGCAGCCATGTTTTTCTCAGATATGAACATAATGAGCCAACTTTGTAAAGGACCTTCCATACATCATTCCAGTACAGTTTTATTCAATTTGCTATTATACCGGTAGTTTTAGAGGAGATGATCAAAATATGTTTTTTTCCATAGGCATGTATGTTAAACTATGTTCCTGCTGTCAGCCATGATGTTTGTCGCATTCGAACGAAATGAGCAATCCCTCTAAAGGACCTTTCATACATCATTCCAGAACAGTATGGTTAAATATGCTTCAATAGTTTCAGAGGAGATGATCAAAATATGTTTGTCCCAGAGGGTCCAATGTTAAATAACGTTCCTCGTTGGTGGTTATGTGTGTTGTCGAATTGGAACGAAATGAGCAATCTTTATTAAGAACCTTCCACGCATCATTCAAGTACAGTTTGATTCAATTTGCTTCAATAGCTTCAGACCCTATGATCAAAATATGTTTTTCCCATAGGGTCCAATGTTAAACTATGTTCCTTGCTGGCGGCCATGTCTTTTGTTGGATCCGACTGAAATGAGCAATCTTTGGTAAGGTCCTTCCATACATCATTCCAAGTTTGGTTAAATTTGCTCAAGTAGTTTCAGAGAAGATGAACTTTAACATGTTTTCCCATAGGGTCCAATGTTAAACTATGTCCTGCGCTGGCAGCCATGTTTTACTGCAGATCGGACAAATTTCGGCAAACTTATTAAAGGACCTTAATACATCATTCCTGTAAAGTTTGGCTAAATTTGCTCAAGTAGTTTCAGAGGGGATGAAATTTAACATGTTTTCCTATAGGGTCCAATGTTAAACTATGTCCTGCGCTGGTGGCCATGTTTTATGGCGGATTGGAAAAATTTCGGCAATCTTAGTAAAGGACCTTCCATACATCATTCCTGTAAAGTTTGGTTAAATTTGCTCAAGTAGTTTCAGAGGAGATGAACTTTAACATGTTTTCCCATAGGGTCCAATGTTAAACTATGTCCATTGGTTTTAGAGGAGATGATCAATATGTGAAAGTTTACAGACGACGGCAAAAGCTCACATGACCTTTGACCAGGTGAGCTAAAAAAGCAATTTACTGAACAGTTTAAAAAACTTTCTTTTTCAGATTTTTCAATCAACTACACTTAAGTAATATAGAAATGTTTTAGTTGCATGCAAAATACCATAAAAATCAGCAATATAGCCCACTAATGTACTGTATCTTCCTCAAAATAGTAAGAGTGGTTGGACCTTTAAAATTTTTTGGTGTTCTTAAATTTGTGAATTAAATGTTCCTGAAAATCAAAAACTGGTGTACCACAATTATTTAGTAAATGATTACCTGTGAAGTATTCATCTGAGATAACAATTTTACAGACTCACATTTCTCAATAAAATTTGCCCAGCTTATATTAAAAATTCCATCTCTCATCATTTTGTAGCCTAATTCTGCTCCAATAATGCTATAACTAACTGAAACAGGAACACCCTGGATTGTGCATATCATTAACCATACTGAAGACCCTGTAAAAAAGTCAAAATATACAGATAAACCTGTTTTAAAGGGAACTTTTATATAGCAATTCATGGTATAGAAAGGGACAAAGTGAAAAGGCCTCATTCATGAACAAAGCATGTAAATCTGTAGAAAGGGCACCTGCTCAACAAGGGTACTTTTCTCTGGTACCTCAGGGGCCCTTAAAGACAGGTTTGACTATATTTATACTGGTATCTCCCTTGTGTAACGCAACTTATTTAAATATGAAAATTGGCCTACATTTCCCAATCCTCTAAATCATTCAGTAATCATATTCTTTATTATCTAAAATATTTTAAACCTTTTCATTATGTGCAAAGAAAAACAAATTTAATCAAATATGTACATAAGTCTTCAGCTCAACATTATTTCATCCTAGAATAACTGACAATTACTGGTGCTATTTTGTGAATGGTTTAATGGTTATATAGCTGTTTTTAATGTCAATATTACCTGCTAAGACGATAGTGCTTTTCTCCATAAGCTCATTCTTTGTACCCGTGTATTCTACGCAATTATCTCCCATTGCTGAGCTAGCCTTCAACTTCGATAGCTGAAAACCTAAACATAAATAATAAACAGCTTTGCTAGGCACAATATGACCACAACCTGTCAACAGTAAAGCATTCAGATAAATGTGGACATCTAATTAAGCTTTACCCATTTTTTGTTGGATAATATATTATTGACTAACAATACAGTATAAGCCTAAATATGATAAAACCTGTCAATACAATACAAAATGTCAAAGTATGCCAATACAGCACATACACATCCAATATGCCGTATTGACTAGTCAATATGACATTTTTGACTGGTTAGGCATTAAATTATCATATTGGACTAGTCAATATGACATAATGGACTGGTTAGTCAATAAAGCTATTATTGCACAAGGTTTTCCATATTGGCTTAGTTATTGGTACTTGGCTAACCATATTGGACTGAGGCGAATAACTAGGCCAATATGGAAAACCTTAAGCAATAATACTATAATATTACACAGAAATATTGGACTTGCCACAAAATTCCAGCCACCTTGCTTTTTTGTCCCCTAATTCCTAAATCTCAAAAACTGTAAAAGATAGTAAAAATCTGTAGGCATAACCTGAAAGCACATCAAGATGAATCAAGAGAAAAATCTCCATTGAAATCGGTTGAAAAATAAAATTTTTATGTTACCTTCAAAATTGCAAACATTGACACCTTAAATCTTGGAAAGAATAAAAATTAGAAAAATGTGTTGACTTATGAAAGCACTCATCAAGGAAAATGTAAAGAATAACTCCTCATGAGAAAATTAGATGAACTAAAAGAAAAAATCCCAATTAAAATTGGTTGAAAAATAAAATTTTTAGCTGTCCTGCAAAATGGCTACTTTTGGCCCCTTCAAACCCTTTTATCTCTGAAACGACAAAGGTAACCCAAAAATGCCTTGAAGAATTTTTATTGTATTTCTTCTGGCAAACCATTTATAAAACTAGAGATGCTTCTTGTCAAGTTTAGTTTCATTTGGCCAAGCGGTTTCAGAGGAGAAGATTTTTTTATATCAGCCAATCAGAAACAAGAACTGCCATGGCGGTAATATTTGTAGTCCGATCAGGATGAATGATAAAAATTTATAAAGGACCTCCCATATATGCTTCCTGTCAAGTTTTGTTCCATTTGTCCAAGCAGTTTCAGAGGAGAAGATTTTTGAAAACTCAGATGATCAGAAACAACAATTGTCCATGGTGGCCATGTTTGTTGTCTGATCAGGGCGAAATGAATGAATTTTATAAAGGACCTTATATAGATGCTTCCTGCCAAATTTAATTCCACTTGGCCCAGTGGTTACAGAGGAAAAGATTAAAATGTGAAAAGTTAATGGACGATGGACGCCAAGTGATGACAAAAGCTCACATGGCCTTTGGCCACGCGAGCTAAAAATGCGAGGGGCCAGATTTCCCAAAATCAACCTGTACCTGTATTTTTTTGGGAGACCATTGTAAGGATACACTCAACAGAATTAAGGTAAATGAGCGGAAACCTGTCTGTCTATAGACGCCAACTCTGATCTACGAAGACAGGCTCATACCATAATACGTAAAATATTTGAAATCCATTATATAATGTAAAAGGATTATAGTGATCAAGTATCATTGATATAACACCATGGATTCCTACGATTTGAAATTAAATCCAGATCTGAAACTTACATTGGACCATTGAACACAAAGTAACCAAAGTATTTGCCAAAGACCTTTTTTTGTCTTCTGCAATGTTGGATTTTTACTTTTTCCACCACATCTAACAATTATTTTGTATGCATCAATATAACAAGATTAAAATCCAAAAACAATGCCTTGTCATTCATCATATGTCAAGCCATAATCAACTGAGAAAAGTTCAGTCCAAATAAACAGGTAAATAACAACTTTAACTTATATTGACTTGGCACATCTGACCTGGTCTTATTTCCGGTACAGTTTGTTCAAACAGAAACTTCCATCCGTTGAATCTTTATAAAACTACTTTTTCAGACCCTTTAGAGTTTAAATGAATCAAACTAACCTGTAACATGGATTGTTCTTGTTAGGCTTTAAGATGAACAGCTGTTTTTATTCATATTGTTTTTCATGTATATGTGTCGATTTTTGTTAAGAATTCATTACCAATGGCCAGTATAAAAATGAAACCAACAATATTTTCCTGAAATATCTCTCATCAGAAAGAGTTGAAGCAAACAAAAAATTAAATCATTGACTAGCATTTTTAGGGTTCATCTAAACCAATTAACAAATATGACTGTGATCGTATCACTAAATTTACATTGGTTGTTGTCATTATAGATAAAACCAAACTAGAGGCTCTCAAGAGCCTGTATCGCTCACCTGGATTTAACTTTTCACCTTGAGAAGACCTAAAAATTTAAGTGTTGCAGTCAATTTGGCTGGTTTTTCTATAGGATTCTATTTTAAACTAATTTCAGCTGTGGCAGTCATCTTGGTTGACAGTCCAGGTCAAAGGATACATTTCTAAAAGAGAACCATCTAAGGACCATTTCTGCTAAGTCTTGTTCCAACTGGCTAAGTGGTTTCAGACAAGAAGATTTTTCAATGAATTTTCCCATAGGGCCCTTTGTTAAACTAAGTTCGGTTGTGGCGGCCATCTTGGTTGACAATCCGGGTCATCGGACACACCTCTATAAGAGGATCATCTAAGGACCATTGCTGCCAAGTCTGGTTCCGATTGGTCAAGTGGTTTAAGACAAGATGATATTCAATGAATTTTCCCATAGGGCCCTATGTTAAACTAAGTTCGGCTGTGGCGGCCATCTTGGTTAACAGTCCGGGTCATTGGACATATTTCTGAAAGAGAACCTCCTTAGAACCATTACCAACTTTGGTTCCAACTGGCCTTGTAGTTTTATATAAGAAGATTTTTTAAATTCACCCCCCTTTTTTCTATTTTTAGTAACAGCAGCCATGTCGATTGGAAGTCTGGGATATCGGACATAATTTTGGATTTGGGCCACCCAAGGACCATTCCACCAAAGTTTGGTCTCAAATGGCCCAGTGGTTTGAGAGAAAAAGGTCTTTCAAGGAAAGTTTACGCTGGATGCCGTCTTTAAAGGGCAAAAACTCCTATAAGGGGTCAATCAATGATTTTGGTCATGTTGACTTATTTGTAGATCTTACTTTGTTGAACATTTCTGCTGTTTACAATTTGTCTTTATCTATAATAATATTCAAGATAATAACCTAAAACTGCAAAATTTCCTTAAAATTAACAATTCAGGGTGTGACGAACTTCATATGTATAGATAATTTATTTCCACTTCTTTTATTTTTCTATTCCCGAATTCTGAATTCAATAAGGTACGTATTAAAAATATCCTTAATGTAACCCACTTGTTTTTCGCGGCAGGCGGACTGCACGTATTTTGGTCAAGTAAACAGGTATGTACTGTTTAAAGGTTTGATATCACTACGCCACAGGACGGCAAGAGTATCAGACGTATAAGGTTTGTGAACTCAGAATTGTCAGCACAGGACATGGGGTTTCACACAAAATATACTGCTGTATAGCTCAGGTAAGGAAACTTTTGGTTTACTTTCGACGTTTAAGTTTTGTAATTATTACAGTATATATTCAGTCGAGTGCACCCATTTCAAAATTGGCGTGTCGTTGTAAATTTATTAAATATTTATAAATTGAATAGTTTGGTAAATTCGAGGCTCTTTTATTTATTTCAGGGGTCATTTTACTGTTCCTGAATTTAAATAATTTCTATTTGTCAACATAGAAATGCAGCTTATGGTTGTAGTCCGATTGGTGACACATCCTGTATGGTGACATGTCGGAAGTAATTTGTATGGTGTGTCGGAATACCAATATCATTAGCTTTTTTTCAACGTGGCTTCATGGTTGAATGTATGTATATGGTATACTGGAATACTAAATGTATTTGCGATAAAAATGAACGACTAGCTTTCTTCACTGTGGTTTTGTATGGTGCGCCGAAATACTAAAAGCATTGGATAACAACGATTAGCTTTCTTTGATGTGGCTTATACCGGTCAATTATTGGAATTTCAGTAGTGTTGTGACAACGTTTCTGTAGTCCGTTTATTGATCAGAAGTCGTTAAAGGGTATTATTTTCCAGTCGATTACAGTGGAGTGTGTCCGTCTAAAATACTTCAATATGGTGAAATTTATTTGATGTTAATTAAAATTTATTACCAGATCTTGACCGTCAGTGTGTGAGGTGTAGTCATGAACATTACTGATTTATTTTAATTCTTAAGTTCACCATTAGTTTTATTTTTCATTATTGCATTATTTTTCATTGTGTTTGATTACTTTATTTCTGTGAGGTTTTTTTTTTTGTTTATTCATTTGACATTTTTTCGTTCATTTTCACTTATTGTTCATACGTTGTCTTTTGTTTGACATTTACTTTGCATTTTTTGTTCATTTTGTGTTTATTTTAGTAAAATATTTATTTGTTTTACTTTTGAGTTTCTATGAATGTTTGCCATCTGACAATCTGATTCCCCTATGTCTTTACAATGGTGGCAGCGGTGGGATTGTCATCGGTAAACATTCATAGTTGAGGTGATTGATATTTGAAATTGGTTGGTTAACCATATTTTTCACTGATTTTTCTCTTAGGCGTAGCGAGGCATTGCCACCTATACCTAAGTGATTTATTTATTTTTGTACATTTTTTCAAGACAGTTGACATCAATTTTTTTAAATATGACGTCAAAAGGATTACCTGAATGGGTGGCAGAAATGATTGAGAAAGGTGAATCTGCAACAGCCTGTTTGAATTTATTTAGAGAAATGCAGGCTGCTGAGCGAGAAGAAAGAGCCGCTGAGCGTGAAATGAGAAAGGTAGAGTTAGAAAGAGATGTGAAACTTAGAGAGTTAGAGATCAGAGAGAAAGAACTAGCACAAGGAGTTAGTCATGTAATAAAATCAGATAATTTAAAATCTAAGTTACCAAAGTTTCAAGAGGGTCAAGATCCGGATGTATTTTTAAGATCATTTGAAAAACTTGTTACACTTCACAAAATTCCGAAGTCTGATTGGCCATTGCGATTAGTTCCACTTTTATGTGGTAAAGCACTTGAGGCTTATGCCAGGTTAAATGAGGAGGAAAGTAAGGATTATGAGAAAATAAAGACAGCTATCTTAATAAGATATGAGTTAACATCTGAGGTTTATAGATGTAAGTTTAGGCATTCTTCGCAGTTGGTAAGTGAATCGTTCAAAGAGTATTCAGTCAGGTTAGAAGGTTTTTTAAAACATTGGTGTGCACGGGAAAATGTTGATAAAAGTTTTGACAACTTATATGACTTGGTGATGAGGGAACAATTAATGTTAAGTAGTGATAAAGAATTGAAGTTGTGGATTCAAGAACATAGCCCAAAGAATGTTGCTGAACTGATTGAATTGGCTGAGGCATATCAAACAGCTCGCAAAAATATAGGTATGTCAAAAGGTAATACTAGGCCCCAGACTAGCGTTGATTCCCACAGAAAATTTCAACCTAAAATAAATGGTCATGGTATCAATAAGGATAGTCGTACTTGCTTTGCATGTAACCGACAAGGTCACATCGCGTCAGATTGCCCTTTAAGAAAACAGTCAAAATTTGATGGTGGTAAACAAGGTAAGTTAGGTTTGTGTATGAATAGACAAGAACAGGTGAGTAACGGTAAGGTTCCAGAACAATATTCCAGTGGAATGACTGTACGGCTGCCAGGAGTATCATGTGATGAAAATATGGACAAAACTAAGATACCAGGACTGGATCTCGTCCATGGGAAGGTAAATGGTCGCGATATTTCAGTTTTAAGAGACACGGGAAGTTCCAGCGTGTTTGTAAACAGCACATACGTAGAATCAGGAAGGTTTACAGGTAATAGTAGGGAAATTTTCCTTGCAGATGGCTCCACACGAGAATGTAGAGAAGCATGGATTGATATTCAAACACCTTTTATTTCAGGTACTGTCTTAGCCTTGGTGATGAATAATCCTCTTGCTGATCTTATTATAGGGAACTATGTTAACACGTCAGTACCTGTTAGTGTTAACAAGCCCGATATGACGGATTTTAATCATGAATCTGCAGGTATTTCAGGTTCGGAAATTGCACAGGATCTAGAACCATGTAATGCCGTTCAGACTAGGGCACAGAAGAAGAAACAGTTTGATGAAGATGCACGAGTTAAGATAACAGAACAGAAGTACAGCAATGATTTTCCTGTTTCAGAAACTTTAAAGGTAAGTAATCTCGAACACGGTTTTCAAATTTATAGTAGACAAGAGCTCATCGACGCTCAAAAAGACGATCATAGCTTAGATAAGATTAGAACATTGGTCACAGATGATCCTCAAGAAACATCGTATTTTTGTTTCAAATCAGATTTACTTTATAGAGTATTTAAGACAGGTTCAGGGGAATGTATATACCAAATTGTTATTCCGAGGAAATGCAGGAACACTATACTTATCCTGGGTCATGAAATCCCTTTGGCGGGCCACTTAGGTACGAAGAAAACCAGAGAGCGTATCATGCAGCATTTCTTTTGGCCTGGGATATTTTCAGATGTCTCAAATTTTTGCAGGTCATGTCCTGAATGTCAGCGAGGTGTGCAGAAGGGTAGGATACACAATGCTCCTTTAATTAGTATTCCGCCAATTGATGAGCCTTTTGAACGTATAGCAATAGATTTCGTTGGTCCCCTCCCTATAACTGAAAATAAAAATAGATATGTTCTAGTTTGTATAGATTATGCTACCAGGTATCCGGAAGCCTTTCCTTTGAAGAACCAGGAAGCTGAAACAGTAGCTGATGCGTTGATCAACATGTTTTCAAGAGTGGGTGTACCAAAGGAATTACTAACAGACCAAGGAAGTAACTTTATGTCAAACCTTATGACTCAGGTATGTAAACTACTTAAGGTACATAAAATGTGCACTACGCCATATCACCCAGCGGCAAATGGCTTAGTTGAAAATTTTAACGGAACTCTGAAGAAAATGCTTAAAAGTTATGCTCAGAAACAACCGTCAAATTGGGACAAATACATTCCATACTTACTTTTTGCATACAGAGAAGTGCCGAATGAAACCACTGGCTTCTCGCCATTTGAGCTACTTTATGGTAGACACGTGAGGGGGCCCCTTGCAATTTTGAAGGAAGAATGGGAAGAACCAATAGAAAGTGGAAATTCGGTTCTAAGTTATTTACTTGAAACACGAGATAGGTTAAGGTCTATGTGTGAGTTGGCTCGTAATAATGAGAAAGAAGCAAAGAGAAAACAGAAAACATATTACGATAGGAAATCTAGATCGAGAAAATTCGAGATTGGACAGAAAGTACTTGTATTGTTACCAACAAATACCTCAAAACTACTTGCCACGTGGAAAGGCCCATACGAAATTACAGATAAAATTAGTCCAGTTGATTACAAAATTAGATTACGTGGTAATTCAGAAAAGATATTTCACGTTAATATGTTGAAAATATGGTATGACAGATCGGAAGACAACGGTAAATGTGACGTGTTAGCTTGTTTGAAGGTGATATCAGGTCTAAATACAAAGGACGATCAGTCAGATGACCACTTTGGTAATAAAATCACTCCAGTTGTAGAAGGTAAGGAAACTGTTAGAGATGTTACCATGTCTGACGAATTGTCGGATGTAGAACAGAATCAACTTGAACAACTTTTAGGTGAGTTTTCAGACATTTTTAGTGATGTTCCTCAGGTCACGGATGTTATACAACATACGGTGAAAACCAAATCTGATGAACCGATTTTTAAAAAGCCATATCCAATACCTTATGCACTTAGAAGTCAAGTCAAGGAGGAAATTGACAAAATGTTACAGGCAGGTATTATTGAACCGACCGATAGCCCTTACGCAGCTCCGGTAGTATTAGTTCGTAAAAAGGATTCGACGATAAGGTTCTGCGTAGATTTTAGAGGTTTGAATGGAATTACCGTCTTTGATCCTGTACCTATGCCGCGCATGGATGAACTTCTGAACAAGGTAAGTAATGCAAAGTACATAAGTAAGCTTGACTTAACCAAGGGATACTGGCAGGTGCCGCTGGATTCTGACGCCGAACGGAAGAGTGCTTTCGTTACACCTTTTGGACACTTTCAATTCACGGTCATGCCTTTCGGAATGGTAAATGCCGGGGCTACCTTTGTTCGTTTAATGAAAAAGGTTTTGATGGGTCATGAGGAATATGCAGATTCGTTCATCGACGACGTTGGAATTTTTAGTGATAGTTGGGAATATCACTTAGAACATTTGAGGATGGTTTTTCAGATACTAAGAGAATCAAAACTGACAGCAAAACCAAGTAAGTGTTCATTTGGATTTTCAGAACTGCAATTTCTTGGACATATTGCTGGAAATGGCCAGATTAAACCTGTACAAGACAAAGTTCAGGCAATCCGGGAATTTCCGGTCCCACAGAGTAAGAAAAATGTTAGGTCGTTCTCGGGGCTGGTTGCCTTTTACAGACGGTTTATTCAAAACTTTTCGGAGATCGCGTTGCCCTTGACAGATCTTACTAAAAAGAATGTCCCGAACAAAGTCAAATGGTTAACTATACATCAGAGTTCATTTGATAAATTGAAGGAAGAAATTTGTAAGAATCCAGTATTGAGAAGTCCTAATTTTAGTAGAAAATTTATTTTACAGACTGATGCTTCACAGAATGGATTGGGTGCTGTGTTGGAACAAGAATTTGACGATGGGAGACATCCTGTTATGTTTCTCAGCAAAAAATTGAGTGATTCCGAGGTAAATTATGCTGTAATAGAAAAGGAGTGTTACGCCATTGTATGGTCAATCAAAACACTGAAGGTATATTTAGAAGGTAGAGAGTTTTCTATTAATTGTGACCATGCTCCTTTGCAGTGGCTGGATAGAGTGAAAACTAGCAACCAAAGACTTTTACGTTGGAGCTTACTTTTACAGGAGTTTAAATTTACAGTTTTTCATATCCCAGGCAAGCAGAATGTGGTCGCAGATGCCTTATCTAGAGCTGATTGTGAGTGACCCCTGAGTTAGCTCGGTATGACCATTTGGATATTGTATATATGTTTTAATTTCAGAAACCTTTTTCAGATTTATTTGAAGTTCGTGAGTGTTGGCTGGACTTGGTAAGTCTTCTAAAGGGGGACGTATGTGACGAACTTCATATGTATAGATAATTTATTTCCACTTCTTTTATTTTTCTATTCCCGAATTCTGAATTCAATAAGGTACGTATTAAAAATATCCTTAATGTAACCCACTTGTTTTTCGCGGCAGGCGGACTGCACGTATTTTGGTCAAGTAAACAGGTATGTACTGTTTAAAGGTTTGATATCACTACGCCACAGGACGGCAAGAGTATCAGACGTATAAGGTTTGTGAACTCAGAATTGTCAGCACAGGACATGGGGTTTCACACAAAATATACTGCTGTATAGCTCAGGTAAGGAAACTTTTGGTTTACTTTCGACGTTTAAGTTTTGTAATTATTACAGTATATATTCAGTCGAGTGCACCCGTTTCAAAATTGGCGTGTCGTTGTAAATTTATTAAATATTTATAAATTGAATAGTTTGGTAAATTCGAGGCTCTTTTATTTATTTCAGGGGTCATTTTACTGTTCCTGAATTTAAATAATTTCTATTTGTCAACATAGAAATGCAGCTTATGGTTGTAGTCCGATTGGTGACACATCCTGTATGGTGACATGTCGGAAGTAATTTGTATGGTGTGTCGGAATACCAATATCATTAGCTTTTTTTCAACGTGGCTTCATGGTTGAATGTATGTATATGGTATACTGGAATACTAAATGTATTTGCGATAAAAATGAACGACTAGCTTTCTTCACTGTGGTTTTGTATGGTGCGCCGAAATACTAAAAGCATTGGATAACAACGATTAGCTTTCTTTGATGTGGCTTATACCGGTCAATTATTGGAATTTCAGTAGTGTTGTGACAACGTTTCTGTAGTCCGTTTATTGATCAGAAGTCGTTAAAGGGTATTATTTTCCAGTCGATTACAGTGGAGTGTGTCCGTCTAAAATACTTCAATATGGTGAAATTTATTTGATGTTAATTAAAATTTATTACCAGATCTTGACCGTCAGTGTGTGAGGTGTAGTCATGAACATTACTGATTTATTTTAATTCTTAAGTTCACCATTAGTTTTATTTTTCATTATTGCATTATTTTTCATTGTGTTTGATTACTTTATTTCTGTGAGGTTTTTTTTTTTGTTTATTCATTTGACATTTTTTCGTTCATTTTCACTTATTGTTCATACGTTGTCTTTTGTTTGACATTTACTTTGCATTTTTTGTTCATTTTGTGTTTATTTTAGTAAAATATTTATTTGTTTTACTTTTGAGTTTCTATGAATGTTTGCCATCTGACAATCTGATTCCCCTACGTCTTTACACAGGGGCAATAACCCAACGAAGGGTTGACCGATTCGTCTGAAAATTTCACGGCAGGTAGATCTTGACCTGATGAACATTTTTATCCCAATGTCAGTTTTGCTCTAATTGCTTTAGTTTTTGAGATATAAGACAAAAACTGCAGTTTACCCCCTATGTTCTATTTTTAGCCATTTTAGCCATGTCGGCCATGTTGGTTGGCAGGCGGGGTCATCGGACAAATTTTTTAAACTAGATACCCTAATGATGCTTGTGGCCAAGTTTGGTTCAATTTGGTCCAGTAGTTTCAGAGGAGAAGATTTTTGTAAAAGTTAACGGACGACGGACGCCAAGTGATGAGAATAGCTCACTTGACCCTTTAGGTCAGGTGAGCTAAAAATATTATGAGGGCAACCTGCTTTAAAATAATCCATATCTTTTTATGTTTTTATTTTAGTTTTCATAATTTGTACTTGTCCAAGCCACACTGAAAATAAAGTTGGAATACAACAGCTACGTACATGATTAATATTGGGGTATTTACAGTATTTTTGATCAAACACTAAATGTACTTGAGAAGAAAAAATAATGAATATCAAAAACCAGGCAAGTCTAAAGTATAAATGAAAAGATGCATTTAGGATTTGTAAATCTAGGTGAAGCTGCCCTTATAAATTTGGTGCAGCCTCATTTGCCAGTTTGTCATAATGAACCTCAATTCATCCCACTTTTAGCATTTTTAGAACTTAGTTCTATAAAATATACTGTGGATTCATTTATTTTCGTGGATACCAATTTTTGTGGATAAAGAAAAATGCCATTTTGTGGGATACATATATTCCTAGATTGCTGGCTTTTAGAGAAAAAATTAAAAATTTGTTAAAATACTTAAATTCGTGGCTTGGCACATCAGATATCATGAAAATACTGCAACAAAATTTTTTGATATTGTACAGTAAAGTAATGATTTTAAGCGCTTATAAAACAAAGTCTAACAAACAGATTCTTCAAATATGTAATGGAACAAAGCTTGTCATGAATTTAACAAGATTAACAAAATCCGTAATTATTTATTTGTTAGGTTAATAAGGTGTGAAATATATTTTGATGAAATTGTGATCACTTGTCACCAAATATCTCGGTGCATATACATACATATTTTTAATCCTATTGCGATGAATAATGTCTGCTTAATTATCTTTTTACAAGATGTTTTTACAGTAATATGAGACAGTCTGTATTGTTTAGGCAAACTTAGGATTAATATTTTCCTTGAATGCTTGATTAAAAAAAAACGGAAGTGAATTTCGCTACAATTTACACAGTCAATATATTTTTAAAGAAAATTGTTTGAGCTTTTATATATTACCAAAGACAAAATTACATGAAACACTATATCCGTATTATGACTCATCATATGTCAGTATCCAAGTACATGCTGTAAAAACGCAATTGTTCAAAGTTGTCTCGGATAGGTATATCAAAATTTTGTAGTTTCAGTGCAAAAGTCAAAAGATTATTTTTCGTTGGATATTTAAATTTGTGGTTTACTGGAACCCAAGAAAACCACGAAAATTGATATACAACAAATAATAATGAATCCACAGTATATGACTTTGTATTCTTTTTCCATTTTTTTCGTTTTCATGTTGATATTTTCATTTATTTTTTCTGGAAGGCAGCACATGTAAAACAGAAAATAGAAAATGAAAATAACTTGACGCTCTCAAGAGCCTGTAGCACTCACCTGGATTTAACTTGTCCACCTTCAGCATGACTGAAGATTTAAGTGTAGCAGTTAGCTTGGCTGGTTTTCCAACAGGTACAATGTTAAATAAAGTTAGGCTGTGGTGGCCATCTTAGTTGACATTCAAGGTTATCAAACACATTTCTAAAAGAGGACCATTGCTGCCATTAGTCTGGTTCCAAATGGCCAATTTTAAGGTATGATGATCTGCAAATTACATTTTTCCATATGGTCCTATGTTAAACTAAGTTCAACTTTGGTGACCATGTTGATTGACAGGCCAGGTCAGTGGCTACAATTCTGAAAGAGGACCATCTAAGGACCATTGCTGCTAATTTTCGTTCCAGTTGGCTCAGTAGTAACAGACTAAAAAATTTTTTAATGAATTTTCCATAGGGTCCTATGTTAAACTATGTTTAGCTGTGACGGCCATCTTGGTTTACAGTCCAGGTCATCGGACAGGACCATCTAAGGACCGTTGCTGCCAAGTCTTGTTCCAATTTGCTCAGTTGCTTCCGACAAGAAGATTTTTAAATGAATTTCCCATAGGGTCCTATGTCAAATTAAATTGGGCTGTGGTGGAAAATTTGGTTAATCGTCTGGGTCATCGGACATAACCCTAAAAGAGGATCATCTTAGGACCATTCATGCCAAATCTGGTTACAATTTGCTCATTAGTTTCAGACAAGAAGATTTTTTAATGAATTTATCCATAGTGTCCTTTGTTAAACTAAGTCAGCTGTGGCACCCATCTTTGTTGACATTCCGGGTCATTGGACACAATTCTGAAAGAGGACAACCTATGAATCATTTCTGTCAAGTTTGGTTCCAATTGGCTTTAGTGTTTTCAGACAAGAAGATTTTTCTATGAATTTTCCCATAAGGTCCTATGTTAAACTTAGTTCGGTTGTGGTGGCCATCTTGGTTGAAATTCTACGTCATCAGACACAATTCTGATAGAGGACCATCTAGGGACCATTGCTGAGAAGTATGATTCCAATTTTCTCAGTTGTTTCAGACAAGAATATTTTTAGATGAATTTCCTATTGGGTCCTATGTTAAACTAAGTTTGGCTGTGGTGGCCATCTTGGTTGATTGTCTGGGTCATCGGACATGATTCTGACAGAGGACCATCTAAGGATCTTTGCTGCCAAGTCTGGTTTCAATTGCCTCATTAGTTTCAGACAAGAAGTTTTTTAAATGAATTTTTCTATAGGGTCCAATGTTAAACTATGTACAGCTGTGACGGCCATCTTGGTTGACAGTCCAGGTCATCTGACAATTCTGAAAGAGGGCCATTGCTGCTAAGTTTGGTTCCATATTTGGCTCAGTAGTTTGAGACAAGAAGATTTTTAAATGAATTTTCCATATGGTCCTATGTTAAACTAAGTACTCTGACTGTGTCAACTCAGTCAACTTGGACCGGAAAGTAATAACATTGATAATGATTAATATTTTTAATTGAGATTGTGGATGGTGTTATAGGACAACTCGGACTGTGTGAATGATAATGATGACCGAGAATGCTTTTATACTTTGAACGGGTTATAGGACAACTCTGACAGTTCGATGTAGAAATATATAATTAAATGAACGACAATATGACCTGATATACAATTTATTTCTATCTCTTATATCAATTTAATAAATGAACAACAGAACAACAGATTACTGATAAAAAGCACTATGACCAGGCAAAAACAGAGAGTTCATACTGTTGGTCAATAAGCGCTGCCACATTTCTTCAGAAGTCGGCTAACTAAGTCATTTTTCAGCAATCAATCAGTCAATTATATATGATCAATAATTAAAATCAAGTGAAGAAATAGTCTAAATTAATTAATTATGGTTATCCATATTCAAAAATACCTTTCTTCTGCTAACAATGTAAAATAAATCATAAATAGATAAAAAAAATAGTTACTTAAGAACATGAGCTGATTAGTCCGATTAGCTGATCCAACTATGGGCTGTGTAGTCTTGTAATATGACAATCCAAGTATGGGACGAGTTGTCTGATGAGAAGATTGAAGTACGGTATGAGTTGTCCGATGATATGATCCGAGTACGGTCCGAGTGGTCCGCGGGCCGATAATGGTCGTTTCAGAGGAGAAGTTTTTTAAAGGAAAAGTTTACACCGGATGATTACGGATGCCAAGTGATGGCAAAAGCTCACATGGCCTTTTAGGTGAGCTAAGAAAAAGGAAAATATCAGAAAGCAAATATGTATAATTTAAGACAAATATCGTCCCCGAGGTCCGGTGTTATAGGAATACTATTATATATATATGGGTATATATCTTACTCATTATGAATGTTCCTATCATTCTAGTTATAAAGAGAATAACCAAGATTTTTCTGAAAGACATTTTTTGTGTACCATACACAACACCACACAAATTGACTGCATTGTTTGCTCCGGTGCATAAAGCTAGGATAACGGAAAAGAGCATTCCTATGTAAAATACATAGGAATCATCATCTCCCATCATGTAACAATTCGTTATTTCTCAAAATCTAAGATGAATTAAACTTTCATTTTGTCTATGTGCTGTAATGCGTAGAACAGGAGACGTATACAAATAGAACACAGGAAACCCCCAGATCAGGTATAGAAACGGTGTCAATGTATATCTGTTCCCGCTAACAGAAGTTCCGCCTGAAACTTTACAATTTTTTTAGCAACAATGCTTGTTAGAACGAATAATCTATGAAATTTATTCCACGAGGAATACATTCTATAATATTTTTTTCAATTGGAAATAATATTTCTTCCGGACAGTTAAAATTAATATTGTGGGACTTATATTCCTAACTTGTCATGAAGAGAAGTCAGGTTGTCACATATATACAAACTATAAAAATAAAAATAAAAACAACAAATTTATTTTTTTTCCTAGTCAATGTTGCATGTTTGTATTGTTTACGGTTTATTTCTGTTAACGTTTGATTTAGTGACAATCCTATGGATTTGATTTTTATTATTCTTATCCTGTAGGTGAAATTCCTCCCTCTGTCAGGGTCAATACCAATTACAGGTGTAGTTAAAAAATTTATGGATTGACCAAGAGGTAAAAACTGAGGAAGTTCCAACGTATGTTCAGTAAATTACTTACAGTTGATGTGCTATTATAATTACAGTGAGGCTAGAATTTTAAAATTCAATTCTTTTAAAATTAATAATAAAAACTAAAAATATAGGCCTACTGACGCTAGGAGGGTGTAATGTATATATCATTTATCATTGAAAGGATTGTCAGGGGCGTTTCCAGGATATTTTGAGGGGGGGTAAATAAAACTTTGGGCGAGCGGAGCGAGGCGAAAAATTTTTTGGACCTTTTTTTTGCTAAAAAACATAAAATAATTGTGAAATGCGCTAATGTAATGCCTAATTCTCTAAAATTAATTGTCTATGGTATATTAAAATGATTGGATGGATCTTAACATCAGTAGACCAATAACGAGAAATTCCAAATTCTAGGGTATAAGGCGTTACTTAACATTTCAATAGTCCTAGGCCAGGATTTTATGAACGGAAGGTGTAACTACGGTTGCCCTGGTAGAGGGTCCATGGGGAAGCTCAGAAGCTCCCGGATTTCAACAATTTAGCATCAAATTATGAAGTAGCCAGACTGATAAATATCTCTCTATTTTAGATTAAAATGAAATCAGAGTATGTGTTTAATTAATGAATATGATAAATTGCCATATTCAATACAATATCAGCAGATTACGATAGTTTTGTTTTGTTTTTTTTTGAAAAGGAGGGGCGTACGCCCATTACGCCCCACCTGGACACGCCCCTGATTGTATAATGCGCCTAGGTATTAAAAACATATACATCCTTGTGCATTAAAGAGTAAAAATTAATCTAGCTAATTCCATTTGTTCGGATTTGTAAAATGTTAACTTAGCTTTGTACAGTTGGCATATTTTTGCTTTTAAGGAGATAGGAGAATTTGAAACCTTAAATCACAGGTTCTTGCTCCCCGCTTTAACAGAAGTACTACTTTTTGTTTAAATTTAGGGAGCAACCATTTGATTTTTATGGGGGGGAGGGGGGCTAGGATCATATGTTTGATCCTGCCTATGTCTTTTCGTCGAAACTTTGGTCCTTGTTTTTCACTCAAACCAAACAATTTCCTGATCAAGTTAACTTAGGACCTGCATTTTATTTCTCACCTAAAGTAATCCTGTCTTTTGCCAAAAACCTGGTCCTGTCTTTTTATTTCAAATTTGATCCTAGCCCCCCCCCCCCCCCCCCCCAAAAAAAAAAAAAAAAATAAATAAAAATTAGACTGTTGCTCCCTTAGTGTTTAAAACATATTTTGTAAAAAAATTATCACTTTGATTTTCAACGGATTGCTTTATTTTTTTTTATTTAATTTATTTTGCTGGACTCCAATATTTATAATATGCAAATACAAATATTGCTATTATAATTCGTTTAAAATTTTTCGTTGCACCACTCGCAAAGACTCTTTTCTGATTGGATAGATTTACAAGGTCTCCGAAACTATGGCACGCCGTTTTTATATTTATTCAAATTCCAAGATATCTTATTTATTTAACAAGATATCTTATTAAGTATTAAGATATCTTTAATTTTTATAGGATATCTTATTTAATTTGAAAGTAAATAAGATATCTCTATAAGTTAATAAGATATCTCTATAAGTTAATAAGATATCTCTATAAGTTAATAAGATATCTCTATTAGTTAATAAGATATATTACAAAGTGTATAAGATATCTTACATCTTTATAAAGATATCTTTTAAACACATACTTTATTAGATATCTTATAAAGTTTATAAGATATCTTATCTTATAAACTAATAGAGATATCTTATTAACTTATAGAGATATCTTATAAAGTTTATAAGATATCTTATAAACTAATAGAGATATCTTATTAACTTATAGAGATATCTTATATATTTAATAAGATATCTTTATAACCAGTTAAATAAGATATCTCTATAAGTTAATAAGATATCTCTATAAGTTTATAAGATATCTCTATTAGTTAAAAAGATATCTCATTTAGTTTATAAGATAAATTATTAAGTAAATAAGATATCTCTATTATTAACTATATAAAAGATATCTCTATTATTAACTATATAAAAGATATCTTATATAGTTAATAAGATATCTTATAAATTAATAGAGATATCTTATATTTTAAATAAGATATCATATATTTAATAAGATATCTTTATAAACATTTTAATAAGATATCTTATTTAATATATAAGATATCTCATTTTATTATTAAGATATCTCAATTAGTTTATAAGATATCTTATTTAGTTAAACTCGAAATTGAATAAATGTAACAACGGCGTTCCATACGAAAGAACTTAAATCATTGAATGATTATTGCAAAGTATAACCAAAGTGGTGTTATTGTACTGGCGATCCCAATGAGGGTTTTTATAATTTGAAGTTCCAGGATTTTCTTCTCTACATCTACTTGTCGCATTGGACTGAACCTTTTAGTGATACATCAAGGTATTGCAAGGTATACTATCCATATGTTTTTATGCCCCGTCCACGAAAGTGATATATATATATATTTACCCTTGTCCATCCGGTTTGGTTAAATTTTGCCTTTAGGTCTATTTCTTTGAAACCCATTTAGACACATCAATGATATTATATCACTACTATATCCCCTTATAGCACTGAACATAGTCATTAACATTTTAGTGGTTACTTTGACCTACATTTAACGGATGAATGACTCTTATATAGTTTCACATCTAATTTCATATCCTAGAAATCCAATGTGTTTTATCAATGATTCTTGAATACTACTTAAATCATCTAACATTGGATAATCTATTACTCCAACAATTGGGTCGTTATGACCTACATTTTATCCTTGAGTAACTCGGTTAATTTTTTGTGTTTATGTCAATTTCTTAGAAACATAGTAAGATATTTCAATGATATTACACCACTTTATCATATATTACAACAAAATTTAGCAAGATCTGAATCACCACGATCTACATTTTATGCGTGGGTGACTTGATTAAATTTTTGCATTTAGGTGAATTTTAAAGAGCCTATTGTAATTACATCAATGAGATTTCACACAAGTCAACTTAGAAAATTTGAGTCATTATGACCTACATTTCATGATTGAGTGATCATTTTGGTTTTAATTTTCGCACTTTGCTCTTCCTCCCAAGTATCGGGCACTTGGCGATGAAGCATGCAGCAACTACGAGTTTTAAGGAGTTTATTCTGACCCACCCGCTGATCGAACCCGCAACCTTCCATCTGATATGTAATTACATCTTATGTCAGTGTTTTGTAGTCATGCTTTTATTTCATGTATTTATTTATCTAATAAATTGAACATGTATAAACCAAGATAATTAGAGCTGCTTAACAACAAAACAAACAAACATACATATAAACAACAACAAAAAAACATGTTATTTAATTTAGAATTTTAAGCCAACTTAAAATCCATGTTCTCTACTGGATGTGACCAAATGCAACATATCGATATTTTCGTTATGTTTGATCTATAGTTGCAAAGTGAATTTTTCCATTTTTTGTTCCGATCCATAGATTATCCTTTCCATCCGTAGTAATACTCCATGGATCTTCTATAATTTCAAGTTCTGCCAACACTCGTTTAAATGTTCCATCAAACGAGAGAAGTTGTAGGCAATTAGTAGCAATGTCTGCAACTATAATTTCACCATCAGATGTGCAACAAATACCACGTGGAATGAAATCTTCTGACAAGTCGGGATTTCCTCTATAGCACCCGACTTCTTCGTTGCTTTTAAAAATAAAAACAGCCATTTGAATCCAGTCGGAGATGACAATAGACTGGTCTTTATTAATGGCTATCCTAGCTGGATATTGTACGTTTGATCCTCTCAAGGACGTCTTTGTTTCCCTTCCGGTAGAAATGCAAGAAACGGAACCATTTGTGTTGTCTTTCGAGTCGAAAAATGTATCCTTTTCCACAAGGCCTACCATGCAGTTCCCTTCTTCATCCAGTGCCAGTCCTCTAGGACAATCTTTTGTACGTATAAATGTCTTTGCTTTTCCTAAATTACTGACAGATATTATTTTCTTTCCAGAATTACAAGAAATGTAAACTGTACCTTCTGCATTCATAACGATGTCATCAAGTGTTTGACCAATGTTAGTTGATGACAAAAGTTTACCATCAGTGCTAAAATGCTCCAAGATTTTGTCGTTACCAAGGCAAACAAATAATGTATCATTTTCTATCGGTGACAAACCAGTAATCATGCAACTTTCCATTGAGCAGGAAAAAGAGCTAAAAAGCTTATATTTCTTCATAATTCCATACATACCCGATTCGTTAGGATAAACCTTTCCAAAAAGTCTGGCAATGTCCAAAGAACATGCATTATGCGGAACGAATTTAATTGGTTTTACTTCCCTTAGTGGAACCCGATCTTCTGTTGATCTTAGCAGATAGTTATTTAGTGTAATACCAGAACTAGCAATGTCAAGATCATGTGCATTTTCAAGAAATTTCGTTCCAAATTTAAATCTACTCAGAACAGAGGTTTTGAGCCTGGCTACCTCGCGAGCATCGCTTTCTAGATTCGATTGGTTTTCATTAACAAGTATCAAAATTTGAGCTTGAAGTGAAGATTTTATTTCGTGAACAAAATTGTCAATGACATCCTCACGTGCCTGTATTTCACGAAGAGCGTCGTTTTTCAAAATCGTAATATTATTTGACTGATTCTGTATATAATTAACAGCATCTGCTACATTTGTTGGATTTTCGCAATTTTTTATCGTTTCAGATAAATTTGTTCTTATTTCCCTTGTAAATGAGGTAATATCTTGTGTATCGTGCAGTTTATGTTTGGTCATATTGCATACCTCACATATAACTTCTTTGCATTGAAGACAGTACAGAAATATATCTCTGTCTTGATGAATTTTACAAAACTTTTGTGGAGAAGAATCTTTGTTGTCTATTGGTAAAATATAGTGATTCAGAAATTCCGTCATTTTTGGATGAAGGGATGAGCATCTATTGCAAAGTATTTGTTCACAATCTTGACATTTGAATTTGCCAACACCGTCTCCTTTACATGTGTCACACCGCCAATTTTTATTCACAGCAAGAAAAATGTTCCTCTTTAAACCTTTTGCTCCATTTTCTGGTACTTGTGTGGTTATATAACAAAGTGGACATTTTACATTTCCGTCATTGTAATTTGATAGTATATAGTCACCTAGACATCCGCAACAAAATGTATGATAACATGACAGTAATCGGGGATCTCTAAATTGCTTCTTACATAAAAAGCAATGCATAACATTTACTCTGTCCAAATCACAACTTGTTGTTTCAGTAATTTCACGCTCTTTGTTAACAACGTTATCTTCCTCAACAGTTTCATATTCACTGTCTGATTTGGTGGAATGTGTGTCAATGGTTTCAAATTTTGACTCTTTTTCATCACTTTTACTACTTACAGTTTTTAATGTTCCCTCACCCCCAAATGATTCCTCTCCAACTCCTATTCCCTGCATAGTCGTCAATAGTGGATGATCCTTTAGCGACCTTGTTTCAATTGTTTCATCTCCTTTTTGATGATTATTTTCATCTGATGCCGCATCGGTAATTTTCTGTTCAGACAAAGAACTATTCGTTGGACCGCTATCTGTTTCCTCTTTCAGTGTGCCATCTTCGTGAATGTTTGATTGTACAGGACAATCTTCTGTTTCCCTTGCCAAAAGACTTTCTTCAGAATATTTAATGCCGCATTTATCCGGATCCTTTGAGTCATTACCTGGAGAAGAATGCGTATGCTCGTTACCAGCCTTTGCTGGAGAAGAAATATTCAACTCATTATCAGTCTTTGCGGCCGAAGGAGAAATTCTCCCCTCGAGGATACTCTTCGCTGGAGAAGAAACGGTATCCTCTTTGACACTATTGTTGTCATTGATGTTTATTGCAGTCTTGCTGTTTGAAGCGGAATTACCCATTTTATTGAAACCAAGCGTATGACGATGTCGTCCCTACTGAACAAGCTGACATTAAGTATTTTATAACACGTAGGTTGAATGTCAGTTTTTTCCTACTGAACAAGTAAATATTAAGTATTTTGATAACATATAGGTTGAAAGTCAATCATTTAATGCTAAACTATTTTTTGTTTTTTCATTAATTATTTATTGAACTTACGACAAAAAAGAATAATTGTCATCAAAACATAATAAATTATTAACATTGTGTATTTTTGATCACGAACTGATAAATGTAGGGTTTTCGTTGATTTAAACCTCATGAATAATTAATAGTTCACTTGATAGGTCTGTCCCCATAGAATATGTTTGTCGTGAAGTCAAATTACAAATTCTATGAAAGTGCGTCAAAAAAGGATGATAATAGAATTAATTAATTAAGAGAGAGAGAGAGAGAGACAGAGAGAGAGAGGAAAACTATTTTCATATTCACGTTTTGAATATATATATCTAGTTAAGGGCTAGAAATGTCGGTTTGTATTTGTACTAATATACAACTTACAGCAATTAAGGAACAAGAAAATCAATTCAATTACAGGACATTATTTATAATATGTCTCTGATTTCAAGTGGAGCATTAGTAATTTGATATAAAATTGTAATCTTTATCTTCAATTAGCATAAGTTTGTTATCTAATTTTATGAATTTGGTATCAGAAGCTGTACCAGAATCGTTGCTCTTCAAATTTCCCATTTTTTTTAATGTTAATTTTTCATCAACATTTAATTTTTTTAGAAACGGCCCTACTAAGATTCCGATTTTGAAGGTGGCATTGGATACCGACCAATAATACTGTCTTATAAAAAACAAAGAAAAAAATATATAATTACCAGTTTTTAATCAAATAGGAAGAAAACAGTATTTTAGCCCTTAATTTATTTCATATTGTACTCAGTATACTTTTTCATTTTCGTATTTTCCATCGACGACAAAGAGATCACCAGGGAAAATTTTTATTACCTTGAAATCAATGTTTTGCATATTATTTATCCAATTTAAAAATTGTGTTTTTAACGAAATACCATCCTTAAATCCCTTATCAATTTTAGTTACTTTAAAACAAATTAAGGTAGTCAATGCATGATTTCAAATATCTGTTGAGAAAGCTTTTGACATTTAAAGTTGGAAGAACGATTTTCTGATGTTAAACGAATTCTGTCATCTTAGTAGCCATTGCAGTCATCACTAAGTATACCTTTTCCCAAATAATTATTTTTTTCGATGTGATAACATATTAAACCTAAATTCACTAGTAAAAAAAATTTCCTCAAACTAGCTTTTTTGGACTTCAGTATCCCGCTGATTGCTGTTGTTTTTGTGAATTTCTAAGATAATAACGGGGAAAATGTATCCTTTTCGAAAAAATGAAATCAAACAATATAAAAAATTTGTCATATTTGATAATTTATAAATTTGCTGTCTATGTACCCACTAAAATCATATCGCGTAGTTTAACATTACACTCTACTCTGACTATCCAGTTACTTCTGTGAGCCTTTCCCTAGCCTTTGAATGGCTCTGATGAGAATGCTACAGAGCTTCATCGATTGCAAATATTCCAATGTTGCAGGTCTATGAGGTAATACGTATTTTCGCTAAAATATCATTTTCTTCTGATTTGGCAAAAAATTGGGATCAGGAATTTCGATATAAATCAACTCTTCTTGCAACGAAATTCTCAAGTTTACTGCACTTTAGTTGGATCGCCTAGGCTTTTGTAGGCAACTGTAGTTAACATCGGAATTAATATCACAGAAGAAATAAGTAGTAAACAGAGTCGAGTAAAAACTACTCCAGTATGACATCTGGCTGTAACAGAGCCGAGGAATAACTACTCCAGTACTGTCTCGCTCTATGCTGTCTTGTTCTATTTTTATTTAGTTTATTATATGGGTTTTATTCTTTTAGTTGCACGTGTATCCTTTGGCGTTTGTTTCTTGTGTTCTCGTGATTCTCCTGACTTTGTCTTTTCCTCGACTTTTGCCCTGTTTTGTCGCTTCGGTATTTTTTGCTTATATTCAATACTAGTATGACATTTGGCTTTAACAGAGCCGGCCGAGGAAGAACTATACTTCAATATGACATTTGGCTTGAACGGCGGTAGATAAGAACTACTCCAGTATGACATTTGATTTTGAAAGAGCTGAGGAAGAACTACTCCAGTATTACATTTGGCTATACCCTTACATTACAATGTTTTGATATTTCAGTAATTTTGATTTCGAGCATATTTAAATACTTTGTAGAGTTCTGAAACGGTTCTTAGAACATGCAATCACGCAATATTACTATACATGTACATTGTCAAACACATAAACGTAATAATCTCAGAACTGAAGGTATTTTACCCAGTTTGTACGCATGATATTGACTCCAAGCCAAATTCTTTGCAGAACAGCATTCTTGGCGGAGAATCTACAAATGTTAGCGTTTGATGCTACATTCAACATTTTTTCAGCTTATTATGGAGCCTCCTCATGGGGTTTTTGATTATGTGATTACTTTTTATTAATGATTATTTGATGACTAGATCAAATATTTTATTATTATTTGATTATCTAGGACTATATTTTTGATTAATTGATTACCGAGTTAAAAAAAAATAAAATAAAATAGGAAGATAAAATATAACTTCCTAGGATCAACAGAGACCATCTTTGATTTTTATTGGCCAGTTTTCAAAACATCTGCTCTGAAACTTCATTATGAAATTTGTTCAAACTTTGCAGGATTGATGAGAAAAATTTCTCACATTTCTATGTGTTTAGGACAGTCATATTCCGTGTGAGACACCGGTGTGAGATTCATGCATCTCACATCACATGACCTACCTTGACGTAACAATGCAAAAAAACATCACGTCACAATGCTAGAACGTCAGAATACACACAACCTCGTACAAATTGTACGACAACGTCGAAATTAACATCGCTTCAATTTGAAAATCCCTGAAGCTCAACCTAAAAGATATCTTTTTACAGTTTTGTACTTTTGGTACAAAACCAAAACGCATACGATCTTTTCAAATATGTAACTTATTTTGCACTAGGTTGTCTAGTTTAAAAGACCCCGTTTTCGTGTCATGGTGGCCATGTTTATTTATTTAAATATTCGGCCGAGAAATGTGAGAAAAATAATCAGTCATGGTAAAAAATATGAGACTGGACAATTCCACCCTCGAGTTCACATTTTCTATCATCAGAAACTCGGCAAGCCTCGTTTCTGACTGGAAAATGTGAACCCTCGGGTGGAATTGTCCCATTTCACATCTTAGACCAGGACTGATTATTATAGTCCTCTACAACAACCCACTTTTGGTTGAAATTCATCCCCTCGCCAATGGCTGCGGCTGTTCATAGTTTCCATTGAGACCATATGGGAAAGGACATTTTTCTCATTATAGCCCTTATAGCCCCCGCAAACAAAGTTTTGGGGGATATATAGGAATCACCCTGTCTGTCCGTCCGTCTGTCTGTTAGTGTGTCCATATGTCTTCTAAGCGCAACTCCTCCTAAATCGTTCAATTGATTTTGATGAAACTTTATATGAAGGTTTGGCATCATATGTAGATGTGCATGAAGGAAGATAAATATCGCCGGATGCATGCAAAGGGAGATAATCCAACTTCAGTGTTTTACATGTTTAAAGTTTGTAAGCGCAACTCCTCCTAAACCGTTTAATGGATGTTGAAACTATATATGAAGGTTGGTCATTATATTTAAATATGCATGAAGCAAGATAATTATCACAAGATGCTTGCAAAGGGAGATAATCCAACTTATGGGTTTTAGATGTTTAAAGCTTGTAAGCGCAACTCCTAAACTGTGTTCAATGGATTTTGATGAAACTGTATATGAAGGTTGGACATCATATGTAGAAGTGCATGAAGCAAGATAATTACCGTCGGGTCTTGCAAAGGGAGATAATCCAACTTAAGGATTTACATGTTTAAAGCTTGTAAGCGCAACTCCTAAACTGTTCAATGGATTTTGATAAAACTGTATATAAAGGTTGGACATCATATGTAGATATACATAATAATCGTCGGATGCTTGCAAAGGGAGATAATCCAACTTAAGGGTTTACATGTTTAAAGCTTGTAAGCGCAGCTCCTCCTAAACCGTTCAATGAATTTTGATGTAACTGTATATACATTGTAAGGTCGGGCTTCACATGTAGATATGCTTGAAGATAAATTTGCAATAAAATATTGACAAATGTTTGCAAAGGGAACTAATCCAACTTAAGGGTTTTTTATGTTTAAGCTTGTAAACAAGGAAACGGATTAATATAAGCTATGTTTAGCTTGTTTCCGAATCCTTTTCTTGTATTATGATGTTTGTATATGTTCACAATTTGTTGAATTGAATAAAATATGTTTAAACACAACCCCCCTTAAACGGTTCTATGGATTTTGATGAAACTTTATATCAAGCTTAGGCAATGGTTATTAAATATTTTACATTTAAATTGTTATTTAATGTAACCAAGCTTTTAGTTGATAATTATTTGATTACTAAAGAAAATCAATTTCTGATTACCAAAGCAAATATTTAATGATTATGTGATTATATTGGCAAAAAATTGGTGATTATGTAGTTACTGGAACCCCCCCCCCCCCCCCTTCCCCATGAGGGGCCTCATTATGTTCAGTATTTAAAAATTTGACGTCTATGAATTCATTTAGTTCAAGCTGTCTATTGTGGTTGTTCATCACCACAGAAGTCACCTGGGTTACATAGCACTCATTATGATGGAACTATTGAAAAATATTTCCAAAAGATTTGGTTTAAATAAGCAAAGCAGTTTCATGAAAGGTGAATTCTTAGTTTTGTCCTGTGATTTAAAAAAGGATTGTGTTGAAACTAATTTCCCATAAAAACAGAAATGATCTTGGTTAGCGAGTGTGGTCAATTTTGGTAAAGGTTATATTAATGTGCTGCATATTTTCATGACAGCATATGACAATGACCATTGAGCTTGATCTTGAAGTACTGAGTTTTTATAACAGTAAGCTTTCTGAACCTGACTTTTCTTTTCTTATTTTGCATTCACTTAAACTGAACACTAGAAAACTGCTCCCCTTTCCAGAAAAATTTGCCCATTCCTTTTGTAATGGTTTATGAGTGCTATATCACTAGTAATATTTATTTCTTATAAAATTCCAACAGAATCAAACACTCAGTTATTTTCCATTACAAAACAATTACTTTTCTTGTAGAGGTGGTAAGTTGTTCTGATAAGTGGCAGTAGTTTGTATTATTATTGAGGTGTGGTGTGTCTCAATTTTCTTTTCAGAAAAGTTTATAATATTAAGCATATATGTGAACAACCTTTAAACAATGCATCATATACTATCATGATCAATGTCCTATTGACCTTGGACTTTTAGTTAAAATCACCAGTCCAGACGAGAACCTTTGCATCCTTAATATTTGTTACACAACTGCACCACTGTGAGATAATTGAACTTCTATAAAGATCTTTGATCTTTACGATAAACTTGTTATTTAACCAAGTATTTTTTTTATAACAGTGAAAACTCTTTAAATTATTTTTTTTTATTGAGATGTTTATCAAAGAAGAATATTTGTTAAATCTATTATATACTCAAAATGTGATTTCTTTAAGAATGGCAGTCTTATATTCTATATTTTGCCTGTTTATGTCATGCAGCATTGGTAATGGACTATATATTTGATAAAGTACTGTAGATTCAACATTGAATGCTGATTTAAATAGTTCTCATGGGTGCTATGAAACTGCAAATTTAATTATGATGTAGGTATCATTTTATACTGTGTTACCACAAAATTTTAAATTTGACATCTCCAAACAAAATGGTTTTAATTTTTGGTATATAAATATAAATCGACACTTTTTTCCTCTGATGCGCTGGGTTCGACCTATGATGCGCTGGGTTCGACCTATCTAAGATTGTTTAAATTTGTAAACTCAAACCCAACCCCTCTTGTTACTATTAGTTAAATGATTTAAGAACTGTGCTTGGACCTATACACCACATCGACCTATAGTCTGAAAATTACAGTAATTATTTTTACCAAACCATGAAAATTTGAAGCCATAAAAATAAATAAATTCACAGTCATCAAGTTAACATTTATTACATATAAAAATGTTACATATAATAAATAGCATCATAAATACTATGAATACAAAACAAAATGGATTCAGTGTTCCATTAAAACTCAGCCTAGGTTTCTGATTACAAGCAATTATTTACAAAAATCTAATTAATTCACCATAATTTTTCAATAAACATTAATAAATGGTTAAATGTATAAATTCTTCTAGTTTTTCTATTATGTATTGTCAAAATCATTAGAGACACATTCTTATCATTAACTGACTAGAAATATACCTAAAAATACTCACAATCCTTTTTAAGTATAACCGGAGTGTTTCATACTATTTTTTTTTATAAATTTGAAAAGGTGCAAACTGACATTTTGAGTAAGATTACACAAAATTACTATTTAATATGAGATAATAACAAACACTTTAGAAAATAATGGATTATCTCCCCTTAAAACATATGTTGCAGTCTTACACTGTAATTTATCTTAATTGAAATCTTTGTTTTTGGCTAAACCATACAACTCACAATTAAATATTTGTAAAACATCATATTTAAAATATACATGCAGTATATAATTTGAAATATTTATGGAAATAAAAGCAAACATGGAGTGAATATTGATGAGAAAACAACTCAAGGCTTCAAGTTTTTGACCATCAATTGCTATCCATTGATTTTTAAACAGATTCTTGATTAAAATTGTTTTGGAATTACAATGACCTCTTGCATTCTGCATTCTGTCAGAATATTTTTACAACTTGCTGCAATGACTGTAAATTCTGTAAATTTGTATTATAAAAATTGCTTAATTTTTACCAAAAATTTGTAAGGGTTCCACGGAACCCAGTGTTTTGCCTGCTTTCGCTGTTTTCTATGTTTTCAATGTAATAGTGGAATGTACATAATTTTTCTCAACGTCATTTATTGATCATGAAGAAGCTTCTGTCCAAGTTTGGTTAAAATCCAGGATGGTTTAGGAAAGTAATTAATGTTTTAAAAACTAGCTGCAGACTGTATGTAATGTTAACTGGGAGAAAAACTAAATCCATTTATAAGTAACATACCGAAAAATGAGAAAAAAATTATTACAAAATTATCCTATGGATATTATCTTTTGATCATGAACAAGCTTCTGTCCAGGTTTGGTAAAAATCCAGCATAATTTAAAAAAGTTATAAATGTTTTAAAAACTTTAACCACAGAGTGAATGTAAATGTTGACGCCACTGACGACGACGGAATGTAGGATAGCTATTCCTCACTTCTGCGACATAAGTCTAGGCTCGACTAAAAAGGCAATATCTGCATGTTTTAAATGTGTTAAAATGAAAAATCTTGAAAAACTCAAAGTAACAAAAATTGAAACAGAAAACCAAAATGTATCTTGTTAAACTACATACTTCGTAACTTACCTACAGACTAGAAAATAAGGAGACATAAAAATAACAGCAGTCAAGAGTCATATACTATACAAAAAATTCCTCAGCCTCTTTCTACGAACAGTCAAATTTTATACACAACCTAATCTATTCGACAACTGAACATATTACAATTGAAAAGATACACTGACAATCTTACATTGATGCTATAAAACTTCCACAATAAATGATGTGTCACAAATAACATTTAGAACCTTCTGGTTATGATCCCCAAAGTTCTTATTGGACCACATAAAAAGTACAATGTCCAACAAAAAATTCATTTCTCATAGTATTTTTTTGTCATCTATCCATCTCTATTAACTTAATTTGGAAAATTTTCAAAGAAAGGAAGGTGTATATGGATTTAGAACTACATGTCACAAAATGCATTTCAGCAGTGGTATTTACTTTTATTGTTATTAAACTATATATGTTTTTTTTTTGTAGATGTGAAAGTCAACTGAAAGTGGTCAACCTCCAGGGTCATTTCGAGTATCACTCTGCTGGGAAATTACCGTGCCTTTTGTTGTCTTTACACAGGGCAAGATTTTGTACTTTTTTGTCATGTGCTGCAGATAGATATAAATTATCTTTCAGTCATGTGACCACTTTCTGTTTATACTGTAATGTTGACCATTTTTATATATCATAATAAATTGTTTTTAAGTCAGCAGTGAATGAAAAGCACCGAAGGCAGGAATAATTTGTAATACCACTGTGAAAATTATTATCAATGTGTGGAGGATAGAAAGTGGTGTATGGCATTTTAAATTAATACAACAGTATTTTTTTGTCTTTTTGATATATAAAATATTTGTTTTATTTTTTAAGTACATTAAAAACCTAATCTCTTGTCAGTAAGAAATTAATGATTTGCTTGCAAAAAAAAAAAAAAAGCGAAGAAACACTGCATGTATTGGACAAATTAAAATAATCTGTACATTTATATCTTAAAAAGATGACAAATCATTGCTCTAAAACAACATGAAATTAATATATACAACTTTATGGCACAAAATGAAAACATTGAACGATACCTTGAAAAAAAAATATCATAAATCGCCATTTAAAGTTTACCTCAATTAACCACAAAATGGTCCCTTTCTTATAAATTTTATTGTATGTGGAAATCTCTAATTAAGGAAGATTACAATAATATGATTATAACAATATCAACATTTTGGAATTTTATTGATTTCCAAATGACACATTACATCGAATAACAAATAATAATTACATATATATAAGTCTTAAAATCAAGATGAGATTTCAAAGCCTTTTAATTTTATTTGTGAAAAAGAACACAAAAACATCTGTTATACATACAGATTAATATTAGCCTATTTGACAACTCAGTATTCTTGTCTGTTTGACTAAAGGACAAAAAAAATCATGGGATTATCTGCCTTCTCCATGCTACCATATATGGAAAGAAAGAAAAGAATTTTTACTTTGCCTATCAATGAATATTTTCATATGGAATAAAGGATTATCTGCCCTTTTCTCAAATACACGGAGATAATTATGTAAATATTTCTCATTATTTTTGTACTAAATAGATGAAGCAAATGCTACAGATGTTATGAAAGTTTAATCTTATTTCCAATAGAAATGATCTCTTGTGTTCACAATATAGAGCAAGTATCAAATCTTTTAAAGGTTAACTTATGTCAATAAATTTCATTAAGACTTTTGATTCAGTAAAATATAATTACAAAGTCAAAAATAAAAATTAAAAAAAAAACCTAAATTATGTCAATGATTATGAATTTTATTTTAACATACTGATAACATGCTTAGATTTGACATTGAGATGTCACTGGTGTTTTATTGCAATTTGATTTTTTTACCAGATAAAATAAGTTTTACATAAAATGATTCATATTTTAAATCAAATGCTTTCACTAGAGCTGGATTATCCTACAACTTATAGAAGATATAAAACAATCCACAAGTTCATTAGGGTTCTTTTTTTTTGTTCTATTTTCTCATAAAATCCTCATAAAAAATTACATTTATATTTGTTAACAACCTTTCTATTAATAGACAACCCCAAAAAACTGTTTAAAACTCACAAAAGATGTTTATATTTTTACAATTTTGCACCTATGCTAGTATATCTCATGTTTTGGCCTTGGATATTTGTTTTAATTGTAGAATTTTGACTAATAATGAGGCATGATTTTGACATATTTTCATCTCATTCAGTTATGCTGTCAGGTGTAATTTTGATAACTTCCACCAGTGGGTGTATTTCCTATGCTGGCATTGTACAATCTTGGTGTACCATATGGTGTTCCTTTGGGGGTACCTCGAGGAGTATTTCTCGATGCACTATTTATCGACTGTGTGTAACTGTATTCATGGCTGAAAAATATAATATTAATTAATAGTAAAAAAACCTTTAAAGATCACCCACAAACAATTTTCCCAAAAATTACTACAATTACAAAACAGGTAAAATTTTTGGATAGTTAGGTTCACTAAAGTAAAAAAATGTGAAAAAACAGATATTGTTGCCTAATTCTGGACACAAAATCCCTTCTTGTACTCCACTTGCCTGTGCATTTACCAAAACTCCAGTTCTTTAATTTAATTTTTTTTCTTCATTCAGTCTTACAAATAACAAAAACTCCCAACTCTCTTAAATAATTTGGTATAAAAGTTTCAATGTGAATTAAACAATAATTTTTATGTCCTAACATCCATACATTAAACAGATTTTACCTTCCTCTAAGAAGATCAGTTCTAGACAAGTCATCATCACTATCATATCGCCTTGGATTGTCAAAGAAGAAAGCTCTACTGCTACCACTGTACGTTGATGTGTCATTCAGTGACTGCTGTAAAAAAGTTTTACTTACAGTTAATAAACTTGTTCCTGTAAACTCTTGACTGTTAATCTATAAACACCCCATGACAATGATAGGCGGGACAATGATTTACTGCAGTTTTTAAAAGCAAATTTTACGATTGCTGCAATGACATATAGGTTGTGCATATGGATTACTGCTGGAAATTCTCGCCTCAGATAAAGGTAAGTGTTGAAATTTTTGTAATCTGTAATGTTTTCCAGACTGGTTATCATAATTATACCCATCCAAAAACTCCTACATGTGGCCATCCAAAACAAATGTTACACTTTCAGAATGAGTAACAAGTTTGGTAAACATTCAAAGAAACAAAGTGTTTACAATCAACTTTGATGTGACGTGTTCGTTTCACAGTCCGTTTCTCATGCCGTTGTTGGATGGGTAATATATAATTATAATACTCAATCTGGAAAACATCACAAATTACAATATTTTCAGCAATTAACTTGCTTCGAGGCAAGAATGAGATTGCATTAATCATAAAATTGGCTTGTAGTTACTGCAGTAATCATTGTCCCGCCAATCGTTGTCACGGGGTGATATACAATTATAGCCCATACAAGAAATCGAGACTTGAAAGGGTCATAAAATAAATCTTCAGTTGAATTATACAAAACTACGATATATACCTAATACATTATCAATGATAAACAAATGATCTAAATGTAATCTATCTGTCATGCTCATATTTGTTCCAACACAAAAATAGGTACCATACGAAATTTACACATTAACTGTTGAAAAGAAAATTGTAAAACATGATAGAACCTTAGTCCCTCAAATTCAAATATCTCAAACATGATTATCCTGAACTACTTTAAACATCTATTCACACAAAATTTCTACTATTTAGAACTTTGATGACATAGACTATTTTTGTTGGTTCCTTGGGTGGTAGAGTAACAAAGTTCAGCCATTAAGAATGATTTATAAAAAGAAACTTACTATAGCCGATGCTGGTGGAGTTTTTACTCTAAAAAATATCACAATGATAAATGTCGGAAGAAATTCCCAGACAAACAGCACAATACCAAAAGACACATAGGCATATCCTTTGTCTAAGTCATGAATATCCGCCTGAAAAATAAATAACAAGACGATGTCTAACAGAAAACTGTATTTTCAATCATCACGGTTTGGATATGAACTCACGCCTACCTCTCTACCCACCCAACACAGCCAAACAAATAATTTGATTTTTTTTCTGTTGGAAAATTCAGTAAAAAATTACTAAATACAACAATCAGAAACCGAGTTCACATTGAAATTGTCATTTCAAATGATATGTCAATAATTTAAATTGAACATTATGAACTATCAAATGTCTACAAATCTAAAAAAAAAAAGTTCAGAAGGGGGGGATAATTCTACTTTTTTCTCGAGGGCTTTACCATAAGTATATTTGTGCTAGAAATACGAAAGCATTCAATTAAATGAAAAATGCACAATATATTAAATTATGTATTTCCTGTATATCAGTGGCACGTGCCCATTTCAATACAAGATTTTATTTATTGCAAAGAAATATATAAAATTTCTTGAGTTGTCTCCCATATCAAAAAGTTCTCCAGCAACTGATAATCCAATATGTAAACAGTTCCAGATTATAAATGGATATATATATTTCATAAGACAACTCTAAATAGTATATCATTAATAATGTAATCCTTTTTACTTGCTAGTATTTAAAATTTACATTGATAAAATATGAATGCAATTTTAATGTAAAAAAATTTCTGCCTGAAAGAATAGCAATAAAATTATTGGTTTTGCATAAGTGACTTAAAGCGAATCTCCGTTACATTTGCAGTAGATACACTTGGTAAACTTCAAAAGAAAATAAACCCAAGGGAAATGTAATCCTCTTCTCCGACTATGACACATAAACTTCACACTTCAAGGTATCCGGACCATAAAAGATCATAATCCTATATTATATTTTCTTTCAATGGAAAATATTCTAACACTGTAAGACATATCTTTCCCAAGCTGAAACAAACATCTTTGTTTGTATGTGATGTCTATCAAATTAAGTTTGGTATATAGTTTTCAGAAGTTTTCTGATAATTACTTATGTTATTGCCATTTCTTTCCATAGAATATTAGGGACATTTGAAATGATCACACCATCCGTCATGGTCCAGCTATCTGAAGCATGGTAAAATTTTAAAATTTTGAAAGTTTGTTTATGAAACAAAGTCAAACACCACTAGAATAAGTGCAGTTTTTAAGATATTTACATACCTGGTCAGAAACATTAACCCATCCATAACCAAATGATGGTAGCTTGTCTTGAACTTTTGGACATATGACAAGGAAGTTATACACAACACGAGATGTAAACAGCAAAATAGTGATGATACAAGTAGCAAGAGCTTGACACAAACTGGTTCCCTGTAAAAAAAAGTTTTACCTCTGACATATATATAATGTCAAATTTGTCCAATATACTACACCGTACTAAAAAGTAAAATCATCCACTAAAAATTATGAAATTTTGGTAAGATTATTAAAAGTATTAACTAACTTTTGACATTTACAAAATATCGAATTTATCATGTTGATTATAACTAATTTTTGCATTTATTTGTTACTGGTATAATGTTATGTGTATGTTCCTAATTTTAATGATGCGAAAGATTAAGTTGTTATCAAAATTAAGTTTTTCTGCAATTTTTGTTTTCACCACTTCTATGACCTTGCCCTATTGCTGTCTTGAAAGGACATTCCCCTGTATAATCAGAAAACAATAGTGTAATGTCCAAGTAGACTGTGCACAATGAAAATCTTATTTTCCATCAATAAGGAGTATTTTTACTCAGTGTTAATGTTTTTTTCATTTATATTCAGTTCATCATATAACGTTTTAAACAGAATGTGTTATGACTTGTAAAGATTTTCATAATATTTCATATTTTTAAAAATAAATAAAATAGAATACCTTAGCTTCTAATACAACACTTGAAGACGACATACGACTCATTTTGTATATGCAGAATGACAACACAATAGCAGCTATAAGGAATAATGTGTCATTTATAGAAACTCTTATAATCAAGTATTTCAAGTCCACGGAATGTTTAGTTGTCGCTTGGTGTCTTACAATAACGGCAATTCCAATATTTGTAGCTAAAAATATCACAACTGACAAAAATACACCAATCCTCAAGGGCTTTCTGAAACAAAATAAAGTGAATCATTTTGAATGCATGTAGATGTACCAAGGCCATGATATTTAAAAAACAAATTTGCAAACACTTCTGTGGGTTTATTACATGTAATATTATTGTTCAAAAGTAAGCAATTAGCAAAATTTTATAATAAAAAATACTTTAGTTTCATCTTCATTCTTGTTTAAAATCATAAAAATAATGAAAGTAATTTAGTGGAAGGAACAAACTTGTTGGTCATGTATGGATTTTTATCCTGCAATCAAGCCATTTTCGGTCTAATAAAAGGGGTAGAATAACTTTAGTTGTATTAGGTCAATGACCTAATAAAGTCTACTGGTACTTGTTTACATTAAGAGCGCGAGGAGCATAGTGAATGTATCAGATGACGTCGTGGCGTTTCCTTCGTTTTCACTGGAGTTTAATTTAAACTTCAAACGTAATTTGAAGGCATTTTACGCATCTAAAGGGGATTGTAGGATAAAGACAATACAAAATCATTGTCGGAAAATATATAATTTATTTGGGCTTGCTGCAAAACATGGGGAAAAGGCTCACTAAAGTTCAGCTTTTCTCATATTTCTAAAGCTTGTCCAAATAAATTTTATATTTTCCGACAATGACTGTGTATTGCATATGTGTGCACTTTTATCTATATACTTACTTGTATTTACTAGGTTCATATCTAGCTCTAGCTTTAAAAATAACCTATGAAATAAAATAAAAAGTTTTATTACATAAAATTTGAGAAAATACTACAACAATCAAATACTTAACATTTTGGTATTAATTAGGGTGTGTGAAAATATATATGGATTAATTACTTCTGGAACTGTGGATCTACCCTGATACTTGTTATGCTATATAATATTTGGCATATTTAATGTAAACAAAAATAATCTTCAATTAATGTTTTAATATTGTTTACCTATGTATTTACATAAATATTACCATTAAAAACAAAACTATTGGGATAAGTTTCTTATAGACTCATATCCCATATCCTTTCATTTTCCTAGCAGCTGAATTTCTACTTTTTGAATTGTATATTTAAACTAAATGATTAAATTGTGAATAATGTAATTTTAGTTTTGCTATCCTAAAATAAATTAGACTTTATTTTGTTGTTGCAAAATGTACTGATGAGACAAAACAACATCTATACTATCAGACATTATCAATTTATCAAATATAACACTTACTAATCTCACAATGTAATCATGGTGTAAAACCACGTACAAAAATGTATAGATGTGATTTAGTTTATCTTTGACAATAATATTTACCTGTGTGATAACTGTCGGTCATTTCAAAATATTGTGACATGAAACAGCTGATTTATGCAATTATAATCTATATTTTGATATTTTTATCCCAAAAAATTTTCTTTATTATATATATGGTTTTATATATTTGTATATATATATTTATACAGTATAAGAGGAAAAAACATCGCAAATATTTTGTTTAGTTGGGGTTTTACGCCGTTTTCAGCACATTTGGCTATTTTGCAGTGGCCAGTTTTTATTGGTGGAGGAAGCAGGCGTACTCGGAGAGAACCACCGACCTTTGGTAGGAAAATTGGCAATCCTTGTCAATTAAGATTAGAGTCAAACACACGCCGCCACAGGTGAGATTCGAACTGACAACCTCAGCATTGACAAGCTAGTGATCATTTGTAGTCATGACGAACTCCCTAGACAACTCGGCCACCGAGGCCCCCATCGAAAATAAAATCAAAATCAAAATTTTATGGATAAAAACACTTGTAAGCCTGATTTTTGTTTTTCAGGGTTTTACACCTATTTACACAATATATGACAGTGGCCAATTTTTATCCACAGAGGAAGGTGGTATATCCAGAAAAAATTTCAACCTTTGGCAGGAAAATTGTCAATCATTGTCAATTTAGAGATGGATTTGAACTTACATCCTCATTGCTGACAGAGTACTTATGAACTTCCTAGACCACTTTGCAAAAACAAAATTGACAACCACACTAAATACATTGTACAACTGTACATTGTAACAATCAAATGACAGCCATTAACACAAAACTATCAAATTACATGAATACAGCCACTAACACAAAACTATCAAATGAATTAAGCTTTTCACTTCCTTTTATAACACTAACACAAAACTATCAAATGAATTAAGCTTTTCACTTCCTTTTATAACTTTTTGATTCATGTAATAATCTTTTACTGTCTAAACCAAAAGTGTATTCAATTTTAAGATGGAAACGTTTTTTTCATACTTGAACTGGTATTATGAAAAGAATGAAACTGTTATTCAACGATAACAAAGTAAACACACAATTTTATAAAGTATTTTTTTCCCATTTTGTACATCATCAGATAATTGCAATAATACAGATACACACTATTGTTTTCATTTAAAGTATATTTGATGGATGGATGAATTATTGTTTAACGTCCAAGTATATAATATTTGAGAAAATGAGTATAATAGTCAGTTAGCTACTGGAGGACACATTAATAATATTTAATATCAAAGTTTCAGTTTAAGAGAGAATCTAAAAATATATGTAATTCAAGTGTTGAGAAGAAATTCTGTTGTATTATATCCTGTCCTTCACTGAATTTATATCGAGAATATCATGTCAATGATCTCTCTCAAGACTTTTTTTAGGTATGTCTGAGTTGAAAAATTTGGATTTACTGTCAGCAATGATAATTTTAATATAATCATGTAAAATATTTATTGTAAATAAAGAATGTACAGTATGAACCAGTCATTAACACTGAATTATTTTAGTTACATATTTCCTTGTTGTAATGTATGGGAGATAACTCTTGAACTTTTAACTGGCACAAAATTATACACCTTGTATCTTTTTGAATATTTTGTTGTTCTTCCTAGATTATGTTTGTTACATTTTATCATTAAATGGCATCATGCCTACAACATCAATGAACAAATGTATTAATAAAAGCATTTGTCCTCATTTGTTGACAATACTAAATGCATAAGAATAAGCATGCTGAATCTTTATACTAAAAACAAAAGTTATAAAACTAGCATAGCCTACTTTTTCATTGAATTACAAATATATGTGTAGAACTGTCAATATAAATGTAATTGCAATAGTATGCCATGGCCTTTACGGCTGATACCAGCATACATGTAATTCACCATACAAGAGTACAAACACCCTGTTATTAAAGGTCACCTCCTGTCCTACTTCTGGAGATTTAGAAATAATATTATCAAAAGATGTCAAAAATTTCACAAGACACATTTTTCTCAATTGCATACATTGTTCAAGCAGAGGAAGTACCAAAAACAATGTTTGCATGATAAGGTTAATGATATAATAGAATTTTATTACAGACATTTTTATTCATTATGCCAGCAGCCTGTCTACTTTGTAACTACAATTGAGAACAGCAAGAAATTAAGACCGGAGGTTACAAAACAAACATATTTCATTTTGGTTTCTGGATGAATAAAATTACATAAATCACAAGTTCAAGAAAATTCAATTGATTTTTGAACTATTTAGGACTAGGATGATAATCTATAATCAGTTTTAATTGGTCAAAAAGTATCTATATTTTCCCCAAAAAATTTCGATTAATTTTTGTCCTTTCCATACAGTCTTGAGTCATAAATTCTTTTTTTTTAATCAAGTAAAAAAAAATCCCTAATTACAGTGAGTAAAATATCGGAAAAGAAAAAAATATACTCCAGTAAAAAGGCAAGCAAACTTTAAATGCAACATAAAAATATGTCTATGAAAATACTCTAGTTTTGAGACCCAAACTCCTGATCAAAATTTACAATCTCCTGATCAGCCTTTGGTAGTCTGTCTCATGTAAATATTTTGGTTTTCTAATGATAAGCACCGGTTGCTATGTGAATTGTTATAACTGTAAGCAAAAGTTATATTATTATTAACAGAAATTTCTGATGGAAAAAATAAAAGATATAAAATATACATCATATAATTACCATCAAATGACAAGTCCCCAAAATTCATAGTACAGAATTCTACTTCGGGATAGCATGAATGTTTTCAAATATATAACTAGCATTATGACACTTTTCTAATATTTATTTACCTGTGCAAAAAACAAAACAAGAAGGCATAATGTCATATACTGCAAACAAACAGGAAAACTGTATAACAACCAGGACAAACCCAATGGAAGTTTGTTTGCAAGCAAACAGTCTTTAAAATAAAATGAGAATAATGTAGTTCTTAGGCCGGTCCATAACAAACACAGAAATAAAAACACTGTCTGATGACTGAATCGTTTATGTCGGTAGTACCAAATCATCCATAATTGAGTGTAAATCATGAGAAATAATATTCCATACAGTGAGATATAGCATATTGTAAGCCACAACTCTGCCCCAGGGGTTAAAGCTGGTGCAAGGGTTGGAAAACTTTTAAATCCAAATTCAGTGGAGGTTATTTTCTTGTTAGATTCTTGATATATTAAGAGATCACGTTCTATCCGTTTATGTACAACATCAGGGAAGACTAAAAGTTTATGTGCTGTCATAGCTTGTTTTCTTTGTATTCACAACAAATCTACATCTTGAATCTTGATCACAAAGTCCATTTATAATTTCCTGACAGCTGCGACCTTGACCTTTGAATAAGTCCGAGTTCATCCGAACCTACTTTCATTTTCGACTTTTTACTCTGCTTAACAAATAAGTAAACGAGCTTGGGTATTTTTGACAAATTTTAAGTATTGTGATTATGAAAATGTAGATAAGGATAGTATTAGAAGGATCATTTGCACAATATTTACATTAAACTGGAAAAAATTCCGAATGTATTTTCTGCAGATTTACAATATGGATGCCCCCAGTAGAAACAAATTCTTCAATTGCCATCTTTTTCATACTTTTCATCTAAAGATACATATGAAGTGACCAATATAACGCAGATAGCAACATTTTAGCAGCTCAAAATGATGAGCAATATACTGAAAAAATTTAAACCTTCTAAAAGCAAAATGATTTTAATGAGAACTAAGTCAGGAAAACAAAAACCAGGCAAAAGATACAGTGATACTTTGAATTTACCAAGAACTGATTTTCCATTAACTATGCGCAATGGTGAAGCTAATAAAAGAGAGAAAGAACTGCAAAAAGTATGTCAAAAGTGTTCAGATTTATTTTTTAGATGATTTAGATTACAACATACAATATATGCATCACATTTATTTATTTAAGCATAGACATCTGATCTATATGTTATTATAAACAAACTGAAGACCATGTATGAAAGGTCAGAAAGGTTGGACTTTCCATCTAATTAGCCAGTGAGTTATCCACGCATGACACATTTGATAGTTCATAAAAAAAACACCAGAATATGAATTTATAGACTGTAATAATATGAGAAATGTGAGTGAAGATGTTGCTATAAAAATGAAAATAACAATAGACTTAAGACCTTTCAGCTTATCTGGGGAGCGGGCGTTTTCAGAGCTTGAATAAATTAAGTATATATCATCTTCCCAAGCCAAAGAATACATATGTATTCAACTCTAAAGAGTATCAAAACCCTTGGCCTTCGAAGATGAGTATAACTATATCCTTTTAGTTAACCATTTAGTCCTTGAAACATGCTTGGAAACTACACTTTATATTTGATCATAATTTAAGCCCTTCATTGTCCGACTGTCCTTTATTGAAAATCTTTTACCTTTCGAAGTAAATTTGGACAATGGGAACAATTTCTTGTTTGGACTATATGTACAATGATTATAGCAGTGTCCAGTATTTCAATAAAAAAATAACTTCATATGCCTTCTTATATTAGTACAGTGTTACACTTTTATTTTGTCTTGAAGTTGAGCCATTCTTAGTTGTTATTATTTAACTATTATGAGGTCGACCTTGTTGCAAGCTCTGACCCCATATCCTTCAATTTTTATATTTATATTGGAAAGGAAATTTTTTCATATGTATCATGGGGGCCTCGGTGGCCAAGTGGTCTAAGTAGTTCGTTATGACTATAAGTGATCACTAGCCTGTCAACGCTGGGGTTGTGAGTTTTAATCTCACCTGTGGCAGGGTGTGTTTGACTCCGATCTTAATTGACAAGGATTGCCAATTTTCCTACCGAAGGTCGGTGGTTCTCTCCGGGTACTCCTGCTTCCTCCACCAATAAAAACTTGCCGCCACAAAATGGCCAAATGTGCTGAAAACGGCGTTAAACCCCAACTAAACAAACAAACATATGTATCATGAAGTGAATTATTATAATGTTTCACATAGCACTGTGTTCATAAATGTTTTAAATAGAAAAATGAATTGGGAATTAAAGATTCACTTTTAGTGGTATCTATAGACCAACTTTAACCTAGAATGGTGTGTTTTTGATTGGTTTTTGATTGGACACATTGGTTTATGTACCCACTACTAATGATTATTTTTTTCAATTTCAGAGGTTCAAATGTGTCTGATATTTGTATTAAAACTTTATTTTTTAGACCTGTAATTTTGAAACCCTCTATGAATGGCAGCAGAATCAACCAAGAGACAAAAAATTTATACTCCATGATGGACCACCCTATGCAAATGGTAAACCTCACGTTGGACATGCTATAAATAAGGTAAGAATAGGCTTTAACAAACTTTATCATATGAATTACCCTTGTTTGTTAAAGTTGGATTTTTTTGTTTGCAAAAATTTTGTTTTGAATCATATATCATCATATATATTTGGGTAAGTTTTTGGGCAAAAAAGCAATGTGGCTTGATATGTAATTTTTTAAAATGTTTCATTTAATTCTTATAAGGATTTATTCCATTTAATTCACCTTGAGGCTTCTTAGCTCACCTGGCCCTAAGGATTAATTATATGTCCACATTTACTTTAAGTCTTCACCTGTCGACATGTTGAGGTTGTATTATGAGTCGCTTAGCGAAGCCCTTTATTTTCAGTTGCAAAGATTTAAGACAAAATCAAAATAAATTAAGTTGCTTTTAATGTTAGTATGGAGAAACCTGTTTGGTTCAAGTAAGATTTTGATTGTCTACCTTCTTACTAAGAAGTCTATAAAAAGTTAGCTGATGGCTGTCTTTGATAGACACTGAACATACTAAATGGTCCCAGAAACAATGGTGTCAAAATTTTGTGGTCTTATGAATAAGCTGTTGCTATTTGAAGACCACTCAGCTGTTGAATATTGAATAGAATGTTGTCTCATTGATACTTACCTTCACATTTTCTTGTGTTTGAAAAAAAAATAGAATAAACAAAAGTTACCAGAACATAGAAATAAAATAATAGATAAATATGAATTATTATACAGTACTTTTTGAAAATGCATTTAAACTGGTATGCTGTTATTTAAAGATGAATCATAATAAAACTGAAAATGGTTTTTAGGAAAGCCTTGTCCACTGAACAGAAATGAACATCTTAGTTAGTCACATTCATAATACATGTATACGCATATTTTCAACATGAAATTTTAAGGAGCATAGTTTATTAACATATTTCCAATTCATTTCAGATTTTAAAAGACATTACAGTTAGATATAAAGTGATGAGAGGGTACAAGGTACATTACATACCAGGCTGGGACTGTCATGGTCTTCCTATTGAAATGAAAGCTGTATCATCTGACATCAAACTGACACCACTTCAGATCAGAGATAAAGGTATTATATATATATAATTTGTATTATATTATATTTATTTATGGATTACAGCATTCAATACATGTAATTGAAATAAACCTTTAGTGCAATATCTGAAGTACATTTGTACTATAGAGTGAAAATAATATTTATTTTATATGATAAAATCATGGGAATAATAGATGAAAGTGAGTGTAGTACAAAATGTTTTTGAAAAAGCTTTAAAATTTTCAGAATTAACTTTGGGCAATAGAAATTTTTTTTTTATGAATTTGGTTTTATTTATGTCTCAAATATTTTGTAATAATTGCTTAAATTCTGAATATAAAATTACAAAGTTAACAGTGCTTATTTTCATTTTTCCATGTTCATCTTTATGCAAATTTATTTTAACTTATTCTAATTTTGACAGCAAGAAAATTTGCCAGACAAGCAATTAAAATACAGATGGAAGCCTTTAAAAGATGGGGAGTATTAGCAGACTGGGACAAGCAATGTTATTTTACTTTTGATCCTAAATATGAAGCTAAACAACTGGAAATATTTTATCAGATGTATGAAAAGGTATTTTCTACATTGCAATAAAACCTTATATCATTTACTTATTTGTAAGTGTATTGATATAATTAAAAAAGCATCATTTTGGAACAGAAAAAATATTTTCTTTTGATTAATCAATTTAGATGTATATTTAAAATTCTAAGAATACTATAATGTAGATTTTTTAACCTTTTTTGTCCCAAGCCGCAACACAAAGTGGGAGATATAGAAATGCTGATGTCCATCCATCTGTTCTTCATACTTTGTAAACGCTCTCAAATCTACATGTCTCCCCAGATTTTAATGACATTTAAGTCAAAGGTTTATATCAGCATTGTCTCAGACGAGTTTAGTTCAGTAATTTTGCAACTTGATGTCTTTCTTTTTTTATGTTATTTTACTATTATTGACATTGGAGATTGCCTAGTGTATAGCAGTTGTTTCACACAAAGGTTACATTGAATAAAATTCTAACAATGGGAACACAATTTTTTCAGCATAATAAAAAGATTTACCTGCAGATGTTTTAACAAAATTTGATTTTTGCCGTTTATCAGACTAGTTTCCCTGTCAAGTGTTGGGGAAAAATTATTCCCAGGGAAAAACAAAATGCTCTCATCACAATTAAAAAACTGTATAGTAGAACATTATTCAGAATTAAAAGTAAAAACTACCAGACTTTTTACATCTTTTATTGTGACTTTTGTTATATTCTAATACTTTCAGGGTCTGATATATCAGGACTTTATGCCAGTGTATTGGTCTCCATCTTCAGGGTATGTATCATTGACACTGAAATCACTTGCTATATGCATGTTAATTTATAGTAGATAAATATTAATAAATAAAATAAATTTTGCATCTTGAAAAATGAAAATAAAAATAAAAAATAAAGCAATTATCTCCCCTTGTGAATTAAAATAAAATGAGGGTTACCAGATTTAACAAAAAATACTCAAGAGCTTTTGTTCTTTTTTGTTTAAAAATATTATCCTTCCTAAGAAAAGTTCATACATGTATGTTTACAGTATTTTATATGAAATATTTATTATTTAGAACTGCATTGGCAGAATCAGAACTTGAATACAACCCAGACCACACAAGTAAAGCTGTGTATGTAAAATTACCTGTTACAAGTTTATCTGAATCTCTTCATCATGTGATTAAATGTAAGTGTTATCTGTTGGTTGTTCAATGTATTTCTTTTTTAACTGAAAAATTTAATAGAAATGTTTAAAATACAACTTCATTTAGGAGCCTATGAAGACGGGGGTCAAGTTACAGAATTTGGACATGTTTTATGGTTATGATGTGTTCTTTTCATAAGTTTATAAAAGATTTAGTTTAGACATAACTCAAATACGACATGAACCCATTGAGGCAGGCTCTAAGTTCATAAAGGTAGAGTTCAAAGAGATTTCAAGTTTATTTTAGGGTCCAGTCTAGAGGATATAAAATTTTTTATGAATTTCAGAAGAAAAATCACAAATAAGATAACATTATAATTTCAGTTTGAGTCCAGTCAATCTAGCATAAATTTGACCCTAACCTTAAAGTAATTGCAACAGAAGATTTTTAAGTTTTAATCTTTAGCATTATACCCCAAATATACACAGAAAAAAGTCCAACAAAATCTAACTTGAGGAAGACTAAAAAATCACGATTTTAAAATTCCTATGGAGATTTGCATTGAAAATGGGAGATAACTCTGCAAAAAAGGCAGAAATATCTATAAAAAATGATACAAAATTATAACTTTACCGCTTCTATTCAGCAGAATGTATTGATTCTTGATATTTTAGCCGTCTTTAGAGTATAACAAACAACTCTAGGTTTTTTCATATCTTTATCAAGCTACAACCTAGATTTCGTAATTCATTAGTTGACCATTTATTAATTTTTTCAACATTTCAAGATAAAGAATCTCAAATTTAATAAAAATAATTAAGCATATATTCTTCTTTTTGTGGTTTAAAGTTTCTTTAAACAAGGTAGATGCTGTACAAATATAATTTACAGATATAAACAATACCAAATTTTCGCATTATTTTTTCAAAATGGTCACAAAGCCACAAATTTGCAATTTCTTTAATGAAAAATCCGCAAAAAAAATAAAAATACCCATAACATTTCGGTTTTGTACATTTCATGAGCAGAAGATTATATGATATAGTCAAATACGAACTTATAACCCCACCAAAGTATCATACTTTACATGAATTTTAAGAAAATCAACCAAAAACTGACAAAAAAAGACTCATTTTTGTGGAGTTATTTCCCCTTTCCAGTGTTAATTTCCATAGGATTTTGAGTTTTCCTCAAGTTAGATTTTATGGGACTTTTTTCTGTGTATATTTGGGGCTTAATGCTATAGATTAGAACTAAAACATTTTCTGTTGCAATTAGTTTGAGGTTAAAACTTAGTCTGACTGGACTATTTATTATTCTTCATACAAAAATCTAGCCATTTCATTGGATTAACCACATTTGTTAATTTGATATAATTTCTGTAAGGTTTAATGTAATTTTGTACTATTATGAAAAGCTTAACCCTTTCTTAGCAATGTGTGATAGTTTTTACCAATTCGTGGCAACGGGTGTTATTGTATAAGATTATCACACGCTATGACCGAACATTGCCAATCTGGGAAAAACATAACATCCTCTCAGGCCAAGGTTATCACTCTCTGAAAAAAATATCACCCTCGACTTCGTCTCAGGTGATAATTATTTTTCCTCAAGTGATAATCCACCATAACACCCTAATCCAAAGGCAGTATGTTTATAATATTAATAAAGGAAGCAAATCTTAGTTTTAGTAGAACTAATTTTTCAGTGGAACAATAACTTTGGTTCACATTTTTTTAGTGGGTAATAAAATTGTTTATGCTGTAATATGGACAACTACCCCTTGGACATTACCTGCCAATCAAGCTATCTGTGTAGGACCTGACTTAAGGTAAATTAATTTGAATACAGTAATGCCAAAAATAAATGTGTACATGTGTACATAAACATGTAAATTATTTCCAAATCATCTTAATACACATTTTGTCCCACCTGCAAGAAAGCTATCTATAGTGATTGGATTTCCAATGTTGACAACGTGACCAGGTATCAACTATTGACAAAGTAGTTGATAAGAAGTATTTTTAAAACCTTAGGATTCTCAGAAAAATTTGGTATATAGATGCATAGTCATCAACACATTTTCTTTCGATAAAGAGCATATAACTGATGCATAACATTGGGTTCAGTGATTTCAAAGTCTTTTTTTTTTTTAAGTTTGTTTAACACCTTGCAATCAGTAAATGATATTTTGTATATTGTTGCATTAGAATTTGTGCATCTCATTTCAATGGAAAATATTTCTTTAATGACTTTGAACTCTTCTTGTGTGTAAATTTATTTGGAACCACTTTAGTTGTATTATGTGTACAATTCTATAAGCGAAGGATCAATCTCATTTCCATAGAGTTATTCAGCATTGTCTCTGTCCTCTAAACTTGCTTCCTTTGCTGAAGTATTGCTAATGCATACAAAACATTTATCTTTAAAAAAAAGTCGGTTGTTCATGAATATAAATCAAATATATGTGATTCCTGTACATAATGCAAATAGCATGACAAACAAAAATAAGGCTTAACTATTGTGATCTTCACCCTGTTACATCTGTCACATTAATAAAAACATTGCACTGAAAATACAGTACTAGAAATTTCAGAAAAGGAAATTTTTTTTTTTGAATCAAGTACTTATTTTCTACTGAATTGATAGATTTTCCTGATTGATGAATATTCACTTGGGTACATACAGATTTCCTGATGGACGAATATTCACTTGGGTACATACTGTTTTGACAAAAAACAGCTGTATGATTGAACCATGAAGGGTCAATTATAACATGAGCATGCTGCAATCTTTATTTAAAATTCTTATTTTTTAATGTTGAAGATTTGCAATGGTAAGTGGATGATATGATTACAAAATTTTCAGTATTTAGAACTTTAAATTCTTGAACAGTCTTTAACTGGTTTTTTTTTTCTGGCTGTTCAGTGTTTGTACAACTGAAGTTTCACTATACATGTAGTTGAATTTGGTTTATGGTTCAATTATATTGTATTTCTTGCAGATATACCTGTGTAGAGGATTCCAATAGTGGAGATATTTATATTTGTGAAAAATCATTTGTTGATAGACTCACTGCAATATTAGGGAAACCTGTCAGAGTTCTGAGTGAATTTTCTGGTAAAAATAGTATAATAATTTTCATTCAGTGCTTTTATACAATGAGTTACATGTATTTGTCAGACTATATTAAAAATGAGTTGAACGTATTTGTCAAACTATATTTACAATGAGATGCATGTATTTGTCAAAACTGGAAATACTTTTATACCATATTCATATAAATTTGTATTTACATAAAATCGTTGTTCTTTTAAATTTACAAACAAAATTTCTGAAATTTTGAAGAAAAATAAAATTGCTTTTGAGACTATGAGAAAAATTGAAAAATTATATTAAAGGAATATTAATTTTAGGTAGTTCAATTGATGGTACTAAATATACAAATCCACTTACTTCAAAAGAGTTACCTTTCCTGGTCGGTGATCATGTGACCACTGAAAAGGGGACAGGATTGGTTCATACTGCACCAGCTCATGGCCATGATGATTTTAATCTTGCCATAAAGAAAGGATTGAAAGTGGTATGTAATGTATGAGAAGATAGTTTGAATTTATTTGAAAAAAAAATCAAGTGGAGGAGAAATTTTTTAGTCTGTTTTGAATTTGATAAATTGCACTGTGGGTACATTCATCCCATATTTTTTATAGTAAGAATAAAAGCAGAATTTGGAAAAATAAATGAATTTAGTAATTTTTATGAAAAAATGAAAGGCATATTTTTCTTAGACGTGTACCTGAGATGTAGAAATCCATTGGTAGTTTTATACTTTTTCATCATATCTGGTTTGGAAAGAATTAAAAGAATGTAAAAGAACGGTAAAATTACTTGTGATCAATTTAATTTTCTGGTTTTTTTAGAACAGTATAATAGATGACAAAGGTAGATATGATTGGCATGCTGGAAAAGATCTGGAAGGCAAAACAATTGGTGTAGATGCTGAAGATAAAGGTAAGTGATGTTTATACAGCAAAGAATTTTCTAAAAAATTATTCAGAAATGATCCTGTTTTTAGTTTAAACTAGATATATCAAAGCTCAACCTGGATGGCGATTCGGGCAAAGAAGTCGCCTTGTAGTGTTCCACTTCGCCTAGTACTCTTGTCCAAAGTGAAGTTGAAGATGCCCTGAAAATTGTCAAGTCACCTGAACTCATGTCAAAAGCGAAGTTTGAGTTGACTATAAATTTAATTACTTGCCTGATCCATTTCAATGGTCGAAATCGAGAATATGACAATCATTATTTTAAGGAAACTCTGACTCATTTAATTTGGTAATGAAAATAAAGTCCATGTCGCCATTTTTTTCCATCAATAAACAAAGGGAAATAATCCAATAAGAAAAATATGGGTAAACTTGCCCACTGACAACTCGGACCACGGTAATTCGGACCGGAATGACAATAATTTAGACGACACAGACCATAGTGACAATGAGAAAGATACTGTGAATGAAGTAATGACTAGATTTTATGAACTTCTTTATATTGACTCTTGTCATACACTAAATGTCGTAAGAGTACCGACTGATCGAAAATCCATTGAATATATACAAGTTAGGACTGATTATAACTCTTACAACCTTTAGCGAAACGGTACCCAGTTTTCCATTTCAAAAATAAGAAACTTAGTTTAAATATATCTGAAAGGTTCCTCTGACACCATTTTCCCTCTTAACCTGTTTTGTTGGGAAAGGGTAAAAGGGTCTTTTGGATTTATGAATGGCTGTCAGAAGTTTAGACCAACATCGAAACATTTTATAAGTCTTTTCTGCAGATGATTTGTCAGTTGGAATCTAATTGTGTACATGACATGGAATCTTCTACTATAAATAAGTCTAACTGAATGGACACAATGATTTCTATAAGTTTTGCAAAGAAATCAATATTTATACCATGAATGAATGGATCCTCTAGTTGTATAACAAAATCAGTTTATAATACATATTTAGATTGTAATTGATTTATAATATATACAGTGATTGAACTGCTTGCTGACCATGTTTTACAAGTAGAAGACTATATACACAAATATCCATATGACTGGAGAACCAAAAAACCTGTTATCATCAGAGCCAGCAAACAATGGTTTGTCAATACTAAAAAGATCAAAGATCGAGCAATTGTAAGTTTTTCATTTATGTTTTGTATATCAGTTGCTTGTATAAATTTGGGGAGAGGTAAAGTTTTTAAAACATTAATTACTTTCTTGTAAGGAGAATGGTCTGTCAGTGCTACACTGGTTAATAATGAAGACTGAAACCATCCACCATATTGATCTATACCTTCACAATATATGTCAGACCTCTCATTTTCTACAAACATTAAATTAATTCTTACTTGTATATTTACCAAACTTTGACAGAAGCTTCTTCATGATCAGTAAATAACAAGTGGAGAAAAAGTATGTACATTCACATTCAACTATTAAACTGAAAACATAGACAACAGCAAATGTAAGCGAGACACTAGGACTTGTGGAACCCCTTCAAATTTTTTATGTCCTGTAAACACTTTTCAAGTCATAATTTTATGAGTTTCCATACAATTTCGATGATGATCAGGTCTGGAGATTGGCTAGGCCAGGTTATTGTTGGAATTCCATGAAACTGTCAAATTTGACTGATGCTTGAGGCAATTATCCTCCTGAAGAATCCACGATAAATTTATGAATTCTTCAGCTAAAACCGGCCACAAATTAGTGTCTAACACAGAAATATATTTCTCCGAGTTTATGTTTTCTTCAACTTCAGTTAAAGTTCCTACTCCATTGATTGTCAAGCAGTCCTAGTAGCCATGTTTGATGACGTAATTGAAACGTTTGTAAATAAAAAAAGCAATTCCCTTGATCTGCACTTATGTGACCTTCAACCTTTATTAGATACAACTATCATATTTTTTCTACATTGTATATAAACGGAAGAACAAAAAAACAGGTCCATTTTATTGATCATCGATAACGCCGCCATCTTTCATACTGTATTTGGTAAGGCACTATATTATTCTTTAAATTTGAAATACATGTAACTGTTGCAGTAAAGAAGGTGAAAGAATAAAGATTAAATCATGCAAAACACAAACAAGAAAATTTCACTCAAGAAGGGGACTTCCTGTTATTTTACAACCACTGAATGAATATTTCTCTTCCAGGAATGTGTAATGGATATAGATATACATCCTATATCATCAGAACATTCCATGTTGTCACAGTTAGAATCTAGAACTTATTGGTGTATTTCACGACAGAGGGTTTGGGGACTACCTATCCCAGTGTTCTATCATAAACAGACAAAACAACCATTAATTAACAGGTTATACATACATTAGAACTATTTTTTATACCGTCTTACAAGTGAAGTTGATATTCTCTCAGGAAATATCTATTTATATTTGTGAATACTGTAAATTCTGAAATCATTGCGATGTTTTTATTATTGCGAAAAATGCGACAGTGTTGTAAGCACAATAATTTAAACTCGCATTTTGGAATTTTTTGTATGAATGAAGCGGGATTTTTCTCAATATCGCAAAAATTAAAATTGCATTTTGGTGTAAAATGACAAAATCGCAATAATAAGTGCACGCAATAGTTTCTGAATTTACAGTAAATCATTTCATTACATTGGGAGTAGCAAAATACTGGGATTTTTGTGTGAAAGAAATTCTGATAATTCACCCATTGAACAGAAAAGTCATATTCACTCCAGGAAGTGACGTTACAAAAGCTGTTGCCAACAAAGTTGGATGTGAAGTCACATAAAAACATAATCCCTTGTATTTTTTGTTAAATCTTCTGGCTAAATGGAATATGTCAATGTAATAAACAGAATAACTAATCTAGAAATTCACAAATACCAAAAATATACAACTTATGACTGAACAACGAAAGCCCTAACTACATGCAATGCAATTTGACTAAGATCAAAGATTTTCATAGTTATTCAACAAGATCTAGTGAATACAATTTTTTATACCACTTATAAAAGGGCAACAGACTTTAACATTTTATTATAATGATACAAAGGGGTGGAACTTGTTGCCAAATGATTTAAAGAGCAACAAAAATTTTGAAACTTTTAAATCTGATGTTAAAGATTTTCTGTCAAAAAGGAAAGCAATGAATTTAATAGTAAATTTTTAGTTTATTGAATTGCTTGAATATTCTAGTCAAGGTAATCATCAATTATGATTTTAACATAATTAGTATAAAACCTGCCAAAGTCATGATTTCTTATAATTATATATTTTAATATTTTTAAGTATGTAACATAAATCGACCCCATTGGAAATAAGCAGTATGGCTTTCGTGGTCAATCTAGATCAGGTATCAACGATTGTTTTAAGATTTTATGATTTTAGTATGTTCACATGTCTGCTATTGTTTTATACTACTTTTGTAATATCGAATGTTGATATTTAATCAAATAAATTTATCTATTAGAACAGTAATAATTCACTCATGAATTAATGTGTTGGTCAAGTTTGATTATACTATAATTATTTTGTAGCAGAAGTTAAATAATTATATATGTCATGTCAATTTTTCTGTAGAGATGCATTGGTTTGATTTGTTGATTTGTTGTTTGCTTAACATCCAGTGGCAAATATTTCATGCTTCTTCAGGACGAGAACCAGTTCAGCAATATATCAAACAATTCAAATAGGGATGGGGTGGGACACAAAAGGGAACTAATTTTGACTTCCACTGTAAAAGGGTGGATGGTGGCTTTCTGTAGCAGCATTAGCCTACTCTTTTTCGAAAACTACAGAAGAGGTCTTTAGCCTGCAGGGAGTGTGGCATTCTCCAAACACGTTACCCACTATGGTCTGCTTTCAGGCTTTCTGTATTATGTCCTGACAACCCCCCAACAAGAGGGCTTTTGTTGTCAGGAATTATATTTCATTTCAGGCAATGTGGCTTAATATATCTATATGTTCTTTCTTGGTATATAATTCTTTTGTTTAATTGCTTCCAGAGCTACCATAGATCATTTAAAATCTTTAGTATTAAAACATGGAAGTGATTGTTGGTGGGAATTGTCAGAGGAAGAATTATTACCGTCAGAGTTGGTGTCTAAGGTTTGTGTGTACATTTGTTAACTAATGTGTTGAAATACAGTAAAAACTGTCCAGTTAATACAAAAACAGGATTTTCAGTATTAGACCTGTATTAATGACTAGTTCTAGTATTTCTGTATAAAACCTGTATTAATGACTCGTTTCAGACACATGGGATTGTATTAAATAATAAAAGTACTGTAATTTTAAGTCATTAGTTAATAAAGGTGTCATAAAATGGGTATTTTTATAAAAAGCCTATATTATATCCTCGTACAGTTGTATTGGGTCTCGATCAGCTGTATACAGTTGACCTCGACCCAATACATGTTGTACATTGACTTGGACATAATACATAGGCTTTATATGACAATACTCATTTATTAACACTATAGTATTACCAATTATTGATTTCTTGTAAATGTATATATTATGTAAATATAAATTGTGTATTTTATACAATGTTTTGCAGTATCATCCTTTAAATATACCTATAGCATTGTGAGTAAGGATATTCCAAATTTTGTACTGTGTAATTAGATGAAAGCAAAAATTTGATGAACTGGCAGTCATTAGCAGTTGTGCTGTAAATGTCCATTCCTTTAATCAGATACAATCACAACTCACTGTACCAGGTTAACTTACTTTGGGTTATGGTTCTTGATGTGGAAAATTTTGTTTCTATCTCTCATATGGTTAATTTATTCTGTTCTTTTTCAAAAAGTTTGTTCTTACAAGACCTTCAGTATGATGAGGGGTAAAACGGAATATTTTGTTCATATTATATTGAATTGTAGATGGGATTAGGAAAGTCTTCAGATTTTATAAAAGGAGAAGATATATTAGATATTTGGTTTGATAGTGGTGTATCTTGGGCTGCTGTATTGCCAGGTAATATTTTCTCTACTTCATTACTAACATAAAGTGAACACTTGAAACTTCTGGGGCCAGTTGTTCAACTTGTTTAACCTAGGGTTAAATTTAACAACAGGTTAAACTCGGTGATTTTAACCTTGGGTTAAATAAGTTGAACAACTGGGCCCTGGTCTTTATACTAGGGTTACATAAATATAATACTTCTGGACCTTATTGCTAACGGTACATGTGTGTCCCACACAAACAGGAGACTCATTTTCAGATATATCTCAGAGATTTCTTTCAAATGTCAATAAAAACTTTTTTCTATTAATGTGTCTCCTTTTGTTGTTGATGCCTATACATGTATGCCACACAATTTCTGTGAATCTTGTTTTCATAAATTATAGCATCATCACAATGAATGTAGAAAAGTGCAAGTTTTACTTCCAAATGTTTGAACCATGCTGACTTTACGGATTGTTCTATAAAAGTTACATAATTTTAATAAAGCCATGATTTTTCATCATTTTATGAGGTACATTTGAAATTTAGTAGTCTTACATGAATTGAACATAAATATATACTGTATACTTTCCTCTTTACAAATCATTGTGGCATTTTAAATATTACATTTTTTTAAAGAATCTTTTGTACAAAAATGCAAAAATATTGATAATATTGTGCCACACTAATCTTCTTAATTGAGGACTTTTTTAATTTAATGTTTGTAGAAAATGAGAAGGCTGACGTATATTGTGAAGGTATAGATCAATATGGTGGATGGTTCCAGTCTTCGTTATTAACCAGTGTAGCACTGACAGACCATGCTCCTTACAAGTAAGAAATATTTATAGAATTATTGTTATATATTTTGTTAAGTATCTTAAACTCAGTTATTGTGATCACATTGGTATGTAAAATACTTTTGAAGTCCTTTCAGTAGAAGTTATACATGTATTATTAAGAATATCAAGCAACCAAAGGTCTTTTGTGCATACAGACTTTTGATGGCTCAAATTTTATGGCATGGTATTTGGGGCTTAATATGTAATTTTTTTTGTTTTTCATCTGGTTTTATGGTAGTATCAATATTTCTGTGTAATGTTTATTATATTATCAAACACATTGGTAAAGCATAATAATATGTCCACATTTACTTTTTAAATTCTGTACGACATGTTGTGGTAATATCATGCTGCACTTAGCGAAGCCCTTTAGTATAAGCATGAATCCTAAACACATTTTTTTTTAACATAATAGCCAATTTCAACGAAAGTCAAATAAAACTACACTTGAACACAAAGCAAAAATTAATGATCATTATCTTGCATATTTTGATTTTTTATAAGAGAATTCCCTCTCATAACAATATGAAATGCAAATTTGGTATTTAGTTCAAGCCATTTTCTATTGTATGTGATTCTGAATTAATTTTTAGGTCATTACTAGTACATGGTTTTGCAATGGATGAACATGGTAGAAAAATGTCAAAGTCTCTCGGAAATGTGGTAGATCCAGAAACAGTAATAAATGGGGGCAAGGTAATTACCATGTTTAGTTGTCAGAACTATTTGCTTTATAAGATTTTTAATATTGGTTTGATGTGGTAAATGAGATCATATTTCTTTGTTTTGTATTTTATATTTTCTAGACTTTCATTCTTTTATTTTTAAATGAATACTGTGAATTCATTTATTTTCGTTGACATCAATTTTCGTGGATTGTGGAAAAAAGACATATTCATGGGTTCTTAATTTCGTGGATTTCAAATTTCCAAAAAAAAAAAAATTAAAAAATAATAATATGAATAGTTAAAATAAAATAACATAAGAACAGTTATTATTGGTGAAAAACTTTTAAAATCGGAAGTTGAATATAAAAGATGTTTATATTATGCAGCAGATTTACTTTGAAGTGTAATCAACAAGATCAACGATATCGTTTGTTTGTCTAAGATTTGATTAATATTAACTAATGATCATTAATCAAAACATAATATTATAATAATGCTTGCTACCCAAGCTAGAAACAAAGCCAAAGAATTTACTAATTTAGATAGATTTAAAATTTTAATTGAGTAATCAAAACCTGACAAATATCATGAAAAATCTTACTTTAAATGTACATATTACCAGAAGTGACAAACTGTTAAAAAATAAACATAACGCGTACACTGTTTTGATTAAAATAACAGTATTTATATATTTTCATTAATAATTTAAACCCATATTCCATCTTGTTTAGCAAATAGCCTAACACCTTTCCTATCTGACAACATGGTAACCAGTTTAAATGTACTATGTTGACGGGTAATTTGGCGCAGCCTTTAATTAGGGCATTCAAATCATTTTCATGTTAAAGCGCCAAATAGGACAATGCGGAGAATTACCCGTAATTGCTGTACATCAAACGAGCATCTAGCATTCTAGGCAACGACCCCAAACATTTTGATTTTTCTACGTAATAAAAGCGATTGACATATATATTTCATTGGGTTTTTAAATTCGTTGATTGGGATGTCCACGAAATCCATGAATAATAAGTGTTTCACAGTATGATGTTTTTTTTATGCCCCCCTCCCCCACAACTAAAAGTTGGGGGGCATATTGTTTTACCCATGTCTGTAAATTTGTTCGTTCATTCATCTCATTCAGGGTATGTGTTTTGTCTGCATAACTCATCCTACAGATTTATTGCTAGAAACTTCTCATGTTGCAGGGTGGTTCAGTGCGGGAGCATCACATTGTCTAGTAGTAAATTCTTCTAGTTAATCCTTTGCCATTCTCAATTTTTGTCTTCAGAATAAATCTCAGGAACCATCATATGGTGCAGATGTTTTACGACTGTGGGCAGCACAAGCTCATTTGAATACAGCTGTGATGATTGGTCCAACTATCATAGACAAATGTAATGAAGATGTTTATAAGGTACTTTTGATATCCTTCAGTGAAAATATGGACTATTTTGTTATTCATGCAGATTTATTGTGAAATAATTGTTTAACATGTACTAAAGTTCTGCAATATTTGTGTATATTTACCCATGGGCTTGGGAATAAGATGTGTGACAATAGAATCAAGAATGGAAACAGGGAATGTGTCAAAGAGACAACCCGACCAAAGAGCAGAAAACAGCTCAAGGCTACAAATGGGTCTTCAACGCAGCGAGAAAATTTCACACCCGGAGGCAGGCCCCTAAACAATAATGCAGTTCAGACAAATTGATGACACACTAAACTCCAAAACATACAAATGAACCAAAATTTAAAAAAACACGCAAGACTAACAAAATATGATTGTCTGTTATGTTTCACTTTCACTGCAGTTGGTTATATCATGTTGGACAGATCTTATAGGATGAAAGAAGCACAATCTTTCCAGGAGAAATGGCAATCATTTTCACCTAGGGGGCCTCGATGTGGTCTAGGTAGTTCGTCATGACTACTAATGATCACTAGCCTGTCAACACTGAGGTTGTGAGTTTGAATCTCACCTGTGGCGGGGTGTGTTCGACTCCGATCTAAATTGACAAGGATTGCCAATTTTCCTACCGAAGGTCTGTGGTTCTCTCTGGGTACTCCGGCTTCCTCCACCAATAAAAACGGGCCGCCGCGATATAGCCAAATGTGCTGAAAACAGCGTAAACCCCAAATAAACAAATAAACAAACATTTACACCTATGATCATAGTTGGACACACCTTGCAAAGAAATGCCTTCAAATTTATAACCTCAGTGTTGACAACTGTAGTTACAATTCAGTAGTTGTCATATGTAGTGAAGACAAGCTGCATATGCTACTTGCCACTGACCCCCCCCCCCAAAAAAAAAAAAAATCAAAATATGACAGCTTATTATTTTTGTGTGTGAATGTATATTAATATTTATATTTATCAGTTTATGAATCACAAAAACAATTATGTTAATTGACAATGAATTTATTTTCATTAAATCTTTCAGATAAGAAAAGTTCTGAGATATTTGTTGGGTAATATCCATGACCTAAATATTGACAAATGTACAGTGACACGGGACCAGTTATGGCCTCAGGACAAATATATGTTGCATTTACTGCATAACTTTGGTAAACAGGTAAGGAATAATTCACTGTTTCAGAAACTAATTCTGCAGCACGCATGATTGGTCAAAATCAACGAGAACAATAGAATTTCAACAAACAGGTTATATCATGTTAAGTATGTTGTATTAATAATAAAATGATTTGTAATTCATTAGTTTCTTAAATTTTAATTTTGCATTAGACTTTGGTGGCAGCATGTTTATCAAATAAGAAATGTACCGGTATTGGTTTTCACTGTGATTTTTTTGAATGATCCTCATCAAAAAACAATTTGACTCTACTGTAATACAGGATACATTGGAAGTGGATGAATGTGTAGAATAAGAAATAAATTGATTGAAACTTGTTGGTTTTGAGAAAGCAGTGTGAAAAAGAAATCAACTGTTTTCCATTGTTGTACATGTTCATTCATATTTACTTCATTTCTGCAATTCCTTAAAAGATTATTCTAGGAGAAAAAAAAATCCAATGTTCAGAACAAATTATTAATGTGAAAAAAGGACATAATATAAAAATTATTAAAACAAAAATGAAACATGCACCATGAAAAAATTCATACAAAGGAACAGCGCAAATTGATTTGTAAAGATAAAGTTTCCATCTTTTTCTGTTTTAAATTGTATCTCAATATATATTCATTTAAATGGTAATCTGTCTATTAGATAGAACCACTATGCATATGAAAATTTAATGATATTTGGTAAGGTTCATAGAGACATCATGAAGGACTGAACAGGAAACAATTTATGTTTTGAGTTTTGTAATTGTAATTGTAAATTGTAAATTGTAATTGTAAATTGTAATTGTAAATTGTAATTGTAATTGTAAATTCATCCATAAATGTATGATTTCAGGTGTCAAAGTATTATGATGAATATAACTATAGCAGAGTATTACTAACAGTGGAGAAGTTTCTTATATCAGATGTGTCTAGTTTTTATTGTAGTATAACTAAGGATAGGTAAGTTTACTAGTTACATACATGTAAATGAAAAAAACGATGTTACAGGTATATATTTATTATGCCATTTGGCGTTATTTTATGAGAAAGACCTTTATTTTATACTGTTTCTGAGCTTATTTCACAAATTATAAATATTCTGTTAGGTAGAAATAAAACTAAAATGAAAAAAAAATGAGGATTAAAGTACTGCTACGTTCAGAAGTGAATGAATTAGTTTAATCCTGCATTTCACCCATAAGAAAAAATTTAGGGGAGCAACCATTTGATTTTTATTGGGGGGGGGGGCTAGGATGAACTTTGATCCTGCCTATTTTTCTCGACAAAATTCTGTTCCCGGGATTTTTTTTTTTGGAGGCTATCGTGGCCAAAATTTTTATTTTCATTTTAAACAAAAAATTCCATGATTGACACAGATCATGCATTTTTTTTCGCACTCAAAGTGATCCTGGCTTTTTATTTTGCCAAAATCCTGGTCCTGCCTTTTTATTAGCTCACCTGTCCCAAAGGGTCAAGTGAGCTATTCTCATCAGTTGGCTTCTGTCGTCCTTCCTAGTCCGTTAACTTTTACAAAAATCTTCTCCTCTGAAACTGCTGGACCAAATGGAACCAAACTTGGCCAAAAGCATTATTAGGGTATCTAGTTTAAAAAATATGTCGGATGTCCCCACCTCCCAACCAACATGGCTAAAAATAGAACATAGAGGTAAACTGCAGTTTTTGTCTTATATCTCAAAAACTAAAGCATTTAGAGCCAAACTGACGGGGATAAAAATGTTCATCAGGTCAAGATCTACCTGCCGTGAAATTTTCAGACGAATCGGTCAGCCCTTTGTTGGATTATTGTCACTGAATTGTTAATTTTAACGAAATTTTGCAGTTTTAGGTTATCTTGAATATTATTATAGATAAAGACAAACTGTAAGCAGCAAAAATGTTCAGCAAAGTAAGATCTTCAAATAAGTCAACATGACCAAAATCATTGATTGACCTCTTATAGGAGTTTTTGCCCTTTAAAGACGGCATCCAGAGTAAACTTTCCTTTAAAAACCTTCTCCTCTAAAACCATGGAGCCAATTGGGACCAAACTTTGGTAGAATGGTCCTTGGGTGGCCCCTTCCAAATCTTTGTCCGGCATCCCCGACTTCCAACCGACATGGCTGCTGTTACTAAAAATAGAAAAAAAGGGGAATGAATTTAAAAAATCTTCTATGAAACTGCAAGGCCAATTGGAACCAAGTTTGGCAGTAATGGTCCTTAGGAAGTTCTCTTTCAGAAATATGTCCGATGACCCGACTGTTAACCGCCACATCCGACATTAGTTTAACATAGGGCCATATGGGAAAATTCATTGAAAATTCTGAAACCACTTGACCAATTGGAACCAGATTTGGCAGCAATGGTCCTTAGATGGTCATCTTTCAGAGGTGTGTCCGATGACATGGACTGTCAATCAAGATGGCCACCAGAGCAGAAGTTAGTTTAACATAGGGCCCTATGGTAAATTCATTGAAAAATCTTCTTTTCTGAAACCCCTTGACATATTGGAGCTAGACTTGGCAGCAATGGTCCTTGTGAGGTCCTCTTTCAGAAATATGTCCGATTTCGTGAATTGTGAAGCAAGATGGCCGCCACGGCCAAACTTAGTTTAACATGGGACCCTATGAGAAATTCACTCAAAAATCTTCCCATCTGAAACTATGGAACCAATTGGAACTAAACTTGGCAGCATTGGTCCTTAGATGGTCCTCTTCAAAAATGTGCAGGATCACCTGGATTGTCAACCAAGATCGCTGCCACAGCCGAACTTAGTTAAATATAGGACCCTATAGGAAAATTCATTTAAAAATCTTCTTGTCGAAACCACTTAGCCACTTGGAACAAGACAGCAGAAATGTTCCTTAGATGATTCTTTATTAGAAATGTGTACTTTGGCCTGGACTGTCAACCAAGATGACTTCCACAGCTGAATTTTGTTCAACATAGAACCCTATAGAAAAACCAGCCAAATTGACCAAATTTTTAGTCCTGCTCAAGGTGAAAAGCCATAGTTTCTAATTTGATCTTAAGGTGTTTTTAAGAAAGAATTTAAACAAAGTTATAGATTTGCAGAAAAAGTTTAAATAAAGAATTACCAACAAGTCATATTTTGCCAGATAACTGTATAATTTTTTTTCCATTTCAGATTGTATTGTTCAGAGAAGTCCTCTCAGGAACGTCTTGCTAGTCAGTTTGTACAGTATCATATATTAAATGTAGTATTGCGAAGCTTAGCACCAATTTTACCTCACTTTACTGAAGAGTTGTATCAACATTATCCTGACACTTTGTGTAAAAAGGGTATGACTGTTTGAAATGATTGCAACATCATAGTTACATTTTCAAATTATTTTTTATTTGCTGTTCAGGACAACACTGTATTATTCCAGAATCCAAGTCATGCCCTAGGTGTCTGACAAAATTTATTTTGGAATTTAATCACTTTATCTATTTAAATTTTGTTTTCTGTTAAATGATGACTTTTTCACAAATCTTTTGGGGGATTTTTGACAACGTTTGATACCAGTTTTTTACAGTCATGGTTTTTCTCAGTGCTTTGGACCATGAATTTAAGATATTCAATGAAATGCATTTTTAATTCAGCGTTTTTTACTAGAAAATAACAAAACCACTAAATTTGATTTCTTCATAAGGCCAATTAATTGGCAAATTATATAATCACCACCCACCCCTGAAAAATTGGCTGCCCCAATTTTTTTTTCTATCTCAGGCAAACAAATTTCAGAAATTTTCATGTCTGTTAAAATCTATGATTATTTCTGGCATTTATTTCTGGTCCATGAAAAATATACAGTCTTTGATATCCTACGTGTTGTTGGCTAAAATGAATGAATACATCCAATTTTATGATCCAAAAGCAGTATTTGACATATACATGTACATTGACTTTGTGAGTCAACCACAAGTCCCCTTTTCTGGACTTTCCAACAGTAATTTTTTCTTTACACATGAGCCTTGCCAATCATGGAAAAATAAAGAATAAAATCTTTTCACAGGCCCCAAATGTCTGAGAATCTGTCAATTAACTTCAATTGGCCTAACAATGAATTTTCACCAAAAAATACCCCCAATAATCAATTTTCAGATGCAAAAAAAAATGCTACATAAAAGTAAACTTGTATTAAAAACTCTTCCAGAAGACATTCTGCTCAAAGATGGATGGTTTAACTTAGAATATGATTGGTTGGACCAGCCAGCAGCCAATAGTGTTAAGCCTGTTTTAGATATAAAAGACCATTTTAACAGTGTTATATGCTCAGAAAATCCAATAGACTTTGATCTCATTATATATGCAAGCAGTCTTCTCTATGAAGTTTTAAAGGTTGGTTGTTAATCATTTATTTCATATTTATTTTTTCATCATGACAGGTTTTGTAGTTTGCAAATACTGATACACATTTCAATAGAGTCGTTGGTCTATTAAAAAAAATCGAAGGGTTACAGATGTGACAATGAACCTCTGTATCCTAAGTATAAACATTTAATACCATACTTTGCAATGCATATAATATTCGGATGGGATGTTGTTATTTTCTTAAAGATTCTTAGTGGAAGGTGATCTTGTTGACTTAGGGGCCAAATTTCAAAGTTTAATTTACAGTAATCATTAAATCTTTTTATTACATTATATGTGGTGAAATATCGGGATTTCCGAGTGAAATCTAATCCGATAATTCACCCAGTGAAATCGAAAGTCATATTTCACTCTAGGAAGTGACGTAACAATAGCTGTCGCCAACGATGTTGCTATACAAATGTCGTCGCGTAGTTGCATAAAAACATAATCCCTTGTATTTTCTCATTAAATTTTATGAATAAACAGAATAAGTAAATGTAATAAACAGAATAACTAATCTCGAAATTTGAATACCAAAGATCTACAATTCGTGACCGAAAAACACTAATAATTCACTCGTGTGCTACGCGCACTCGTGAATTAACGTGTTGTTTGGTAACTCGTAGATTTTTAGGTATTCCCATTTCAAGATTAGTTATACAATAATTATTCCTGTTTTAGGGGTTTTGACCGATACTTAAAACCTTTGATTTATCTTATATACTAATGAAGTCTGATATATTTCATGCATGTAAAAAAGGATGACAATTTTGAGACAATATATTACAATTTTTTATGATATATTTCCATTTGATTTCTGATTTATTGAATTAATCTTCATCATTCTTTTCCACTATGTAATGATGGTAGAATTATTAAACTGATGTTTTTTTCTTAAATAGCATTTTCAGACAGAAGAAACATCCTGCACATCAGCTTTAACAGAAATTATGCGGTCATCATATACAGTCATAACAAAAAAGCAATTACCCACAATTCCTGAAGACACACAAAGAGAAGATGGATTGTGCAATGTTTATGTCAGAGGTTAGTTACTTCTTTTTAGACAACAATAAGGAATAGAAAGTTTTATACATTGATTTAATCATGGCAGCTTTATTAATTAATAATACATAATTTCATATGTTTTTGTGTTATATAACATTTATAGTTTTTATCTACAACCGCTTTTTCCTCCACTCCTCAAATTCAACATTTAACCTAATTACGTGTAACTGACACAGACCCTTTGGAAACCTTTTTTATAAATGAAAAAAAATCTGAAAATGAATATCAAAGTTGTACATAATTTATGATTTATTGTCAGAACAATGGAAAATTCAATCAGGCAATATGAAACAATTTAATATAAAAATCAATTTTACATAGCCTTACTTGAATTGCTGAATTATTATGTTTGACAAGTTTGAATTTTTTGTTTGTTTCAGACAATATAAAACAACCAGAGCATTATATGTTAATTATCTCACCAACTATGCAGAATATCTGTGAACGATGTCGGAGATATACCTCAGAAACTTACGGTACTCCATGTAGGAGGTGTCTGAATGCTATGGCCGGGGAATGGAAATAAATTAGCATTTTATCATATCAGTATGATGATTTTTTTTACACACTGCCTTTTAAAGATATCTTTCAATTTGAAGTTTTAACTCCATACAGCTTAATTCTTATTTTGTCATGAAAGTATGAATGTGATCATGTAAATCTTGTTTGTTCAAGTAGACTTTTTTTTATTCTAAAATAATTTTGAAATTAGCAAGATGTGGAAAGATGCAACAATAGTGGCTAGGTCAAATACAAGAGTTCAAATGTAAACTATATAAACAGTTGGCAGGATCAATGGCAAAGTATTTTTAGAGACCTCGGTCAAAGCCAAAGTATAGAAACAGGTCAAAAGTAGCTCAGAATACCAAATTATTGTCCAGGTCAAAGGTCAAGTGTTTAAACAAGATAAAAGCAAGATTAGAAACAGCAATGTAGTGGTCAAGATAAAAAATAAGGTGTAGAAATATCCAAAATGTAAAAAAAATTAAACAGTATTAAAACATACCAAAAATGTGGGTATGGTCAAGGAAAGCAGTTCAGTGTAACATGTACAAACATATCAGAATAGTAGCAAGGGTCAAAATAAAGGTGTACAAACATCAAAACAGGGATCATATTCAAAGGCAAAATTTACAAAAAATGTAAAAATTGTGGCTGGGCACTATGTCAAGCGGTTCAAACTACCAAATGGTCATCTTGGTTAAAGTCAGCATATAAATAAACAAAAAAATGGAATACAGGAAAAGTCAGCGTTGACATACCAATCAATTAATGCCGTCCAAGACAACCTTCAGACAAAAATAACATGAAAGATCACAAAACACAAATGAAGAAATAACAGCCTGGATTGTCTTGGTACAGACACTAAGCAGTGGTGGAGTATACCGGTAAACATATCACCATGGTTGCTCTGGATGAGAGCAATGTTTGTGTGGCCCAATTATTTTATGTCATAAGTATTTTGTAAAGTAAAACATAAGCAACTTGTTTTGTTATATTTTTCAAAGGCACAATTAATTATGAAGAGGTGATATTTTTTTTTTCATAAAATTTAGATTTTATTTTGGATTGTTTTTACTTCGGCTGGGGTGAAAATGAACATTTATACTTTACAGGAAATAAATAAGAAATAAAAATTTGGTAGATTTGAGCAGTGTCAGAAATATTTTTATTTTAATTTCGTACCACAATAAAGTAATAATTGTGAATACTGTGATAATGTGATGGCTTTCACAGTTACCAGCATTAAGATAAAATAAATACAATCCTAAACCTTTTCCTTTGTTTTCACCTTTTTAAATTTTAGCAGATTATCTCTAAAATAAATTGTTTTACTGGTCTGAAGTTTCTTGTTTGCTCCATATACTTTTGAATTGTTGGTACTGAATGTAAAATGAAAATAAATTAACAAAACTTTCATTATTTTTGCATATCTTTCCAAAGATCTAATCCATTAATTTTAATTTTTCAAAGAAGAAGCTAATTTATGATTTTCAAAATAGAGTGGGCCTTGTCAGTACAATACACACATCTATAGTTGGGAACAGACTTATGCTGTAATTTTCCAAAACACGAATGTTGTTGAAGCTGTATGGAAATACAAGTATTGAATCTAAACTCCTCTTAAGACCAAGCCTAAGGTGCAGCTCCAATTGATGCAATGACATTGAAGAACAATTGATTTTTTAACTTTCACCTCAAAGTTTTCATTTGTGTGCTTGTCTGCATTTTTTTGTGAAACAGTCATTTGGTCCTTGGCTGCAGGACAGAACACCAACATTAGTTTAGGTTCCCAATTGTGTTAGGCGTTTGTATGGTGAATTTAATCACAATTTGTGTTCAATTATTACTAAAATAGAAGATCTGCAATTTTAATCTTATTTTGTATTATTTAAAAACCCGATGACATTTACATTAGATATAAAATTATATAAATGATACAAATAACTGTCTATCCAATTCATTTTTCTCATAAAATGCACATTTCAAGGTAGGAACTAACCCTATTTGCCAAATATTTGTATACATTTCTCATACAATTTTAAAATTATACCCCAAAAATCAAGATTCTTTATCAGAGTATCTCACTCATTATCTACAATATTTCTCGATAGTGGTGTTCTTTTCCTCAACTTTAGTGATATATTTCTTCTTAAATTCATGAAACACCTCCAGTGTATATATGTTTGATTTATAATAAATATGAAATCAGGTATATCCATAATGGAAAAAAACACTATGATAGACATTAGGACAAACATTCCACAACAACCAAAACCTACTGCAACAGGACTGTTTTCATATACACTGGTTTTTAGTCTTCTGTAGGCTGTAACAATAACAGAAAAAGATAAGAGTTATATTTCTTTTGCTTTTGCTGTGTAAAGTAATTTGATAGAATGTGCTTTTTGTCAGGATAATGTCACAATTAAAATTTGTATGATTTTGACTTGATGAACACGTATGGATATATCATTTATATTGTGATCCGTCTTAGGTTTTGAGTTTTTTTTCTCACTGTTGCAGCCTAATAGGTCTATCTTGGAGTTGAAGAACTAATGCACCGACTACAGTCCTGCAGATGCGATCATTGTTATAGTTAACATTTATGTACATGTTTAAAAAACACAAAACAATAACTGACTACAATTTCAAAGATTTAGACAAATGTGTAACAGTCACTGCTACAGGACCTAATCCGGAATGATAAATCGGGAAAATGTCTTTTTACTGATCTTGACTACACCCATTTGACCCTATAGTCAAAAAGTTTCACCATTAACATAAATGGGGGGGGGGGGGGGTCGAAAAGATCCAATTTCAGCAAAATCGCACAACGTTGAAAATATTTACATTGTCTTAATCAAGAGAGATATTTCAGTAGAGAGCTATATGTGTATTCAAGATAAACTTACCACTGGTCTGATTCCTTGCAACTGTTAAATTGCTTTTTAAATCACGAAGTCTTTGGTCAAGTTCCGGGCTGTTCAGTTGCATCTGTGGAGGTCTGGAGTGGCACTTACAGTGGCATTGATACTGTCTATCTATTTCATCAGATAGATGGCTTATAAACATATATTTTTAACAATGGGTTTATTGTGTTGCAATTAAAAATGTCGCCATGTTGTATGGAACTTGATCAACGCGACTAAAAAAACGTCGAGAGTCATTCATTTAAAACATTACTAAGCGACGAAAATAAATCCAAATAAAACATGTTAAGATACCCAATAAGTTGAGAAAGCGTTTATACTAAATTACCGTGGCCTATCTTGAACATTTTTAAATCGAAGTTAGTATGTTCAAAGGGGAAGTGCCATTTCCCCCTGATTTCTGCTAACCTCTTGGATCATTTGCAAAAATGGGTCCAATGGCTTTCAAAATCTCCCTGATATATATCATTTTATTAGTAGATTCTAAGATCTACTTAAAAAAGCTATGAAATAAGTGTCTAACTTGAAATATACTTTTTATTCCAATATAGCTCTAGGAGACTAAAAACAAATTTGCTATTTTCAATTCTATAAAACAATTATTCAACACAAAGGACACTAAGATGTGGTATAAGCGAGTTAATCTATACCCTTTCATGTGACAGTAGAATGGTTTTTGTTCAGGATGTCTTTCAGTGTCGCAATATTCCCACAATGATACAAAATGTTTGACAATTGACAAAAATCGCGTCTACTAACAACCTTTATGGGTAGAAAACTATAACTTATTAATTAAGTTAAGTTAATGATTGAACATTAAATTTATGTTTTTTTTTTTAATATTCAAATAGATTATTTACGTCAGAATTTGTTAAATGCATGTATTAAACTATTCTAAATTAATAGTGAGAATTCAAAGTGGTCTTACTTCCTTTGCTTATTCCCATAGTTAAATTTCTTTATAAATTTTTATACATAGTTAAAAGTAAAACTCACCATAATGAGTGTATTCAAGTTTCACATGAGCAAGACAACTGCAGCCACATCTGTAATCTAAAAAAAAAATTTTTAATTTATTACAATTTTGTTGATTTTCTATATATATTTATTACATGACTATATTTTTTCTATTCTCTGATTGGGTGAAGTCTAAAAGGTCTTTAGTACTCATGATAGTAACTGATAAGTATCTAAAATTAGTAAAAGAATCCGCATGCACGGTTTGGGACTAAAATAGATCCTGACCGGTCAAGCGGAATGTGATAGTGACCGATTTGTTCTTAAAATAGAAAGTAAAAGTACAACTTTCCCATTCATGTAATAAAACAATTACTGTATTTGTAATAGGCCGCTATCAGGATTAATCAAACCTTGTAAATTTATATTGACCTTGCCTAAACAGCTAAGGGGACGACCATTTGATATTTTTTTTTCTTTTTTTTTTTTTTTGGGGGGGGGGGGGGGGGGGGCAGGAGGATTTTGAAAATAAATAACCCAGCCTTGATAATAACAAAAATGAATGGTTTGTTCTGTGGTAGTTTGAAAATAAATAACCTGACCTACAATGTATTGAAAATAAATAACTCGGCAGGTTTTTTAAACCATTTTATAAATGCATGTTTAAATCATGAGATGGCACCAGATTCTACCAAAATTCGTCTTTTTTCATATCTTTTTCGGGAAAAACTTCCCAAATCTTTTAATAATATATAAACTACACCATATAGAATAAGAATAAGAATAAGAATTTTTTATTTCCAATTAAGGGCCCATTAAGAGCAAGCAATCAAATACAAATGATTTATATCATTGGAGGTACATATACAGTTTACATATATATATTTAAACCCACAATAACCGCAGTCAGGTCAGAGCCATACTATATGCACAATATCTATATTAACGTAATATATCAATTAAAATATTTGCATGTTATTATATAAAATTTCTTATTTCTAAACACTTATTTATAAATATATCCAATGTTTTTAGGACATTAATATTTTCATTAGTTAATAGCCAAATAAACTTTGATGTTTTATTCAGGTTCCCAAAATTATTACAAAATAAGATATATTTTCATAAAATACTTTTCTTTCATTTTCATACAATGGACATTGAGCTAAAAAGTGTTCCTCGTCTTCAACCTCTCCGAGTATGCACATAGTACATAGTATTTGTGAACGTTCAATATAATTTTTAGCATATCTATCAGTTTCTATTTTTAGTCCAGTCAAACTAAGTTTTAACCTCAAACTAATTGCAACAGAAAATGTTTTAGTTTTAATCTATAGCATTAAGCCCCAAATATACACAGAAAAAAGTCCCATAAAATCTAACTTGAGGAAAACTCAAAATCAGCATTTTTAATTTCCTATGGAAATTAACATTGGAAAGGGGAAATAACTCCGCAAAAATTAGTCTTTTTATGTCAGTTTTTGGTTGATTTTTGGCCGGGTTGCACAGAGTGCAAATCCGGGTTATAGTATGGTGAATGTCGGGCGGGCGGCGGGCGGGCGGGGAAAATGGGTACCTATTTTGTGAAATCAACTCCTCCTACAGTTTTTCACCCTCATCCTTGAAACTTCATAGAATGTTTCTATATATATTGAAGATGTGCACCTCACTTTATGGAATTATTTCAGGAATAATTTCCCATTTTTCCAAACTTTGGAACTTAGTCGTTTTTTATTGACATCTTCAATAGAGGGTACCTATTTTGAGAAATCAACTCCTCCTACAGTTTTTCACCCACACCCTTGAAACTTCATAGAATGTTTCTATATATATTGAATATTGCTTACTTCACCTATTCCTAATTAAATTGATGGCTGCCTCTGTGCTCGTACACAAACATACAATGTGTCTGATTTTGTCTATATAAATATTCATGACTGCCAATGTGCAATATGATCTTGTAATCACCTTTGTCACCACTACAGTAAACACCCAGCAACCCGGCCATTTGTGTCTTTGACACATTTTGTTTCTGCTTTCAGGGTATCATTTCCATCAGGACATTCCTCATTTTCTTAAAATTCATGTAAAGTATACTCTCTCAAAAAAGAAACGCAACATCAGATTATCTTTTTGAAATATTATTTTTCCGGACAAATAACCAATAAATATCAAAATATATGTACACATGATCATAATTACACCTTCATAAAAAGTTTCCAGGTACGATCATTTAAATTCATCCACCCGTAAACGACTTTGGTCGCAATCTGGGACACCCTACGATTTACGCATTGCCAAAAACTGGGTCGACTTTCACGTGCAAATCATGGGTTATTTTTTAGCTCAGTCAGTCGGTATAGAAACTCGGTATTTCTTTTCATGAATGCATTCGTAAAATAAAATTCTGATGAGGTGACGCTATGCCAAGGTTAGACGCTGCTACCCGGAATATCGCTATCGGACGACTAGAGGCCGGAGAATCACAGAATGCTGTTGCTGTAACGTACAATGTTCATCGTAGCACAATTTCACGCCTTTGGGGACGCTACCTGCAGCTTGGTACTACGACAGATCGGCCACGTTCAGGGCTTCCGCGTGTTACAACCAGGGCGCAAGATCGTTACATCAGACTTTTCCATCTGCGGAATAGGACTATTGCTGCAACAGAAACAGCTGTAAACGTCCCTGGGTTGCGCCGTATATCAGCACAGACAGTACGCAATCGGTTACGTTCTCATGGATTGAGGGCAAGAAGACCTTACTTTGGAGCAACACTGAGACGCCAACACCGCCGAGCGAGGGTTAGATGGTGTACTACAGTTCGTGCATGGAATTTACAGAACTGGAGAAGAGTATGGTTCAGCGATGAGTCACGTTTTCAACTGGAAAAGCGAGATGGTCGCATACGTGTGTATAGGCGCCGAAACGAACGTTTTGCGCAAAACTGTGTTGTGGAGAGAGACAATTTTGGCGGAGGCAGTGTTATGATGTGGGCCGCTATTTCTTATGCCAGAAACACACAGCTGATACATATCCAAGGCAATCTGAACGCTGTTAGGTATAGAGACGAAATTTTACGACCTCATTTATTGCCCGTAATTGACATTCGGAGAGAAATTTTTCAGCACGACAATGCCCGACCACATACAGCACGTGTAACAGTAGACTTTTTAGAACAACAGAATGTCAATGTGATCTGTTGGCCGTCACGATCACCCGATCTTAATCCAATTGAACATTTGTGGGATGAAGTGGATCGGCGCGTGCGCCAACGACAACCACCACCGCAAAATCTGCAACAATTACAGCAGGCACTTCAGTTTGAGTGGCAAAGGATACCGCGTGTTCGAACTCAGCGTTTAATTCAATCTATGCCAAGAAGAGTCGGGGCTGTGTTACAAGCAAATGGTGGACATACCAGATATTGACAATTTATGAGTGATTTATTGACAATATGTGACAAACTGTGATATTCCAAGGTAAAAGAACTCATGAACAAGAAGTGTGCCAATTTTTGCATTCCTGTGTAAATTATTTATATCATAAATTATGAAAATAATATATGAAGTAAATTTCCTATTTTCTGTATGTTGCGTTTCTTTTTTGAGAGAGTATATGATACTTTGATGGGGTTTATAAGTTTATAAGTTCGTATTTGACTATATTATATAATCTTCTGCTCATGAAATGTGTTATGGGTATTTTTATTTTTTTGCACATTTTTCATTAAAGAAATTGCAAATTTGTGGCTTTGTGACCATTTTGAAAAAATAATGTGAAAATTTGGTATTGTTTATATCTGTAAATTATATTTGTTCAGCATCTACCTTGTTTAAAGAAACTTTAAACCACAAAAAGAAGAATATATGCTTAATCATTTTTATTAAATTTGAGATTCTTTACCTTGACATGTTGAAAAATTTAATAAATGATCAACTAATGAATTACGAAATCTAGGTTGAAGCTTGATAAAAGATATGAAAACGCTTTTAGAGTTGTTTGTTATACTCTAAAGACGGCTAAAATATCAAGAATCAATACATTCTGCTTAATAGAAGCGGTAAAGTTATAATTTTGTATAAATTTTTATTGATATTTCTGCCTTTTTTGTAGAGTTATCTCCCATTTTCAATGCAAATTTCCATAGGAATTTTAAAATCGTGATTTTTTAGTCTTCCTCAAGTTAGATTTTGTTGGACTTTTTTCTGTGTATATTTGGGGTATAATGCTAAAGATTAAAACTTTAAAATCTTCTTTTGCAATTACTTTAAGGGGGTAGTACCAAATTTCCTCGCATTAGACGAAGTGAAGAGGTTCGGTAAGGGGCATCTCCGTAACGAATCTAAAACTTTTTCGAAATATGTGCAATCGATAATAACGTAGGATTTGATATATTGATGGATTATTTTTTAACATCCAGTGGCAATTATGAAATGCATATTACGACGAACGTAGTATTTGAACAACTGTACGTTCGGTGTTACATGCAAAGCATAATAATCCCTCTGTCCAAGGATTACGCTAGTCTATTTACTTACAAGTTATAAACAGACAAAGTTCCAAGACAGGTTTTATTCCAAATAAAAATCAGATATACCTGAGTATTACCATAATAATTGCGTTCTGGTTGTCTTTAATTAAACAGCATGCATTATTTACCCCCTCCCCTAATGGAATGGTCTAGCTTTTTATTTATTTCTGTAAATAATCAAAATTTAATGAAATCGATTTTTATTTCTTTTGGACATTTGGTCAAAATGTTCAAGTGGATATATTGAACATTGAAATGTGTTGGATTATCAAAATGAATGAGGAAAACTGGACTAAATTAAATCAAATTAAATTGAAGATATATAATTTTCAGGTATATTTAAATTTTACACCACACCGGCAATACGTATCCTTGCAAATCATATAAAATCATAAATAGTTTTGTTTAATATTTTTCTGAACGGAAAATAATGCACGCCCTGTACTTTGTACATGAAATAAATACACCCCCGTTCTTCATATACGATTCGCACGTCTTGTTTAGAACTATACCTCTTGATCACTTCCGCGGCTTTCGGATGTATTGACTACCCTGGGAGAATTAATTTGTCGAAGAAATTGTCTTTGGTTCATGATTTTTCGATATAACATGATTTCCAGGTTTTTTTTTTCTTTTTTTTTGCTCTCACTTTTCTCTTTTTCTCTCTTTTCCTCTCACAGCTATACCTTTCCTATCTATAAAAACTTTTAGTCACTGACAATTTAACACTCACATTTTGTAATTTGTTAGATTTGGGAGAATACCAAGTCTTTCATGACAGTCTATATGTTTTCTGTAATGTTTTTTAGATCATGTATTTTATAAACAAAACCCAGTTTTGACAAATAAAAATAAAATTACAAAACTATCGCCGTTGGCGCCGTGGTTTAGTGGTTAGCGCATCCGCCAAGTGGAGAGGGATTGGTATAAGTTGGTATAACTTGTTTCCCAATCCACTATAAATAAATAAGTTTAAAAGTATCACAGGACTTAAGAGAGAATGCTTGGTTTTCAGTCATAATAATTATATTTTAAAAAATTTATTTCCGTTTATAATTTAAGTCATCATTGTCTTCTATTCAATCTTCTTCGCGTTCTTTGAACATATAGAATAGGTTTATATACTCGATAACGTTAGGAACGATAACTCTTATTGTAACGTCGTATTGTAACGTAATGAAGTTCAACAATTATAACTATTTTTTATCAAACATATGTGCTATGAGAGGTAGTAATATTCATTAACTTGTGTCATCTCCTGGAATGAAGGGTACCCCTTAAATGCCCATTTCCAATGAATCCTTGAAGGAAACGCGTGGTTGAATTTCAACAAAATTTTCACAGGTGGTGTATTGAGACATATATAATGCGTGCCGAAAATGTGAAAAAAATTAAAGGAGCGGAAAATTTTGGCTTACCCCAGGCCTACCCCCTTAAGGTTAGGGTAAAGTTTATGCTAGATTGACTGGACTATTTTAAACAATGAGCACTAACTCTAATTTTACAAATTGATTGTCTAATTTTAAAATCATTTAAATCAAGATATTTCTCTCTTTCAAAATATCTTTTGACAGTGAAGTATGTTAATAATTTCCCTTTGTCGGAATTTAAACTACTTTCTCTAAAGCCATCCCAAAAATTGAGGAAAATTTTTGATAGTTTATTTTTAACAATTTTGCATAAACGACCTAATTTAAGTTCCTTTAAATTTGATATTGGTAAATCTATCTCTTTCAAATGAACATAATACTAGAAAATACCAAGTACATGTATTAACTTTACAAGAATGCAATTGCCTGTTACACACATAAGCATCATGCAATAGACCTTCCTTTAAATTTTCTAGTCTATGAAAATATTTCAACATTGACAAAATAATAGTAAAATATACAAGGATTCTGCCAAGCTCAGACATAATTGCTATATTACTGGATTTTTTATTAACAACAAGGATATATTAATGTTTTTGAAATATCTGAAAATGGGTTTCATTTCACTTGAGGTATATTGTCTAATGAACATTTACCTCACTTTACTACCTTTTCCAATTTTAACCTATATTGTTTTTTGTACGTATGCAATATATGCAGTTTTGAATTCAGAAGATTCACTTCCATAGGATGATGATTAATTTCGATTAAATGGTACATATTATATGAACTTGGTGCACAGATTTATGGCAATGGTGGCCATTTTTGTGCTAGCATCAAACACAACAACAAATGGTATCTTTATGATGGTCTTAAAGAATACCACAGTGCTGGACAGGGACTGAGACACTAAGGTGGAACAGCAAAAATTCCGAACAGATACAACCTTGACTATGTTATTTATTTAAGAATAAAAACATGAATTTAAAAATTGTGTATTTTCAAATATTATAAATATAATTATTATATGACAAATATTTATCTTGATTTTGATTGGCCCAGGATACCATGAAAAGTATAATGCAATGGATATGTTAACTTCAAAGTAGTTAAAAATAGAGTGATATAAAGGTTTTGACTTTTGAGTAGTTAAAAATAGAAAAAATTTATCACTTTCCAGTCGTTAAAAATAGAATTCAACATTAGGAAACAAGCATTAATTTGATTGGTTGAATTTAAAATATCAGCCAATCAAAATCGTTCTTTCACTGTTAACTTGTTATTGTTGAAATAAATTGTTACTGTTATTCCTTTTTTTATTAGAAACTTGCAGGGTAAAAGTAAAAACAGTCATATAATAAAACATAAGAAATAGTCATATAATAAAACATTCATCGACTTTGGTATAGGTTAATACCAGGTTTTATCAACCCTCAAAAATAATATCCACACTCGCCGTTGGCTCGGTGGATATAATTTTTTCAGGGTTGATAAAACCAGGTATTAACCTATATCAAAGTCAATAAATGTATATTGTGAAAATAAATAAGCAGTCCCTTGTTTTACTGAAAATGAAAAATCATGCTTCAACGGTGCAGAAAATAAATAATCTGTCTTTATTTTCCACAAAAATAAATAACCCATTCAAAACAAATCCTCCTGCCCCCCCCCCCCCCCACAGAATATCAAATGGTCGTCCCCTAAAGGCTCGGTGAATATTACATGTTCTAGGGTTGCTAAATCCTGATAGCGACCGATTACAAATTCAGTAATTGTATAATCGTACAGACATGACATAAAACGAATAGGTAATTGCACCGTCCATTCAGTATGTTATCAACAAGCTCTTACAACGATATTATTGCGAATGATAATTACTCATGAAAATGTAAAAGTTGTACACACCAAAAAATCTATATACCATTTATTGTTTTTATTTGGGAGTTAAAAGGGCAAATTAAGCCATATCAGTGATATATATCATTTTCATTTATTTCTTTCTATTTGACTTGTTGAGTAAAACTAATGTGGACGGATTTTTTCATCTTTTATCGGTTAGAGAAAATATGGATCCCGTAACTTGAATTGGAATTTCAGCTTTTCATCTAGTTACGATTTTTCTGTTTCTTTTGCTTTGTCTTTGTGTATATTAAATATGTTTAAAAAAACTAATTGTCAAGTTCTTTTCCTATTTCTGTGGTTGATATTGATGTCAACTTCCCCATACACATTCTCCCACTCACAAAGTCATGTTGAAACTTCACGATATTCGGGCAAGGAATTACCTGATCCATTATCCATATCTTTAGAGTTGTTCCTTGTCAGCAATGCAGTATACCAAATATGTTGTATGTCTGTTGAATGGTCACTGGCTAACATTAAATAAATATCTGTCAAAATTAAAAATATACCATGTTCATACCTCTAAGAGTAACTATTTAGCAGGTTATAAATGAGGCACTTGCCATTTGAACTCCCACAAAAAAAAGGAAAATGAAATAAAAATGTGATGAAAATTTTTATACGAATTAATTTTATCATCTATAATGAAACATTCCGCGCGACGAAAAATGTGCATTTATGTAAAAAAAAGACCGTAAAAATTTCTTGACTCTTTGGTTTCTGTACTTTGTAGTTGTTTCTGACTGAGCGTAACTTTGACGACCAGAAAATATTTCTCAAGCGTATCTGCTGTTTTTTGAACACGTAAATGACGTTGACATGCGAATATAAGGCAGTCGTCATGAAGTAGGTCAGTGTTTTTTCAACTTGGGGATCGTGAAAGGAACATATGATTCATTAGTCTGTCAGGTATCACGCTATAGTTTTAAAATAGTTCAAATCAAATTGATCGAATTTCTATGGACTACTCCCAATTTACTTCAATGGTTACAGCCAAGCAAAATACGTCTGGATTGGAGATTGTTGAACATATCAAAAAATATGTTAAAAAATGGACAAAGAAAACCGAACCAACAAGAGGGTTAGCAAATTCTACAAGACAAAAATCTAAAGACAGCAAATATATACAACAGACACAACCAAAGGTGTGAAAAACACAAAGCTACCATCTGTTATTTGGGACTAAAATAGATCTGAACCTTACCCACTCCTTTAGTTTTTTTAGTTTGTTTTGCCTTCGCTTAACTTTGTATATTACATTTCCAAACAAGTATGGAAGATCATTTTCAAAAAGTACCGTTTACATGGTGGTTGGTAATTTTACAAAGAACTGTTCTAAATCGTAAAATCTTTTGGACTCATCTCAATGTCTTGTAGAAACTCAAGTAATGTTTAAAGATTGGATCAAGCAATTACCTAAAGGTACGAAGTCCATGTTTAAAACCAAATCTTCTGAAACAACACGTGTCCTGTTCTTTGACAAAATAGATAAAAAAGTATTTACCTTTTATGATGAAAAACACAAGCAACTTAGAGCACATGTTTATCTGCCTAGGCAATTTTCTATTCCCTGTGGTAAGGTTGCAGTTTTTTTCACGATGTATCGGTAGTTCATATTAATCTGATTTGATTTTCTGTGGTATGTCATATATATACTTCAAATAAAATTTTCTGGTTGCTTAGCTTTTTATCAAATCCGATATTCCTAACTTTATAGCTTGCAGTTCATAAAATAAGCTGCAAAATTAATTACATATTGAAAGTTTGCATATTGGAAATAATCAAGTCAAAAGTGTATATAAAAGCCTATGATGTGAAGTAAAACAGGATACAATATATTTTATTGTTGGAGGAAATAAGTTGAAAACATTTTTTACTTTTTTCTCAGATTTTAGTCAATTGGATTGGTCAGTTAGCTAATCCTTATTTAGGACGAGTTTGGTTTGTATAACTAAAAATATACACTGTAATTTGTACCCTGTAATTTTTTACCAATACTTATTCGTATATTATTATATTTGAATTTCCTGTGTTTGTCACGATTACTACCAAGAATGTTTCGCATATGGTGCGTACAAATGTACTTGGTATTTTATGATTTGTACTTTCTGTTTATAAATGTCGACGAGATGGAAAAACCTTAACCAGAGAACACAAAAAGAACCACCCTACAGCCTTCGACAATGGACACATGAGGGGTGTATGCTAACATAATCTGCACACCGCAAGTCAAGCTCTTGATGGACATACATGAAAGAAAAATAGCCAAAACCACAAAATATCCCACTGCAGTACCCGATCTGCAACATTTGACTTGTACTTCAGACATTCCTTGTATATTTGGCCATGGACAAGGTATGCTTTGTTTATATAATGCTCAACTAGTGCATCAAGACTAGTATTTGTTAACAATGTAATGTGGGAGAGTCTCTCGTGCCGGTGGACTCGATTGACTGAGGTTATTATTTTCTCAGATGCTTGATGTACTTTTTTACAGAATTGAGTACTAAAAACATTTAAGGTTATGAAATTGTAAAACTTTTATTGCCATTAAGGAATTTTCTCTCTCGTGTTATCATTTTTGGCTGTTATTTTGGCAATTTCATTTGCTTTCAATGACAATGATTTTATCTTTGTATATATACTGAACCGCAAAAGAAACGTCACTTTTTCAAAATGTTAGCAAAATTCAAAATAAATATTAATTAATGATTTTTATATAATCAGTATTACGATTACATCACCAGGTAAGATTAAATTACCTGTGAATTAAATTTTCGGTTGAATAATTTTCAGTTGATATCGTAGAGCGACCGTACCTAAAACCGCTCGTGGGACACTTGGCGGTAATTTTTCTTAAATCTTAAATGTTCGTGAAATTCATGCTCCTTTATGGGTATAAAAGGCCGGAGAAAATTAAAGAGTGTTAGTATCAGTGTTGACACAGAAGCTATGCCACGTCTGACTCCACAACAGAGAGAACAGGCTATTGGTCGATTGGATGCTGGGCAATCTGCCAGAGTTATTGCCTACGACTTCAACTGTGCTGTTCGAACAATTGAACGTCTACGGACACGGTACAATGCAACAAACAGCACAAATGACCGTGCACGGAGTGGTAGACCCCAAGTCACTACCCCTAGACAGAATAGAGGCATTGTTCGTCACCATTTGATGAATCGGTTCACCCCAGCTGCCGAAACTGCCAGAAACACTGTTGGAACACAAGGACGACCCATAAGTGATGATACGGTTCGTCGGCGATTAGCTGCTAGAAACATGAGATGTCGCCGTCCAGCAAGAGGACCTATTCTTACTCCTCGACACCGTCAAGCTCGTCTTCAGTGGGCCACTCAGCGACAGAATTGGCGAAATCGACAATGGCGTAACATCATCTTCTCTGACGAAAGCCGTTACTGCATTTCAACAGCCGATGGCAGAACCAGAGTGTGGAGAAGACGCGGGGAACGTTACGAAGACAGCTGCATTCTGGAAACAGACGCGTGGGGAGGACCTAGCATCATGGTATGGGGTGGAATCGGCCTTAACGTTAAACTTGGTCCAGTCATCTTTCAGAACCTTGGCCCAGCCAGAGGAAATGGCGTAACAGCTGCCCGTTACATCGACCAAGTCTTGACACCCCATGTTCAGCCCCATTTCGCACGTCATCAAAACAAGACTTTCCAACAGGACAATGCACGTGCGCATACCGCAAGAGCCACAAGAGACTTCCTACAGCAGAATAACATTAATGTTATGGATTGGCCGGCTTTGAGTCCAGATTTAAACCCTATTGAACATTTATGGGACGAAGTTCAAAGACGGTTGAATAATGAGCAGCCAAGTCCGACAACTGCAGCTGAACTTTCACAAGCGTTTCAGAGAGTATGGGCACGTATTCCGATGGCGTTTATTAATCGGCTCATAAACTCCATGTACCGAAGATGTGCCGCAGTAATTGGTGCCGGTGGAGGACATACACGTTATTAACGGACGTGGGAGCACAGCATTGAAAACATGTGACGTTGCGACAATTGTGACGTTTTTGTGAACATTGTAATAGTCCAGTCAAACTAAGTTTTAACCTCAAACTAATTGCAACAGAAAATGTTTTAGTTCTAATCTATAGCATTAAGCCCCAAATATACACAGAAAAAAGTCCCATAAAATCTAACATGAGGAAAACTCAAAATCAGCATTTTTAATTTCCTATGGAAATTAACATTGGAAAGGGGAGATAACTCTGCAAAAATTAGCCTTTTTTGTCAGTTTTTGGTTGATTGTCTTAAAATTCATGTAAATTATGATACTTTGATGGGGTTATAAGTTCGTATTTGACTATATTACATAATCTTCTGCTCATGAAATGTACAATACCGAAGTGTTATGGGTATTTTTATTTTTTTTTAAACATTTTTCATTAAAAAAATTGCAAATTTGTGGCTTTGTGACCATTTTGAAAAAATAATGTGAAAATTTGGTATTGTTTATATCTGTAAATTATATTTGTTCAGCATCTACAATGTTTAAAGAAACTTTAAACCACAAAGAGAAGAATATATGCTTAATCATTTTTATTAAATTTGAGATTCTTTACCTTGACATGTTGAAAAATTTAATAAATGGTCAACTAGTGAATTACGAAATCTAAGTTGTAGCTTGATTAAACATATGAGAACACCTTTAGAGTTGTTTGTTATACTCTAAAGATGGCTAGAATATCAAGAATCAATACATTCTGCTGAATAGAAGCCGTAAAGTTATAATTTTGTATCAGTTTTTATTGATATTTCTGCCTTTTTTGCAGAGTTATCTCCCATTTTCAATGCAAATCTCCATAGGAATTTTGAAATCGTGATTTTTTAATCTTCCTCAAGTTAGATTTTGTTGGACTTTTTTCTGTGTATATTTGGGGTATAATGCTAAAGATTAAAACTTAAAAATCTTCTGTTGCAATTACTTTAAGGTTAGGGTAAAATTTCTGCTAGATTGACTGGACTATAACCAAAAGACTGTAAATCATTCATTAAATTTTGTAAAAATTAATTTAAAATATATAAATGTCACTTTGAAATAAATGTATGTGAACATGTCATTTTGTTTCTTTTGCGGTTCAGTATAGTACGAAATTTACAAGTTACAATCCATTAAACTTGTCCTGAAGAATTTTATATAAACGATGAAAATTGTTATATTGCACATGTAATTATTTGAACATTTTATGAAATAATCTACATGTATTTCACAGGATACCGTACCTTTTTGTCAACGAGTTTACTCGGCCGATTTAGACTTCGAAATGAGAAATGAAAAATTAAACAGACACACATAGAATCATCCGTAGCAGAGACATTTGTATCTTAGTGCGAAAAAAATGCATGTAGAACATTAAACCTACCGTGTCCCCTACCGTCTTGAGCTATGAGAAAACACGCAAAATCTTCATAAGTAAGTGAATCGGACGAAGACGTATTGACAAAGTGCGGAAAACTGATTATTTGCGTGAATTTTGTAAGTCCGCGAACCACAACTCTGCAAAACAATCATTCGAACGGAACGAAATTCAAACTTGATCTGTAACTTGTCATGGTAAAACTACATACCAAATATCAAATCAATATCTTCAAGCATGACAAAAAAGTGCGGAAAACTAATTATTTGCATGCATTTTCTAAGTCCACGTACCACAATTCAGCGAAAAAAAATCATCCGAACATGACAAAATTCGAACTTGGTCTGTAAATTGTCATTGTAAAACTATAAACCAAATATCAAATCAATATCTTCAAGCATCACGAAAAATAGTGCGGAAAACTGATTATTTGTGTGAATTTCTAAGTCCAAGGACCATAACTCTGCAAATAAATTCAAAAGTGATCTGATCTGTAACTGTCATTGTAAAACTATAAATCAAATATCAAATCAATATCTTCAAGCATGACAAAAAAGTGCGGAAAACTGATTTGCCGGACCGACGGATAGACGGACGGACGGAGTGCTTCGCCGATAGGGGACTAAAAAAAGAGGACAGCAGGAAAGGCCAATAATAAAAGACTAACCAAAATAAACGGTGCTCATTTTTATTTGATTTATTTGACCCGAATTGTATCTCTTGTTTAAATCAATTTAAATACACCAAGTTGTTCTTCCACATACGCTTAGCAACTGCTTTGTCGTTAGCATTTACGATTGACACATAAAATACCGAAGAAAACATTCATAATTGCAACCACAAGAACTTATGGTTTGATGTTTTTCCTTTTGCATTTTTTCTTCTTTCTGGGTTTCGCCGATTTGACAAAGTCCAGTATGATTATAAAGGATGCATACAGTATTAGAACTAAAACACCAAACGATCCAATAATTAAGGAAGATTTCCGATGGTCAGGGGCAGTAACTCTTGAACGCTGATAAGCTATAAAAGATGTTTTAAGTCATAAATCCAGTGCATTATTGCAAAAACAACTAATATTTAATTCAGCTTGACTCTTATTAAGATTATGAAGACGGAGACTTATATATTTTTCAATCTGTGTTCCCGTATAAAAGGATGGTGACATTGCTGAACAAACCAGAGTTTTGTTTAACAAATTTTGAATTTGACTCTTTTATATGCATGCCTGATAGTTCTTGGAAACACACACAGAATACTATAAAGAATCTTTTGTTCTTGGCTTTCCCTTTTTTCGTCTTTGAATTTGAATCTGCTGTATAACGTTTTTGGTTGTTGTTTCGGCTTTACACATTTTTTTTTTTTTGACTTGAGCACTTATATGTTGAAATAAACATCAAATCTTGCAATCACAGAATTAAATGTTTGTTTCATAAATGAATAATTTTCTGCACTATATCAATTCAAAATTAATTCAAAAACATTAACAGATATATTTTACTGAATTCAAATTTGGTATCCGACTTATATATGTACATTCCTTTCTTTCTATTAACCTCATACTTCACTCTTTATCATTTTATACTTTGCCTAGGAATATTGAATCAGATTTCAAACCTGGTAGCACAGAATTAAATGATTTAAAGTTTCTGGACTTATTTGTTTTTAACCGGTTAATTCAAACATATTAACGGACATGTTTTATGGAATGTAACTGGTATACCCGACTTATTTAACATATGGAAATACATTTTGCTTTTCATTATATTATTGTCGTTTTATATTTTGCCTAAAAATATTAAATCAGATGAGGATCCTTTATTATCCTTTTCTTCAGTATAAAAATTACCTGACCACGATGTCTTTGGAAAGGTAAGGTCTCTGGTAAGATTTTCTACCTGACATTGCAGTTCGTCTGAACCTAAGGTTGGAAAGACAACCGTATGTTTGTCACAAACACATCTGCATGGTAATTCTGAAAAGGGACATTTTATGAGGACAGTGATTTCCTATGGAAAGGGATCACCGCCACCATTCTAAGTTCTAAGTTTTAAATTATAAGTTCTAAGTTCTAAATTTTATATTCCAAATCCCATAATTTAAAACTTAGAGCTTAGAATGGTGGCGGTGATCCCCTTCCATAATTTCCATCATTTCTTTCAATTAAAGCCATTCATTAATTCAGTCAAGTTCCTAATATTTTGGTCCAATTATAAAACTGATATCAAAAATGTTAATGTTATATGGAATATAGATTATGTGAAAAGTTCAAAAGATATCATCAAAACTGTATTTTGTGGGCGTATAATAAAATTGTAAAAACTTACAGAGTATCTGTCTAGTGCAAGGATCTGTTCGTGGCTGGTTTTGGATTTACCTTTTTAATTATTTTTTTCTTATCAATTTGCTCTTTACAAGTATTTTGGTTAATAATTTGGCCATGAGTCGTAATTTCGACATAATACACCTATCCTGGGCACCACAATTTGTATCATATGATTTGTCAAATTACCTATTGTTATGGTACCAGGAAATGTTTATTTTTGGTCGAGTTTCTGAAATACAATCTTCAGGATGAGTACGGCCCCTCTTTATAAAACGACTCTGATTTTTAAAGAGCTGATAAACAGGAACTGCAGTCACAATTGCACGAAGAATATATTTTTCATGAACTGAATATTAAGGCCAGATGTTCCGTTAATAGTGCCTCGGTCAACCATAGTTGTTGCTTTAAAATGACTTACTTGTTTTGCTTTTTTCTTCACAGAGGCATCTGCATATATATTCTGTTTATAAAAATATGTAAAAAGAACCTGCGTATAGTTTAATGTTAATCAATCACTCATTTAATAATGATTTTTATACAATAATTTTTTTTAAGATTTCTCTTTTCGTGTTCTTAATTTTGTTTATAAATATTTAATTAAGGATGTCTTTGTCCAGTATAATCATTCACTAAAGCAGAAACTACAATATTATACTCATTTTAAGACCGTTTCTCAGAAAACTTTTTTTTTCAACATTGTGATGTATTACAGAAGTAACTAAAATTGATATGAAATATAAGTTATTTACATTATATAGTAATACTGACTTACTTGTCTCCAAGCTATTCCATATTGTAACGTTTGAGTGAAAACTGTTCTGATACGCTTCTGTTCAAAGAAACAAACAAAACATATCATATATTCTTGATTTACACTATTGTTTATATTGATGACAAGCTCTGACTTCTAATTCTGTTCAAGTATATGTATTGATTGTATAATAAAAACAAATTTAAAATTTTAGACGGTCGAATGAAAAAAAAAGAACCAGAACGGGCTTTGGCATAAAAATAAACATGCCAAAAGAATTTTGCATATTATATATAGTCCATTTATAGGTATTTTTGGTAAAAAATGTACGGTTACAGCGGTAATTTAAGTACCGTTGAATTTTGTGCTTGTTTATTTTAATTTTAATCATTTATAGTCGATATGGGGCATTTTAAACAAAGCCAAAGATAATTTTAATGTACTAACCTTTGATTAGAACAGAAATAATCATTTTGTCAGGGTATACATTAGAAGTGCTGTTATCTAAAATAATGAAATAAATGCTATATATCGTATTTTTGGAAAATCAAGCAAATCGCGTCTCAGTGATTATGTAACGATTTCAGTTTAAATGTACACATATATTTAGATTATTGTTTGGTTTCTCAAGCATTCTGGATTTCAACAATATAATATTCTCTTTTATCCAAGAAAATAACATTTACTGTTAAACGATAAAGCTTTGTTAACTTTTTAGTCTAGTTTCTGGTAAACATGCTGGATTTTGCGAAAATGTCTCACTCTGGAAAGATTTCGTGCACCGAAAATAGTATATACTGTAGCACAAGAAATCAGCCCTTTTTAGCTCACCTGGCCTATAAGGCCAGTGTGAGCTATTGCCATCACTTGACTTCCGTCGTCCGTTTACAATTCATATTTTAATCTTCTCCTCTGAAACAACAGGGCCAATTGGAACAAAACTTGGCAGCAATGGTCCTTAGGGGTTCTCCTTCAGAATTGTATCCGATGACCCCGCCCGTCATCCAATATGGCGGCCAAAGATGAACATACCTATTTGGAATTTAATTAAGATCTTGGTCAATTAGAACATAGTTTAACATAGGACCCTATGTGGAATTTAATTAAGATCTTGGTCAATTGGAACAAAATTTTACTGCAATGGTCCTTGGGTGGTCTTCTTTCAGAATTATATCAGATGACCACATCCACCATCCAAGATGACCGCCAGAACCGAACATAGTCTAACGTGGGACCCTATGGGAAATTAACTTAAAAATCTTGTCTAAACCACTTGGCCATTTGGAAAAAAACTTGGCAGCAATGGTCCTTAGTTGGTCTTCTTTCAGAATTATATCCGACGACCCCACCCATCATCCATGATGGCCGCCATAGCCAAACAGTGTTTAACAAAGGACCCATTTGAAAAAATCACTGAAAGACCTTCATGTTTGAAACCATTGACCCATTTGGAACTTGACAGCAATGTTCCAGGCTGCTATTCAAGATGGACATAGTCCAGGTGAGCAATACAGGCTCCTGGGAGACTCTACTTTAATATAGCCTATATAATTTCTTACTTAAATTATGTTGATTGATAAAAGACACTTTTGTTTTCTCTAATATCACACAGAATATTGCGTTAGATGTTTCATTATAGCTAACTACGTTCATGTTACGTAGAAGACACCAATGCCTTGATCTATGAAACCTAATAAAAATAAAAATAAAATAATGAAAATTAAGACAAAGTTAATAAACAGAACATTGTTAGTTTTTAGCTCAGTGGCCCAAAGGGCCATGTGAGCTCTTGTCATCACTTGGCGTTCGTCGCCTGTCCGTCTGTAAACTTTTATATTTCGATCTTCTTCTCTGAAACCCCTATGCCAAATAAACTGAAACTTGTTATGAAGCATCTACAGAAAGACCTTTATAAAGTTTGCAATTCGTCCCCGTTGCACAGCTAATACGGCCGCCATGATGAATTCTTATTTCTAATTGGTCAAAATTTCTAGTCTTCTCCTCTGAAACCGCAAAGCCAATTGAACTGTAACTTGGTATGAAGGACCTGTGGAAGGACCTTTATAAAGTTTGCATATTTCGTTCCGGTTGGAAAACTAATATGACCGCCATGGTTAATTCTTATTTCTCATTGGTAAAAAGTTCAAACATTTTCTCCTCTGAAACCGCAAAGTCAAATGAAGTGTAACTTGGTATAAAGCATCTGTGGAAGGACCCTTATACAGTTTGCATATTTCGTTCCGGTCGCACAACTAATATGGCTACCATGATGAATTCTTATTTCTGGTTCGACAAAATTTAAAAATCTTCTCTTCTCAAATTTTCACTTGATATGAAATAAAATGGATTGATTGTGGGACTGTCAGGTGAACTATACAGGCTCAGTTCTCTTGAGCCTCTTGTTTAAGGTGGAGAGTTCAACGACCGATAAATCTGTAAGATATATCATTCTGCGCTGATTTCCAACACCAATGAGAGGACATCCACTTTCGAAATGTTAAATTTCTTAAGTGTATAATAACAAAGGACTTACATACTCCAACTTGTTTTTATAATGACTCTAAGGTGGTCTCTTTAGTATATGTTTGTGACCGTTTTTTCGGTTTATCTCCAACTTTTTATTCAACCAGAACGAAATGTTTTGCCTTGTTTGTTTCTTCTCAGTTTAATTAATGGATAACTTCTGAAATCAGGCAACCCACCCCCTCCTTAGGTTCTTTAAGATTTTTGCTATATGTTTTTGGTTATCATGTTTCACATGATCAATAGCATTTGGAAAATCCGTTTTGCTTTCAATATTGTTGGTCCTGGGCATCTTCGATAATACTTTACTTACTTTGTTGAAATGATCATTGGGCACATAATTATAAGTATCCCAGAATATTTATTGACCACAATCACAATACTCACTAGTAAAAGAGTGTGAGTTGAATCAATACAAGACTAACTCTTCCTTTATAATTTGTATGCCTTTCTTTATCAAATTGGGGTCTTAACTCATGCACCCATGCAATGAAAGTTCACGGCTTCTGCTTGATTTTGGTTTCCTTGTCTATTACTTTTGATTCAAGCTTTGCTTTTGATATATATAAAAGATTCATTCACAAATTCTTAAAGGTATTTACAAACTTTAAGCGATTTTAGGCATTCTAGAATTATTATTGCAAATTTAATATTATTCAAGAAAGCTCTTCGAACTTATTAAATTTGGTATCTGAGATCATAGTTTTATAAATATTTAGATATAATACACATACCAATTTTCGAATAAAGTAACGACTTTTTTTGAACCCCGAAGCAGCCTTCCTGATCTAAATGTTCCGAATATATCTGAATCCTTCTCAAATATGTATTTCTGTGTAATTTTGTCCATTGTAAAGAATGTAACTTTTACCTAATTAAAAAAGATATCTACATATAGTAAATTTCACCTGTTTTCAACCCTATGGAATGTTGTGCCTAATATCTATACACATTTTCATACTGGCATGTAAATTTAGATTAGCAAAGTGTAAAGAAACAACCATTTGAGTCTTGGGGCTTGTGAAGGAATTTAAAAGAAGAAAGGATTCAAAATTTCGTAAAAATAAGGTAGGCTTAAAATTGCGGTGAAAAATGGGCAGGATTTAATATAATCTAAAATAAAAAATCGGAGAGAACATGGCCACAAAATAAAGTAGAGAAAGAGAAGCAAGTTAATGGATGCTGAAAAAAAATACCCAGGATCCAAAAGTCAATTCACTGACTCCCACCACTATGAAATTCAAAGTTGTTGCTCAATATGAAAACATACCAGATTGATTGCTTTTGATAATCTCAATTACATTGGGATCTAAAATTGTATTTATATAAAAGTGATTTTCCAAATAAGTGTATCGTAAGTAATTTATCTATCAAACTTTAAAATTAGCAAATAATTTAGCACATGCCAAATCAATACAGTAAATCCAAAAACGAAGAACACATCGAGAACAAAGACACAAATACAAATGTGACAACAATAAACACAACGCCGAAAGCTAAAATAGTAGATAAGCATTTTCCGTAGCGTTCTATAGGTTCGAGACGACGATCGTAGAAATTGGCCAACACTGGCCAACTTGCTATTATAAAATAGAATATTGCCATTAGAAGCCATATCAAACTCCAAGCTTAACAATTGTGTAATGTAAATTCTGCCGAATAACGGAGGTTGATTAAATGGAAAATTGGTCATTATCCTAGCTTGTGACAGAGTTTGGTTTGTAATTTCTATGTTGTCACTCTAAAGCGCGGGGCGGGGGGGGGGGGGGGCACTTACTATATATGAGGTGTTAGGTATGTTCTGGCAAAAGTGGCCGTTTTTTTTTTCGCAAATCGACTGTAAAGGGGTATTAGAAAAAGAAAATTACATTGGGAAAGTAACCATCGGGAAAGGGGTCGAGGTTCAAATGTACTTAAAGAATCCAATGTCAACAGGTAAAAAATGTGCCCCCCCCCCCCGGGCTCTCAAGGCGGTGGCCAAAAAATGTGCTGACAGGCTTTATAAAACCAAAATAATTCCTACTAGGAAAACAGCTTCCCATATCTCTGATATGTCTTTTATCTGCATCCCCGCATCTGATATGGTGAAGTTTCCTATCGAAGACATGTTCGTTTCAAAAACTGGTCTCCACCTGGCTTCTGAATAATAATAATAATAATATTATTAGTGGATATAAGTACATACAAAATTTTGTGACAAAGATGTCAAGTTTTCTTCCAAACTTTTCAAGAATATGTAACGACCATCAAAATATATTTTCCACAAAATTGCTGTTCTGTAAACAAAAATATTTTTTCCACAGCCAGTTCTCAGTTATTGTAATGCAATACTTGATTGTAATGTCGATTTTGATTGGACAACGCTGAAAATCTCATGGCATAAAATGCACAATTGATGCCATGAAATTATTTCGCAAGCGCAGACGTTACTTTCGATGTTCCGAAAATTTCCGTTTTAAAGCGATATTTTGACATCTGCATTACAATGGAGATACCAGTAATGTATTTTATTATTTTACGGCATCAATTGATGCCTTGAATTAATAAAATACAACACAGGTATCTCCTAACTAGATGACATAGGGTCATATATTTGTGTGTGCAGGTTCACGTCACAGTGAAGAGACTGACCATGTAACATAAGATGAAGGTCACATGACTCATATTACACGGTTGACTGGCTTTTAAGTTTTATGTCAAAAATCAGTTCTAACGTTAAAAGAGACCTACAACCATATTACTTGGTGTGAGGGTGAATTTCGGAGAGTAACACAGCCTCCCACCAAAAAATAAGGTCACTCTGACCTACTTATTACGCTTCGTTGACTTAGGTTAAGTTTTACATCTGAGTTCAGTACTCCGAAACCAAGCGACTTACAATCATATTACTTGGTGTCCGGGTGCATCTCGGTGAGTAATACAACCTCCTTCCAAAATTAGGTCACTCTTACCTACTTATTGCGCTTCATTGGCTTAGGTTAAGTTTTACGTCCGAGTTCAGTTCTCCGATACCAAGGGACCTACAATCATACTATTTGGTGCATGTCGGGGAGTAACACAACCTCCTTCCAAAATTAGGTTACTCTTACCTACTTATTACGCTTCATTGGCTTAAGTTTAGTTTTACGTCCTAGTTCAGTTCTCCGATACCAAGCAACCTACAATCATATTACTTGCTGTAAGGGTGCATCATGGGCAGATACACAACCACACACAAAAATTAGTGAGGGAACGAGGCGAATTTTGTAATAATAGATTTCTTGTTAATACCAATACCAATAAACAACCACAAAATGTCTATCAACAGGACAAAGAACACCAAAGCAAGAAGACAATAATAAAATTCTACAAGACCAAAATCTAAAGACAAGGGGGATAATTCGTGAGAACAATAACACACAACAAAGACACAACCAAAGAAATAAAAACACATGTACATGGCCAACCAAAAATAATCAGAACAAGACAGTACAAAAACTAAAGAACTTGCATTGTGAAGCCACACGCACAAAAAAGGCAATGACATCAGGTGCTCCAAAAGGGTAAGCATGGCCTGTTCCGTTTAAGGTACCCATCACATTGAATGTGAGGACATCCTTTCAGCAAATCAAATTTACCTTCTGTTGTGTGTAGGTTTGTATTTGCAATCTTTTTATTTTTTTAATTTAGACGAAGTGTGTGATATTGCGTATTGCTTCGTTACCGGTATACATTATTAAAGAGGTGTACAAAAGTTACAGAAAATTATGTTGAAATATTCTTTTAACTTAACAAAAGTTCTGATATATATGGTGTAAATATTCATCTACATCATACAAGAAACAAACATACAATCACAGACACACAAAGGAACACTCATCTGAATAAGGCATTTAATCATACTTCTACAATTAAATGGAACTTTCAAGTCGTCCCCTTCGATGTTATTAATGATGCAATTTGGAAGACCTTCACAACTTCTGTAAACGGACACAGGGCTTCCTCCATGTTGCATAGTCTGTGTCTTGTTAATAATGTGCAGGTATTCATTGGTACCACAGGCTACTTTGGATGTTCCGTTACCAATGGTTATTGAAGCAGCATGTACTACGCAAAAATAACACAAAATGAAACAATTTTAAAATATTTTTTTACATCGATTTAAATTTGAAGTGATTATACGATGACAATTAAATTATGTCGTGTTGTCAAATTCAAGATCATTCTAACGTTTCATATATGTTGCATAAACGTTTTAGTCTCTAATACAGGGAGCAAATTTTTACCTGAGTAATGATTCCTAAACGAGAAGCAACATTTTCTGTGAATTGCACAGTGGGATATTTCCTTCTTGATCGAGAAGCAAATAGGTGTAGTGTTCGGACAAAAAACCAGCGGATCGTAAATTTTAATAAAACATTTGGACATGATTCAAAGTGAGGGTTTTCTAATATGCCTTAATAAATTTTTGATAGTTAATCAACGTTTGGAGGAAATGTATTTTGAAATCAGGCAAAATCTTCAAAATGTAATTTGGTAAGGTGAAGGAAAGAGTAAAGCTACGCCACTGCAAAATAATATAAAAACTGCACAATAATATTCTTACCTTGTTTTCTAGTACTGTAAAGCAAGGCTATTGTCATCAAAATATACATCATTTTCCAACGTAGAATTGTCTCTTAAATAATAAAACTCATGAAAGCAATTAAGGATATCAACCTAAACCGTTGGTGCCATCGAGTTTCCCATGATATGGCATGTTGCCATTATCGTTATTTCGAAAATGTACAAATACTAAAAGGGGTATATTAATAAAGCAGAAACTTAGAAATAAATTAAATGACATTCCTAAAACTAAGCAATTAATTAGCTTTCTAAACAATTATGTATTTGTAATGGACATAATGAAATACAATATCAAATTGACAAATACCATATTTTATAAATACTGTATGAAAATTAGTTCTTTAATATCCTGTTTAGAATAACTTTATACACAGCTAATATACAAAACCCATCTGTCAGTTTTCTTATTTGGAGATGATGATGATGACGATGATGATGACGATGACGACGACGACGACGACGACGATGACGACGACGACGATGTTGATGATGATGAAAATAATGATCAATCAAGATCGATTCATTTAATCTTGAATTCTGCCAACAAAAAAAAAACAAAAAAAAAAAACAACCAAAAAAAAAAACAAACAAACAAAAATAAAACAAAGAATAAACAAACAAAAAAATGTAATAATCAGTACTGTGGATCTCAATTATTATCATTCAGTTTTTTAATTGGGCAATGAAACCTGTCCCTCCTACCTGTAAGATGTTATTGGTAATTATGGGCCTCGTTTGTCTACTTAGTTCAGTTACAGTATGAATTCGAAACCTGCTCGTGGCGAATTCAATTCAATTCAATACTTTATTTACGTACGTCTCACCTTTTGTATCGCATACATACGGGAGCCTACGGTAGCCTAATTAGGACCTCCCAAAAATATAATTTTAATTCGATATCACGAATTGTAGAATTGGTTATCACAGATTAAATTCGTGATCACGAATTTCTGGAATTAGTTATAACAGTTTTTGAAATTCGTAATAACGGATTAAACTCGTTATCATAAGTTTTTGTAATTAGTGATAACGGATTAAAAACGTGATTACGAATTGTATAATTCGTTATCACGAATTTGTGTTATTCGTTATCACAGTTTTTTGTAATTCGTGATAACGGATTAAATTCGTTATCACAAATTTTTATCATTCGTGATTATAAAATCGTTATAACAAATTGTATAATTCGTGATAACGGATTAAATTCGTGATAATGAATTCCATAAATTCGTTAACGCGAATTAAAAAAAAATCTGTTATAACGAATTCAATCTCTAATAACGAATTTAATCCGTTATCACGAATTACAAAAAACAACTGTGATAACTATTTCTACAAATTAGTTATAACGAGTTTAATCCGTAATAACAATTCGTTATCACGATTTTAATCTGTGATCACGAATTACACAAAATTGTGATAACGAATTCAATTCCTTATTACGAATTACAAAAACTGTTATAACGAATTCTTCAATTCGTGATTGCGATTTAAATTCGTAATTTCGAATTCAAATTTATATTTTTGGTAGGTCCTAAATGGGCTTCCGTACATACACAATAATTATACATGCAATGTAAAACAAAATATTACAAGGTTAAAAGATACAAAAGCAACTCATTGACTGCGTTATGAGAAACGATAAAAATGCTCACCAACCATATTATCAGAAAGATATTTCTAACTTAAGGTTATTTACAGGAAACATATTGTTTTTTCAAGATTAAATGACAGGTTTCGGCATATAACATTTGTGTCTAAAAATAAATATACTATTTTATAACAGCTGTTATAAAAATGTATATTCATGTAATTTAAAAAATTCGGTTCCAAATTTAAAACCTCATCTATCAATATATGTACCATCATGATAGAGGGAACGGTTAAAAGGGACATGAGCCTCCTCCTCGACCACTTTGTCGGAACAGTAAGGATAAACTCTATCCTCCAATTTCAAATTTTCATATCCTAGTCAAGACGGAGAGTGGCAACAGCACACCTAAACTTAGAAAACGCTATAGGATGACATTAATATTTACCAACCAATTATCTTCAAAATCTGTCATCGTTTTGGAGAAAAAGCACCTATTGCAGGCTTTTTGTCATGACAGCCATTAATATCACACATCCAATCTAAACCAAACTCCGTACACATTTTTTTAGATAGAAGTTCCAGTTTTTAACACTTTTATGTCTCTGGAACAAGAAATCCGCCAACATAATATTTTCTTATTAATTCTATCTGAAGTCACATTAGACAATCTACAACAATAGCTAGTAACAGCTTTCCATTTGATATAGAACACTTCATGGTGTCCAACCCATGCCACCCATTATTGGTGCATTGGGATGCATCCTGGATCTTGATATCTATATATCTAACGGGAAGTTTAATACTACTACTTCTGCTCTTTGGTTGGGTTGTTGTCTCTTTGACACATTTCCATTCTCTATTCTATTAACTACACCTAGAAAAAAACCGACAAGCTTGGTGCTGGACTGAATAAATACATGAGAGCGTCCTAATACCCCAACCTGCCTAAGCATATTCAATAATTGGGATAATTTTATATGGAATTAAATAATTTATTGAACACATCGAAAGTAACGCCACCAGTAGTAAGACTTATACACTTTATAGCTATATGACTAAATTCAACGTCTGTTAGCGGCTTGCTACATCACTTTCGCATTAACAACAAAGTACATGGGTATGTTTTGTCCACATTTAAAAGTGAACGTCGGGAGCTCTACTGATGAAAATATAAATTAGGTGCACGATATTACTGTTGTCACAATTTAAAACCATATTGTTTCTAGAACTCCAAACGTCAAGTGCATCTAATAACACCTGTAAATCTCCCCGCCCCTTCTCTCTGTTTGAAAACAGTAACGGAGCAGATATAACTTTTCACCGCCGATATTAGCACGAAAGTTGAAACACTAGTCATTGATGTATAAGTTGAACAATAAGGGAAGTATGTTTAAAACCACAATTCTCAGAAATCCAATCTATTTGATAACCATTTACTCGTACAGACATTCTTATGCCACTCTACACACATTCGCCCAGTTACACCAGCTGACATAAGGTCAGAGGTCATATGTCCTAGTGCGGCCAACAGTCGAACCAATTAAGACACAGGACCCATAACTTGTGAGGACGGGTTTTCATGGAAAGAAGAAAAATTTGCAGTTGCAAAGTATAAACAAAAAAAATTAATAAAACAATAAAAATAAAATAATAATTAATTAAACAATAACAATAAAATAATAATTGCAATTATAATTTGTCGTAAATGAGGGAAAAGAGGGAACCCGGGAAAAATAAAAATGTCATTCACGATGAAACAAAAATATAATTTTACTTGAGCGTTGCATTTTCATCGGTCATAGTTGGACGAAACGCGGGGAACAAAGATTTTCCAACACGAAACGCGTGAAATAAAAACTGATAAGCCCGAAATGTCCTGCCGAATTTTGGCTTTTTGTAGCAATAAAATCTGGGGTACATGCAATAATGGCTTATAAGCAATCCACACACTCAATATTTTTTTATTTCAAACATGTCATTTATCTAAAAAATTGCGGATTTTGCTTAAGTGTTTAACATTGTTGCGAAAAATATTGCACATTGAAAAATCTATATATTGTTAAATATCAGTGTAATTAAATATAATTTAAACCTTTATTAATGAAATATTCCTTGATATTTATTTATTTATTCATTTATTCATTTTAGTAAAGAACCAATTTAATTTATTTAATTGAGATTTGAAATAGATATAGTTCAAACGAATATATTATAATGAAAGCTTAGGAATTCATCACTGTGTGATACAGCAAATAGAAAACACTGAATTAAAATATTTTAACGTGAATTTATCAAACTATGATGGAATTTTTGATCCTGTGCACGTTTACAATTTTTGATTTCTCAATTTCATTTTTGATACTTCCAACCGTGATAACGTTGAGTGAAAACGTTCAAGTGGCACACAATAAGATTTAAAATATTCTAAAATTACATCCTAGAAAAAGTGTGACATATATTGAATTTAAAAAATTAGGTTTTTTAAATATTAGAAATAGAGTCAAACAACTGAGATTCAATCATGTCTTTAATATTTATAACAATATATGCCAAAATTATTTGAATAATAATTTTATTAGAAATGAAACATCTTTTAACACAAGATCTAGTAACATGAATTTTTATATACCTGCAATTAAAGGGTGTGAATCTACCATTTTTTCTATAATAGAATAAAAGACTAGAACTCACTACCCGAAATAGTTAAAAGTTGCACAAAGAAATAAAATTTAAAGTACAAGTAAAAAAAAGTGGATGGATAAATCTGAATCAAACTTTAATAGTGAATTTGTTTTTTATTGATTTTATGAGGCTTTGAGCCTTTATCTGTGATAATTTTTAATGATTTTTTATATTTATTTGTGTCAAGCTTGGTGTGAACTGGTAGTCTCTTCTAAAAAGGACCCCACTGGAAATAAGTTTCATTAACTTTTGTGGGTCATCCTAAGGTATTAGGCTGCAGTGAAAATCTAGTTCATTTAATAATATTACAGCCTAGTCAAATATTAAAGTAATGAAAATTTCCACAATTTTAATCTTTTAAATTATAATTTTTAGTGCTCATAATCAGTCCACCAATTTAGTGTCTGTAACTGTACAATCTTATTCAAGTCTAGTGCTATATTTGTATGTCATTATGTTTTATTATGTCTGTCAATCTCATGCCTTTTATATTGAATAAATATTATTATTATTATTATTAACATCCAGTGGCATTTATTAAATGCACAGCAGGACGAGAACATGTTGATATGATATGAAAATGAATCCTACTTCGTACTAGATCGACACGTACGCTAATCCTGCCCAGACACATTAAAATGACTCCCAGCCGACCAGTCCTTTTCTATTTACTCCTAAATGCCGCGTGCTTGGCGGAGAAGCAGCAAATGGCAGTTTTAGAGAAATAAATACAAGTAAATACCTTAATAACATTTTAGAAAAAAGACAGGCAAATGGAAATATTTGATTAACGAATAAGTACGTAAAAAATAATAAATAATACATGTATCGTTAAAAAGAGAATATGTAAATGATTTATTCTATAACAGAAACATAAATATGGTGCAAAATTATACACACGATACATGTATTACATTTCAAAACAATAAAATCATAACTTGTGAATGAATGAGAAAATCTTTTTAGTAAAAAATATTCAAGTATTACTGACGCGTAGTCCTATCCTATATAGCATTTGAAATGAAGTTACGTAAGTTGCCCCAACACTGTGCGCTACGTCCTTACGTTTTCCTTGCCCAAATATAAATGAATTGTATGATATTTGCAAAGAAGACTAGAAGAGCTAGTAACAGTACAAACAATATTAATGTTGAACAGTTGGAAAAATATCTTTAAGTATGCCAAATCTTTATTTGTTTTATTTAGTCATACTGCGAAATGTTTGATTTTGGAAAACTTGGAGAATTGTGTTGAAGAAATATATTGAGAAGTGTATGAAAAACAGCATGAAAGTTGGAGAAAGTTTGTTTCTCAGGTAGACAGTGTTGAGGAAATGAGTGATTACGAAAGTGGGGAGCAAGAAGAGAGTGGAAGCAGTCAAGGTGAGAGTGATGCTGAAGTCGGAAGTGATTAAAGGTTAGTTTGAAAAACTGTTTAAAATCGTATTTCACTAAATGCATGCTTTGTTTTTTTATTGTATCTATAGATTTGATATGATGATTTATAATGAATAAATGTCATTAATATAGTTGTTTCCCATTTATGGAAGGAAATAATGGAATGGGGGGGTGTCAAAATTTCTGAAAGGATTTTTCTGGCGGATTGATTTCTCAAATTTTCCCAACTGGTGGGGGGGGGGGTAATTTTATCATCATAGATCTCGTGAAAATCCCCCCCCCCCTCTTCCGTTTGTTAAATAATGACTGCTCCCTTAGTTGGGCTGGTTGTCCAAGGTTGGGTGGGTTTTTCAGGATTATTAGTAATAATTCGGGGTATGTTTTGAAAAACTAATATTTATTCGGGTTGTAAATTTAGTGCTATTCAATTCCTCAGATATTTGTATATAAACATCAGTATTAGTTCGGGTGTGCTTCTTCGATATAGCTGTTTTGCGGTTAGGTATTTTCATCAAAATTATTTTTTCCGGTATATTATTTACATGTATTCTATTATTTGCTCGGGTACCTTTTCTTAGGCCATTTTCGCGAACCCCCGTCAAAAATCCAGAGAGTTAACCCCAAGGGATTTGTCTCCATCATAACCTCGAAACCGCTCGAAATGTGCATAATATGAAAGAAAGTGGTGTATTCTTGACAGCAACAAAATGTAAGTACTGTCTATTTCCGTGATGTGGCTCGTTGACATACTCTTTTGTATTTAAAAAAATATGTATATATATTTTGATACAGTAATACATGCAGGGATCAAGTTAAAACTGTTAGAAATTGGAGTTGGAACACGTTTTTACAAAATTGTTGACAACATGTACAAAGCTAGCAAATCATGTGTAAAAGTAAACATTGCATTAACAGACTTCTTCCCAACAAAATTAGGAGTCAAACAGGGCTATAACTTGAGCCAAGTCTGTTCAAAATATTTCTTAATGATTTACCAAAATATTTAGAAAATTCTGCAGATCCAGTTGTCTTAAACTCCAGAACTTTACACTGCTTAATGTATGCTGATGATTTAGTTATACTGTCAACCTCGAAATCAGGGTTGCAAACAAAAATTGATATACTCAATAAATATTGCACTGACTGGTGCTTAACTGTAAACACAAAAAAAAACGAAAATTATGGTATTCAACAAAGCAGGTAGTCTGATAAATTGTGATTTTAAGTTAGATAATGTAGATCTAGAATGTGTAAACAAATACAAATATTTAGGTATTATATTTTCTGCATCATGCTCCTTCTCATGTGCTCAGGAATAATTGTATAAGAAATCTCTAAAGCATATTTTAAATTATCTAAATATTTTTTGTCACTAAATCCTGAATTGCGCACAGGCATGCATGTTTTCCGTCATACTATTAAGCCTATATTACTGTATGGGAGTGAATTAAATCGAGGTTTCAACACGATATACAGTCTCTCACATTTGATCATATTTACTCAAAAATAAAAGCAGAATAATTGCATCAAAAATGTTGTAAATTTTATATTGGGAGTTCATAAAAAAATCTATACATTTTGCAGTTTTATCAGAACTTGGCAGATTCCCCTTGTACTATAATATAATAAAAGCCATGTTAAAATACTATTATAGATTGCAAAGATCTGACTGTCCTTTTCAACTTCTTGTTGATGCATTTATTGAATCTAAATCTCTTCATGAATCCAAAATTCCTTCCTGGTATTATGCTGTTCAGACTATCATGCAAAAAATATGCATTTTTTTGCGAATTAGTATTAGTAAACTCACTAAAAAATGTATGTCATGCCTTAAGGACTATGTTTCAGTAGAATGGACTCAACAATTAAATAAACATGTAGATGATATATTATGTACATATGTCGCTTGTAAAGGGAAATTTGGATTTAAAAAGTATTTGTCACTTAGCAAAAACTGTGAACAGAGAAGGAGACTGACCAAATCTCGTATATCAGCACATAAACTTGCTATAGGAACTGGCAGATATAAGGGCACTCCCCGACACGATAGGGTGTGTACTCGGTGCTCCAAGAATGAAGTTGAGGATGAAATTCATTTTTTGTTTAATTGTGAAGGTATGATAACTGCCCGCAATAAATTGTTACTCATCATAAACAAGAACTGTGCTAATTTAAGACACTAAATCAAAAGGCAAAACTTTATTGGTTACTAAATACTGAAAACACTGAAGTCTTGTATACTCTGTGTGATTATCTCAAAATTTATACCCAGTAAATAAGAATTTGGCTTTATTCCGGAGCACCCTTATTCCATTGAATTACAGAGCAGCATCAGATGACTTTAAACAAAAATCTATTTATTATTAAAGTAATAAATAACTGGTTAAATTGTTCTTGCGCACTTGGGATATTTAGTGTCCTCAGTTTTGCACATGCCCTTGGTGATCTCTGCATTTGGATGTGCTTAATGCGCATTGATTCATCCCAAGTGTAACTATTTATTATAATTATCTTATGTCCATATTTTTTAAGTGAAGAGTCATGTAGCATTGACCCTTGGTGGCCCCTGTATCTGGATGACCAAGTTAAAAATGTATTATCCATGTGCTCTGGTCACGAGGAGGACTCCTTAATTATTGATCTTTACAAAAATATTATTAACGTTATATTGTTATTTTTTATATTGAACAAATATGAGTCATGACCACATAGTGCATTTCTAAATTGAACACTTAAGAGAATTTTTAAAAAAAATTAATTTAATTCTTTTTTCCACAGGTGGTCTGATGCAGCTCTGGTACAATGTATCTAGTCGTTTTACTAAAAATCTAGTCACTTGCATACATATGTATATATTGCTATATTTAAATTTGTATGAATTATCTATTTACTTCATTATTGTATGTTTATGCTGTTTAATCACTGTAATATTCTGCCCCTAGCGGGCCCTTGATTGGAAATAAAATATTCTTATTCTTATACATATGTAATGTAGCAGTTTCGGACCATTCATTCTACAACCGGTCCATGGAAAGGGGGGGGCTTAGGTTCCGACCGTAATGATTTCTTCAAATCCGTGATATAATGAAAATGATGAGATATGGAAATAAAAATATTATCTCAAAATTTAATTAAAGTTGCGAATAAACAAGTTTTTTGCCATTGTCGGTGCACTGGAATGATGTCATTCAACTAATGATCGACCAATCAGGCAACCGGGAAAGTGCCCGATATGCGCACGCTTGTCGGAATTTGGCGTGGAAAGAATATAGTCGGCCATTTTGTTTGACTGACTAATCAAAAGGATTATTTTGGGATTTATTTACACACTTCTGATCCACCTTAGGGATCTGTGTTGTGACAAAGGACAAAGATCAACAATGGAAATTTGCAAATATATAGATTCACATTGAATATCATGTTCAAATGAAAAATAACTAAGCTTTTTCCACACCGTCAAGGGCATCGTTTCGGAACTCTCTTGCCTCGAATGTCCCGGTTTGGAAGAAAAACCTGTTTGTTAATGACAATTTTTATTACATTTAGTGATTTAAATTACAGGATTTAAGTCTATATTACATAGTGCACTTGGTAAATGTCATCTATGGTACTGCATAGCGCACTAAATCAGCTGATTACATAGACCCTAATCGATAGAAACCGTAATTTATTCAACATGTCGACACGAACTCCTTTGCAGACGGTTCATGAGTCGGTGACAGTTGATCATAGGGTATGTATCTGCTGTATTTTTATATTAAAAAAATTGAATTGTAGAAAAGTTCAGATAGATCCAAGAATTTGCGTCTTATTTTCATTTCAGCCCACTGATGACAATGCAAATCCAAGGATAACATCATCCAGAGCAAGATCAGATGAGCCACACATTGGAAAATACCGGCTGATAAAGACTATTGGAAAGGGAAATTTTGCAAAAGTCAAACTAGCAAAGCATGTTCCAACTGGAAGAGAGGTAACATTAGCCACAATAATGCCACTGGGGCTCGTTACAATTGACACAGTATGTCATTTGTGACTTATTCGGCCCCGATCTGTAATACCATAACAACAGAGAGGAATCAAATCCGAGAGTGCAAAATTTCAAATTATCAAAACTTTTTTTTCTGTTCTCGATCCAGTCTGCTTTTTTGCTAATTTCTGCAGTAAAATGATTATAATTTAACAAAATGCATACCTTTTAGCCCTAATTTCCCACCAAACGGTTGTATTGGCTCATTTTAGCCCCATTTCTGATGAAATCAGAACTCCACTGTCAGCCAGTGACAGACATTTGTATAATTTCCGCCAAATTTGACATATCCATGCTGGAGATATTTTGGAACTAACTTTTTTTATCGGAATACCTTTGGGGTCAAGTGGATAGGAAAACTCTGGTAAGTTCCGACCTACGGAAAACCAGTGGAGTTTGAAAAGTTCGTTTACACCTGTCTTTTCCTTGGATTTTGAATTTATTTGCTTTTCCCATGGTTTTGTTGCTTCCGTATTCTTCTGCCAATATTTTATGTATCTGTCCATTGTTTACAGTAAAATTGAAGTTCATCAATCCCACATGTTGTTGCTGTCACAGGGGCAAAGACTTTCTGGTTTCTGATGAGAGGGAAGCTTGTTTACGGAATCCAGACGGAGTACCAATTTTGATCAATAGAAGTATCCAGGGGCCGCGGTGGGCTTTGCCAGTGTCGTCAATAAATATTTTTTATTCAAGTTGGCAGTATTCTGCCGACAGAATTTTTCAATCTTTTTTGGCACTTAAGTGGAAAAATTTTAAAATGATGACTAAGAAACATCATTTAAAAGTTTTGAAGAATTATTTATGATAATTGAACAGTTAACATCATGCTATTAAACACAGCAGGTGGTTCAATAGTAAATAAAAAACACATAATCAATAACTCGCAGGTGGAACTGATATCTTTTAGACTTGACTGCTCAATTGATTGACCACCCTCTGAGGACAATTCAATTTATACACCAAGGAAATATTTATCAAATATTTATCAAAATTTTCATTAGGCCACACCAAATTAATTTTTTGTTCTTTGGATTTTTGTATGGCAAAAATAGGTGCGAAAACTGTTAAAAAAGTTTTCACACGCGTGACAAGTGTGTCGCATACATGTGTTAGAGACGTTTCATGCTATGCATGCCTAGAAAGTGGGATCCATCTTGGAAATTGTATTACCGGTATTTAATTTTAACTCTTTTATTTTCAAAAAGGCCGTTATTGTAACTTGTTACTGATTATTTGTGCAAATTTCAAAATTTTTATTTTTTTCGAATGGAACGAAAAATCAAACATGTCTTATATGGGACCTTGTTAAATTACCCTCATACAATTCTTGCTAGGGATCACGTAAATGCAGTGAAACAATTGCATTCCAACAGTGTATTGTTTTGTTTTATTGGATGCTGATTACTTGACAGTTAAAAATCAATATCTCAAGCGATTATAATTATGTATGATATACAATTATTCAAAGTTCGTCGATATTAGGGATGGGGGAGGTTGGTGGATGGTGGCAATATTTTGTAAACCAGATAAGGGATTTAAGGTCAAGGATTGTTTTATTAATACTATTGATCATTCATTATAAAACCTGAATATAAAGCTGGAAATGTGGATGATCATCACTGTATTAAAAATGAACCTAAGTAACATATCAACTTCTTCAAGAACATATCTATTGAAGATGTCAATCCTCACAAAACAAACATCTCCATACAGAAAAAGAAACCTCCTATTGAATTTGTAAGGTTTAATTATGAAATACCCTTCAGTTTATTTGGTTAACATACCATTTGTTACATTAATCGCATCTAAAGTATTTATTTCTGGACTCATCATTTTTAAATTGGACTCATTAATATTTTCGGGTCTCATCATTTTCATATCTGGTGAGTCCTGGACTCATAAAAAGACTTCTTCCAAAAACTCTGGTTCCAAGTTTATGCATGACACGTGTGGCATTTTTGATTGCATAGGTAATTTTATTAATGATGAAAATAAATATGCATGCTTTTTAACACCTTTAACAGGTGTTTAGAAGCATTATACATGTATCATAACATTTCCAATCTGCTAAGATTGTGATGTCACTTCCTGTTTTAACATCAACAAACACATTTGGAACAATCGATGTTTATTAGGCTTGCCATCAAAAAAGATCATTTCAGATAAAAGTTAAGTGTCATTAAAACTATTTCATCAAAAATACTTTTCCGGTCATGTCATTTCAAATAGTAATAAATAAACAACAATCACGTATGTTTAAAAAAGGGAGAGGGTGACTTGGCGAACAATTATGAAACTGGCGACAAAATTGATGCTTTGGCGATTTTTTTGGCAACAGGTTTTCGAATGCCAGTGCGATCCCCGAGTATCCCAAATAAAAAGTTGTTAGTGATTCGATACAGTGGTTACAAATTTATCTTGGCAGCGATCTATTATTATTGTGGGGAAAATTCGTTGTAAATATACAATATGAAAATATCAGAAAGTATGCTTTTTAGCTCACCTGGCCAAAGGCCATGTGAGCTTTTGCCATCACTTTTCGTCCGTCGTCCGTCCGTCGTAAACTTTTCATTCAAAAATCTTCTCCTCTGAAACCGCTGAGCCGATTGGTTTGAAACTTTATAGGAATGATCTATGACATGTCCTCCACAAACGATCCTCATTTTATATTGATCCGATGAAAAACATGGCCACTGTTGCTAAAAATAGAACATAGGGGTAAATTGCTGTTTTTTGCTAATAACTCAAAAACCGTTACAGATATCGAAAATCTGACATGGGGTAAAATTGATCAGCATGACGAGATCTACCTACCCTGAAATTTTGAAGGAAATTCCAAAACCCATTTAGGAGTTATTGCCCTTTTTTCGTCAAATTTTCAAAATTTTAACATTCAAAAATCTTCTCCTCTGAAACCGCTGGGCCGATTGGTTTGAAACTTAATAGGAATGATCTATGACATGTCCTCTACAAACGATCCTCAATTTATTTTGATCTGACGTAAGACATGGCTGTCGCAGCTAAAAATAGAATATAGGGGTGGATGTGTTGTTTTTGGCTTATAACTTAAAAACCGTTACAGATATCAAAAATCTGACAGGGTAAAATTGATCAGCATGACAAGATCTACCTAACCTGAAATTTTGAAGGAAATTCAAAAACCCGTTTAGGAGTTATTGCCCTTTTTTTGTCATTTTCAAAATTTAACATTTTTCGTCATTTATCTCCAAAACTATTTGAGATAGAAGTGAAATGTAAATTTGAAAAATGTTTGCCATGTTGAGATCTACATACCCTGAAATTTTAAAGGAAATCCCAAAACCCATTTAGGAGTTATTGCCCTTTTTTTGTCAAATAAATTTTCACTGAACAGTTGAACCAATTGCAACAAACTTGGTCAAGTAGTTGATTAATTGTCCAATGAAAACCAGACTCCAGGTGAGCGATACAGGCTCTGGTGAGCCTCTTGTTAAGGTCATGTGAGCTATTGCCATCACTTTGCATCCGCCAACCGTCTGTCCGTTACCTTTTCACATTCCAATCTTCTTCTCCAAAACCCCATGCCAGGGTTGAAATTTAAAAAATCTTCTTCTCTGCAACTACAAAAGCAATTGAATTGTTATATTGCACGAATGATCCTTACATGGTCCTCTACAAAGTTTGTTTTTTGTGCTGAACTGAAAATCCAAGATGGCCGTCATTCAATGTCATGAATGGTCCTTATAAGGTGCTGACCAAGTGTTATTACTTTGTTGCCGATGGCCATCAGCGTGGGACTTAGTTTAATATAGAACCCTATGTGAAATACATACAAAAATCTTCTAGAAAAGTGTTAAATGTATTGAAACCAAACATGGCCTGAATGTGCCTTATGATGTTCTGACAAAGTGCTGATCTGTCATCCATAATGGCTGTCATCAGAAGACTTAGTTCAACATAGGACCCTATGGAAATTACATAATGTACATATAGATGGCTTCTTCTTAAAAATTAATGAATGGAATTAAACCAAACATGGCATGAATGTTAAGATCAAACTCCTTTAGCAATGAATAAATGGAAATATCAGTTGAGCGATACAGGCTCCTTAGAACCTCTGGTTTAGTCATTCAAGGTCATTTACTTTTCCACCTTCTTTCCTGAGAATACATAGAAATTCCAAAATTTGCTGGTTAAGATGCGAATACAAAAACCAGAGATTCATTTAAATTATGACATGTTTTTACAAAACCAAGAAGTTCCGATAGTATGTTTCAATTTTTTAATATTGACTGTGCAGCTTTATACCGCAAAGCTTAAATAAAGTTGCCCCGGAAACAGGAGCATTATAATTATACATGTACTAAGTACAGTAGTATGATATTTGTGACTGATTCCCGTGTATACAACTTATTTGGAGGGAACAGAATTGTTTACCGAGTACCAAATGATGAACATGACAAAAAGTAAATGTGAAATAATTAGAAAGTTGACTTTTATTAAAGCAATTAGCTTGGGGTCGATAGAAATCTATCATTTGGTGAACAAATCATGAATTTGACGAATATCTGTCCCTTGGGTCCGACAAGGTTGGCTAGTAGCTACATCTCTGATCAAGCCAGATACACAGCAAGGATCACAATGACATATTTTAGCATGGAGGTCTGCCACTCTTACATTTTAAGTGCCGCTTTCAAATATTTCAGAATCATGATTCAACATGTTCTTGTCCTGATACATGTATATTGTATGCATGTTATAATTGCCACTAGAAGTTAAACAATAATCCATCCATAATCTATCATTTTTAGCATGGGCTTACTAAATTCCTATTTCCAGGTTTAATTCAATTGGCAGTATGAAATTATGATCTGCACTAAAGAATTCTCATACATCTTTCACAAGAGATAAAATCATCAGAAATTAAGCAAAATGTTAAATGAAGAACAAAGGCTTTTAAAATATGAATACTGTGTGCATCAACAAAGTGTGCTTTTGTGTTTTCTTTGAAGAACAAAAGTCATCTTATAAATATGAATTACCAATATGTTTGTATTCTTTCTGCATCTACAAAGTGTTCTAATCTTGCTCTATTTCTTTGAAGATTACTTATTATATGTATAAGTGTTTTGTTCTTTGGATTTTGCCACTGATTTTTGTATTATATAAATTTTACGAAAAAAATTATTACAGCCCCAAAATTATTCATTTTTCAAGAAATTAAGAATAAAAATTGTTTGCCGCTCCTAAAATTTTGTAAAAATTGAGATTTTTTGCAATATTTTATTTTAAAAAAAATATGCCACTCGTAAATTTGTTCTTTGTCCCCCAAAATTTTTTTTTAAAGATTTAAATTTCGCTGGCTCCCACCTAAATTTGCCATCCAAATATCCCAAAAACAAAAACATAAATTTTTGGTACGGCCTAATCTGATCAATATTTACAAATGTGTCTAAGCATGCTGTTATGACTTCTATGCCTGACAAATTGCAAGTAAATGAGTTGACCCATTCATTTTTATTCTGATTATAATTGATCATTAGTTATTTATACTTAACCGATGATTGATTATGAGAATCTTCTCTGGTTCCCATCTCTAATGTTCATGTAAATGTCCTAAACATAAAATAGAGAAATTGTAGGAGAGACTTTTTTGGAATACCCGGGTATATATTTTGTTTTGTTCTTTTTTTAATGATTTTCAAATAACTTTATATATTCATTATTAGAGAAAACACTTATCTTGAAAATTTTCAAAGACATTAGACTTTCAACCAAAGAAAACAAAACAGTATGCACTATGCTAATGTAACATATCCATGTACTTTCAGCAAAAGATTGAGGTAAAAAAATAATTGTAATTTTAACTTTCTTGAAGAGTAAATCTGCCTTATCAAATTGACCTTGGTTGATATATTAAGATCTTCAGTGTTGGTCATCACTCCCTCTGAGGTATAATATTAACCTTGTTTTATTAATACATGTTCAAAGCATATTTGACCACAAAAATGTTAGTTATTAAATGTCCTTGAGAACAGAATGAGGTCATTTTATGAGCTTATAATGTGTTCATTATTCATAATTTAGCTTTGAAAAGTGTTTGGTGATCATACATACTACACTTGTCAACAGGTGTTCATTATATTTTTCCTGCATGTATTAAATAACATATTAAAGAATTAAAGTTTATCATTTTATACATATACATGTATTTAGAGAGAATAAAAATTTGGGATGAAAATTTAATCTAAATAATCAGTGCTTGGTGGTCATATTTGATTAGATCATTCAAGTCATAGCAGGTTTTATACATAATGGCCTTTAAACCTTTATTTATTGTTTAAGACTGGTATCTCCATTACTGTTTATTGGTAAACATATAAGACAAATTACTTGTATTACAAGGTGTATTTATAGGTTAATGATCTGAAAAAAGTTATGTCTACTGTGTATTTGTAGTACACATTTAAATATACAATAGGACTATAACTGAGTATAAGAAATTTGAATTAAAACTTACAGTTGTTACCCCTTAATCAAATGTAGTGTACACAAAACCTTGCATGATTTTTGGTCATACAGCATTGAATTGAATATTGAATAATTTTTGACCTGGTGCATTGTGATGCAAAGTAATATTGTTTTTTGGGGAAACTGCATCCTTTATTAAACACAGTTTAAACAACAAATAGATTGTGTACTGATATACATGTAAGTGGTAAACATATACATGTTAAATCTAGATTCAAGCATAAAATAGGTTAATGTTGTTATATTATCCTATTTAATGGATACATGTATTTGTTCTGGGTTTAAATAAGCTGTCAAAGTATTGTTCTATTAAACATGTTATGAGTAATGCTTCCTGAATGTGTATAGCCATTAATAATCAGTAGCTGCTTGTAAAAATAGATATTCATCAACAAATCTGACAGGATGTTTGCACTTCCCATGTTTAAAATATTTAAACAATTGAAAGACCTATAAATAAAGCAACAAAAAAATATAGGTTCAAAACATTGGAAGTGATCCACCTTAATTTTGTTGTGACTTGGCTGTGTACTGTGATTATTTTATGGTGACTTGATATGTTTTCATACTCCCGTCTTTAAGCTGTTTGCACTTGATCAGGCATCTACATCATCCATTTGTCAATTTTATATGCCAGTCAATGACAGGCCTATTAAGATTACCATTGTCCCTCTGACCCTCCATTTGTCTTTCAGTCAAGGATAAATTGGCTCTGACTTGAGATTTTCTTTCAAACTTCTATTACAATTAGTGGTCTTAGGGTCTGTATACTTTTTGACAGTTTTCAGTTTTATCTTTCCAAATCATTTGGACTTTTGTTTAAAAAAATGCAATTTTTTACATGCCAATGACACTAAAAATGACAGCATGTTATAACAGATGATGGTCCGAGGGTCTCATACATGTACTTTTTGAGTTATAATTTTTACATGTTCTGTCGGGCATAACATGTTGTGCACTAACCAGAGAATGTATTGGTCAGATTTGAAAATTTTTGCAGAATTACCAAAAAAAAAAAAATAGTCCAGACTACAAACAATGCATATTTTTTTTATGCCCCGCCACGAATGTGGCTGGGGCATATAGGTTTACCCTTGTAAAGTACCTCTGTAAGTCCATACGTCCCAATTCTTGTTAAGTTTTGTGTTTAGCTCCATTTCTCAGAAACCTATAGTAATATATGATATTTCACCACTACAGTCCTCTTGTATAGTACAACACAGTTCAGCAACACTTGGGTTGCTATGACCTATATTTCGTGCGTCAGTGACTTTGATTAAGTTTTGCGTTTAGGTTCATTTCTTTGGAACCAAGCATAGTGTATCAATGAAACTTCATCAGTGGATGTGCCGTTGGTGGTACTTAGCAGTCATACAATAATTGGGTCATTATGACCTACATTTTACGCTTGAGCGACTCTGGTTAAGTTTTGTATTTAGGTTCATTTCTTTGGACTAAGCATAGTGTATCAACGAAACTTCATCAGTGGATGTGCCTTGGATAGTACTGAACATTCATACATGATGACCTACATTTTAGGCGGGGCATTCATGTTTTACAGATACAATTTCTAGTTTTTCCCTAATTTTTAAAAATCTACTAAAAATGGATATACATGTACATACACTGGAAGGTGATGATAAATTCTTATATCTTGAGCCTCAAGTTTTAGTTATATTTTTATTATTATTTCTTAATTTCTTTGTGTTCTTGTGGAGAAGAGACAGCTTCTAAATGTATAACATTTGTCATTTACAATATTTTACTTGTAGAGTAATTGTTTTGTTTTAAATATTTCAGGTTGCAATCAAGATTATTGATAAAACACAGTTGAACCCATCAAGTTTACAAAAGGTCAGTTCAAAATTGATAACATCAAATTTGTAAGCTTTTCCATATTATGTTACAAGGGTATGACATAAGAGTCTTAAAGAAAGGTGAAATGAACTAATGTACACTTGTATTAAATGTTGTACTGAAGAAAACACATGGTACTGATAATACTGATTGATGTAATGGTATACACCTTTTTTGATAAGGATTATTCCCAGTGCGTCATTTTCTGACTGGATGTTGATGTCATTGTAACAGATGTATTTTTATATTCATCATATGAAAAATGAAAAGTATTTTATTATTAATTCTTTGTTTACTATAGGATAATGTACACAGCATATTTGAAATATCCAGATTAATAATTCATTGATTCATAGACAATAACATTTATTTTATTGAAATGTGCGTAGACTGGAAAAAAGTTTGTCAAGTTTTTTACAGGAATTGTGTAAAGTGGCTGAAATTATGATTGACATAGATGTTTATTTGTAATGAAGCGTTTAATTTTAAATTCATGGAAGGATCAATGTGTTCAGATGCACTTTTTGTCTCGCCTTTTCGCCGCGGAGGTGAGATATAGGTATTACTTTCTGGCGGCGGCATAAACTTTTGTAAAACTTTAATAACTTTGCACATGTGATACCTACAATTCAGATTTATGGTCTACAAGGTAGCTTATTTGGTCTATGGATAGTTCTTGGTGGGTACATGCCAGTCTCACAACTGGCTTGGGACCTTGACCTCAATTTCATGCTCTTGTGACTTTGTCAATTTTTGGTGGTTAAGTCCATTTCTCAGAAACTGTAATACTTAGACCCAGCATATTTGGTCAATAGATAGTTCTTGGTGGGTACATATCAGCCTGTCACCTGTCTTTTGACCTTGACCTCAATTTCATGCTTGGGTGACCTGCGTCACATTTTTGTGGTAGAGTCCATTTCTCAGAAACTAATACCTAGGCCAACCATATTTGTATTTGGTCTATAGATAGTTCTTCGTGGGTACATGCCAGTCTGACACAGGGGTTGGGACCTTGACCTCAATTTCATGCTTGAGTGACTTTGTCACATTTTCGAGATAGGTCCATTTCTCAGCAACTTTAATACCTAGACCCACCATATATGGTTAATAGATAGTTCTTAGTGGATACATATCGGAATGACACCTGCCCTTTGACCTTCACCTTTCTTTTAACACATTTTCCTTTGACTTGCAAAATGTCGGGTATCAGATAATCATTATTCTATATCCATGTGCATACTCAGGAGAGTCATGTAGTGTGTCATCTCTTGTGTCATATTTAAGTTACCCTGAAATATATTATAATGCATTTTTTTTTATTAAAATAAAATTGAATTTAACTGAGCCCCAGATAATTTTTTTGGAAACAGGGGGTAAATACCTTCAGGTTTTTAAGAGAGATGAGTATTTAACTCCCAAACAGCAGGATCAAAGGGGTAAAATGAAAAACATAAAGAGTAAAATGCATCTTGCGTATTATATTACCAAATTGATTCATTAGCATTTAGTCACAATTACTGCTGTTTTCACTCACATTAATACTATTTATTAGCACTCTGTTACATTCCTTATGATCCATACAATGTCCTGCCAATGCATGTTGTATTTTGGGTATGGTTTAATAAGCAGTCAATAATATATCTTTGTAAGCATTCACGCTTCGATTTCTGAAACCTGTGTCATTTTGGACTGAGTGTAACTTTGACGCCAGGAATATTTCTCAAGTGTATCTGCCATTTTTAGGGTTAGGTTGCTAAGCAACCAAAACCCTTATGCCGTCGGTCGTTTGGTTAGACAATGAAGGAAACTTTGGAAATCTGGTGTTTTGTGGAAAAAGTTGGACCAGAAGTTTTTGAAACTATGTTTTTATGAGTAAATATGCAAGCTTATCTAGGATTGAAGCTTAAGCAAGGCTAGTTAAGCAGCTTTTTATCTCGATTTTGGGATATGACACATGCGCAAAGAAACGAATTTCTTTCCGAATTACGACTATGTTTATATTGGAATATCATATAAGAAAATAAACATTCCGCGGTAAAATAGTCCTAATATTTGTTGTTGCTGTTGTAGTTGTTTTTTAATAGAAATGTAACTGAAACACACCGAGAAGTGTAATTGTCCAGTTATTTAATAAAAGATGTGTGTTTTATTGACGATTTCCTTTTTGTTTTGAAAGCCGTGTAAAGTATTCGCGCCTTTTAAAATGTACCAGATATCGGCGTAAGGATTTTGAATGTTTACTGTGACATTTGCACGGATATTTTCGACTCCGATCTTATTTTCAAAAGATTTCAAAGGTAAGTTCCATTTTTGTTGTGAACGTGATTGTTAACTTATACAGAACATATTTTGCACATTATTTGCTTATTCTTCTTGTAATTCTGATGGTATTTTGTGTATTTGATTAACCTTTTGACCTGATCATCGTGACTTCATTTTGTCAAACCTGTTGGTCAGTGATAGAATTGCATACAGGTTATTTGAAATGCCGACAACTTGCACATTAAGATGGAAAAACAATGTGTTTATCATTAATTTAGAAAACGGTATTATCGAAAGTATAATGGGTTTATTTTAATTGAAAGCTTGAATGTTTACGTTCTGATCTACCTGCACATGCGCAAGGTAGTGTAAATATATTGTAGAAATGACCCCCTTCTACAATTGTCCAAACTTTGTCTTTTTATATAACCTTAATAACTTGAAGACCTTTGATTTCTGTTTATTTTAATTCATCAAATCATTATTATGCGTTTGTCTTTTTAAAAAAATTCAATTTAGAGTGATAATTCAAGAAGCGTTAGCCGACTCGTGCTTTCTTTGATTGATTAGTGCATATTTATTGAAATAATCATCAGCAATGTTTGTACAAATAAAAGTCAAATGCTAGCAACCTAACCCTAGCAGTGCCTATGCACTTTGATTAAATGTTTAAATGACACTGATATGCACGTTATCTGGGCATCTGATTTAAAAATTTTCTTAGCATAAACTGAAAATAATTTTCATGTGCAGAGTATACATACTTCCTATATACAGTATTTGAAAAAATTTAGTACTAAGTAAATTTTGGCACAAATATCTCTGAGGATGCGAACAATGTTTGGCAACCTATATATTGACACATTTGCATCTAACCAGTTACTGTTGTGGCAGTTTATTCACATTTTGGACATTTTTTCAGTACTCTTTAAATTTAAAACAGAATTTATTTATTTTGTACATTTTTATTTGTTTATAACAGACGAAAAAGTGAATTAATATAGGAAATATTGATATAGATGACAAATATTGTGTTTTATTAAAGGCTTGATATTGTCTTGTGTTTGCTAAATTTTGGTATGCTACCTACAAGTTAGAAATTCTGTCGGATCCATGAATGAGTTCCAATTTAAAATGTTTAAAAAATTTTTTCCCTAAAAATGTACATAATTTCTCCACTAGTAGAAACATTTGGAAAGGACAGTAATTTTTTGTTGATAAATTCTATTTGTATGTTTTGAGTTGGAATAAAAATCAAATTTTTTAAATTTCAGTTATTTCGTGAAGTTAGAATAATGAAAATGTTAGATCATCCAAACATAGGTAAGTATATAATTTTGTATAATTCATAATTCAGAAATTAACTCAAGTACAGCAGCAAATTTCAGAATAATTGTAGAAAATAGACCACTAATTGGTAAAAAAAATGTGAAGTGCATTTATTTTTAAATTATTAAGTCTTAAATTGGAATTAGCACTAGACTTGATTTGTTTTCATGTAATTATTGTTTTCATAGATCTGATGAAAATTAATATTTTGAAACTATACTCCCCCTTAATGCATCAGTGTAAACACAGATGATTTTAGAAGGTATACAGATATGATTATTCATTTCAGTTAAATTATTTGAAGTTATACAGACAGAAAAGACATTGTACTTAGTGATGGAATATGCAAGTGGGGGTAAGTTTTCAATATGTATTGAACAAAACTGTCCTATAAAAACGTTGTTTATATTGTTTTGTGTTTAATCAAACAGGAGTAGATACAGAATATGAGCCTGTATAATAAAAAGTCTAATGATTTAAATTTTAATGCTAAAATAAACTGGAATCAAAATTTCATATTGATTGTACATTACAGGGGAAGTATTTGACTACTTAGTTGCACACGGAAGAATGAAAGAAAAAGAAGCCAGGGCCAAATTTAGACAAGTAAGTTCTGATAAATCAATTAATACAATATTGTTATGTAATGTATTGTACAGAGATCTTACTTCATCTGTTATGACATTGATCTGTTAGACAGCTGATAATCAATGGAAGTAATTATTCAAGGACCTTATGATCAGAGGAATATCATATTTCAGGCATAATATTCGTGGTCTGATATGGTGGATGGAGACTCCGAAAGATCCCATTCAATTACTGGACAGTTATTGAAGTTAGACCTCAGGATGTTCATTTGCTCTTGAACATTTTGGGTTGTTAAGGTTTAAGCCTTGAGCACAACTGATGATTTGAAATCGATGAAATATGCACATCTTGTTCATTTAATTGCCGTAACGGAATATTTTTTATTCAGTTGATTTGGATCAATTTGCTGTGTTATTAAATAATATGAAACACACTATTTTTATGTCAAAAAATTTGTCACAATAATCATAAATCATATCTTATAGAAATTAAGTGATACTTTACTAGAATATACCTATAGCTATTGATTTTTTTATATTTCCACTCAGTATGGCCTATACTGTCTTAACCATGATATAGATTGCTCAGCAAATAATATTTTAGACAGATGAGATAAAATTAGAATAAGATACACTCTATTTCAGTATGTAGTTATTGATTTTGAGCACTCCTTATGTAATTATTAAGATATCATAAAAGCCAAGAAGTCAACATTCAAAGAGACATTAATAGGTCCCTGTTGACTGAAGGACACTGGAATAGAAACCTGTTTAGTTGTAGGACAATATTGATTGACCTTTCATTAACTATAAGATGAAGGATATTAAATGATGATTATATAAAACATGAAAAAGCAACACATGTTAACTATAAGGTTGAAGTGGTATGCTCAAGGTTATAAGTATGTTTGAGCTAATTATGCTTTTTTGTATTTCACTATGTGAAGTGAATTGTTGAGTTCTATTTATAACTGTAAACTTATTTAACTAATAGATTAAAGGTTTTAATATAATTTGAATTAGTTTTCCTCTATTTGGTCTTTATTTATTATTGATAAACAGTCTGAGGACGACGTGTAAAGAAAAGCAATCGGATCTGTTCAGTGTATTTAAACATATATATAATTAATTTTAGAATCTGCATAGTAAGCATCAATTTAGTGTTTTAAAGTGAAATCAGCAGAAAATACTGCCATGGTGGTGTAATATAGAGAACAACATCTAATCGATGTAAAATCAATAGACCAAAAAGTTTAGTCTGGTGCATGCAGTGTGTTGACTTGGAAGATTAATTTTTACAAAGTTATCTTCTTTGCTTCAAGTTGTGTTCTTTTAATATTGCAATGTTTAGCAAATATGATATGTTATTCACCTGTTAGAAGATTGAGCTAAAATGTCTTTCATTAGAAGGGTGATGACTTGAAAATCTTGTGGTCGGGTCAAAGTATTAGTCATCTCAGTAATGAGGGTGAGATGAAGGTAATAAATAATGGAAGAGAGATTACTGATTGTTAGAAAATAATGTCTACAATTCAATCATATACTTATAGTGGCATATATGTGTTATCCCATTTTAAAGCTGAAATTAATCAAAAACTAAATGTCTGTGTGTTTGTTTTAAAGTATCATTAATTGTATTAGAATGTGGTAGTGAGGTATTGTTGGTAATATATTTGAATAATTCAACATGTGACCCTGCAACCAGCTGTCTTATTCCTCGCCCTTATATTCATGCTATATTCATGATTAATAATATCTTATTGTATTTGGACTATAAATGACCACATCATTCTTCAAATGTGCTGGATGTTCCATACACATAATGGCAATGGTCTGTAATTAACGGCAAACCTCTGAAACACAGTATATCAGATATATAGTGTTACTAACTTGCTGATTCTCTATAGGACCTTGTATTGATTGAAGGTTAGCTGTATTGGTCCCGACATCATATCCAACAACAACAACCTTTTATTATGATGGCAAAAATTACAAGAGCAGTATCATATCATTAAAAAACCAAAATTTTTCTGTGATTGTATAAAAAGTGTAAAATGAATTACAAAGGAAGAACGGGTAAAGGAAATTGTCATGAATACAGAACAGAATCACCCCAAAAAACATTCAAGGGACAGCATGTCTATGTCCTTGTACAACAGAAATGACTTTTGCATGCTCGTTCTACTTTAATTCTGAAGAAAGTGAATTTAAATCTAAGAAATAATACATCATGACTGCGAAATTGAATAATCCAAGTGTTTTGACTTTTTGGCATGACTAAAACAGAGAATATTTTTATTAAAATTTGGCTCTGTCAGTGCTGTTGTACATGCTGGTAAACAAATCTGGTTCATATTGTCCTGTCTTTTTTTCCAACACTCAACCAGAACCTGGCCAACAAATTGTCCATTTCACTGGATGAAATGTCTTTCGAGTCTCTTTCTTCGCCATTCTCAAGAAGCCAGGCATTAGAAACCTTTAGATCTGTTTTTGTGTTGTAAGCTGTGTTTTATAGATACTATCCTGCAGAAACTTGTCAATATTTCTAAAGTGACTTCATGAAACTTTTTCATTGTCAATGACTTCTTTTACAGCCTCTAACGACGTACTTTCAGTATCAGTTTCATTGCTGATCCCTCAGGCTCAGGCCAAAAAATATGTGTTTACGGTCACCCGACGACCCTAGTTTTATCGTCCCGACTAACTTTTTTTATCGGCAATTTTCTGAAATTCCAGAAATTCCCGCCTTTTTCGTCACCGGTACCAGTATTTATCATATTAAACAACAATGGTGGCCTCTAGTGCAGGACCGCGCCACCAGCATTTTGTCGCTAACTTTTAAACAGTGTCCCCATTTAAAAGCAGACAAAAATGTCATAGCTCTGTTTAACAATTCAAGAACTTTCGTTTAATATAAATGTATTCAATAAATATCACAATAGTAACAATTGTCATTTGAAAAACAATGATTCATGTAAAGTAATGTCTCCAAATGATATTGAGGTTACTCCTACATTGTCAGTCGGAGAAGTAGTGACATTTTCCAGTGTTAGACAGTTTACTTTTACCTCTTTGAATGAGCCCTTTTAAAAAAAAAAAAACGACCTACCGACCCTATTTTTTTCAGCATGTGACAGTAAACTCACATGTATTTTTTTTTTGGCCTCAAGTTATTGAAGGTCAAAATGGCTCTTATTTCCAGACACATGTTCCATAATTGCTTTCACTTCCTAATTTGTTAACGCTAGAATACGGTCTTCTCCTACTGAAACGTTCATTTGTAGGACACCTTCAGCAGACAAGATTTTTGTAAAGTTTATTGCTACTTAAAATGATGATCTGATCTGAGTCTGGACAGACCGGAAGTGGATGAAAATGGGGCAATATGACTTTCCATATTGCCCAGGTGGAAAATCTGTATTAAATTATTGACTGGTTAAATTTTCATATTAGTATCGGTATTTTATAAAAAGCAGGGCAACATAAAAATATTGGTTGTGCCAAATTTGTCATATTAAGGCTATTTTTATCATACTATTTAATAACTTGTTTTATTGGACTTTGCATACAAATAAAGAAGTGTGTTTCATCTTAATAAATTTCTGCTGTATTGCCTGTAAACTGTTGGTTAAAGTAATTTTTCATCAAAAAGAAATATATTATACGGGCATGATCTATTAGACAATGGATACCTTAAGTCCTCCAAAGATGTTGTTATTCTTCAGAGGTTTGAAAACTCTTGACTACTGTGTCAGTCTGTTGTTATTTTTTTCAGATTGTGTCTGCAGTTCAGTATTGTCATCAAAAACATATAGTTCACAGGGATTTAAAGGTATTATAAATTGAGATACAGTCAATCATGCTTTAAAGGGCACCTCTATATAGCAAATCACTGTCTATAAAGGGCACATTGAAAAAATTCCATTCATGAACGAAATATGTAAAATAAACCTCTGCACCTGATCATAAAGGGTACTTTTTTCTGGTCCCTTGGGTGTCCTTTATAGACATGTTTGACTGTATGTGGTATATAACTATGCCACATTTGTTTTCTTGGCATGAATGATATTTAATGTTTTTAAATTTTGTACGGTATATTTGGATTTTAATGTGGGTGAATTATTAATGGATTAAATACAAAAAATTAAGAAATTCTAATAACTATAAGACCAGGCTTAAAATATTCTGTTTACTGTCACCTAACCCTGGTAGATAGGTATGCACTTTTTTTTTGGGAAGGTGGGGGGGGGGGGGGGGGGGGTTTGGAAAATCATATTGATGATTAAATTCATAAACTCATTTGACCCACTGAAATTGGAAACAAAAAAGTTGCAAGGTCGAACAAACCTTATTTTAATTTAAGCTTAAAGCATTATTTTGCTGACATCCATCCACAATGACTTAAATTCTTTTTTTTTAAGCTAAGTATGGAATGCAGTCAGTTGTTTAGCTATTGTTTGGTGTATTTTTAAATATTGTTATTGCGGTCCTGAACTCTTGAATTCCACGGACAGTGTTAAATCTTGTGAAAAATTTAAAAACGTGTGTGCATGAAGTCCATGGCCATTTAAAACCAGACTAGAAATTCCTTGTCAGTTTTGCCCAAAATTTAGTGGTAAACATCTTTTTAATTTTGAATAATTCATCTGTCCATTGAATTGGGAGATGTATACCATATTTCTTCTAGATAAACTAAATTACATTTACCTAAATTCAGGACCATGAGACATTTTTACTATGAAAAATATTTCCGCTCACTTGTAAGAATATTTCAAAGAAATCAGTCCAATTCTTCAAGAAGTTTGTTTCAACAGCTGTAAGTTAGTAAAGAAAGTAGCAAGTTTGTTTTTTGTTTTTCTAGTTAAAGTATAAGTTTGTTTTTCTAGTTGGCTTAACTCCGAGGGTCTTCATTTGAAGAAATATGATAAGTAAATATATGTCTTGATAATTGTATCAAGTTGTTAAATAATTATAAGAATAAATTTGCTGAAAACCTAGATTTTCCAGAAACCTTGTCTGTTTGTCTAAACAAGAGAAACATTGTTGACAATACATAAATTGTTTTTCCTTTTCAGGCAGAAAATTTGTTATTAGATGGTGATATGAACATTAAAATTGCTGATTTTGGTTTTAGTAATGAATTTGTACCTGGTAATAAATTAGACACATTTTGTGGGAGCCCTCCATATGCAGCTCCAGAATTGTTTCAGGGTAAGGTATTACAGAATAACAGCATTAAGAAATTTATTTACTTTAGTGAAGCGTATTTTAGAGAAATTAAACATTTCACTGTGTATATATAATCCATATCCTATTGTAGAATTTTATTACTTTGAAAAATGAAGCATGGATCTCATAATGCAATTGGACACATTGCAAAAATGCAAATTAAATTTTTCAGCGAATAAATATTGGCTTCCTTGACAATGTTACCTGGTAAGAAAAATATGAACTCAGTTACCTCACGTTTACCTGTGGATATGTGAAATGAAACAACAACCCTTTCACCGACGAGTCCCATTTACCTGGATTCCCAAGTCAACCTGCTGACGACGAGTCCGGTTCTACCGCGATTGTCACATAGGTTTTATATTTCCCGCTCTTGGAGCGAACATCAAGAGTTATCGTTCTTATATTTGAAACCCCGGATAAAGATAAGACAATGGCGGATCTATTACCAAAAAAAGAACGTGTGAAAAAAGACCAAAATATGAGGATTTTATGGGATTTTAAAGTTATGAATATGAATTTTAGAAATTTTTTGGCAAGATTGGATGCCAGGAAAGTATCTATTGCATATCAAACGTGCCGAACTTGTCCAAAAATGATTGTAATGGACATTGATGATTGGAATTTTACTTCTTTAAATAATTTTTACAATTTTTGGCCGGGTTGCACAGAGTGCAAATCCGGGTTATAGTATGGTGAATGTCGGGCGGGTGGTGGGTGGGCGGGGAAAATGGGTACCTATTTTGTGAAATCAACTCCTCCTACAGTTTTTCACCCACATCCTTGAAACTTTATAGAATGTTTCTATATATATTGAAGATGTGCACCTCACATTATGGAGTTATTTCAGGAATTATTTCCCATTTTTCCAAACTTTGGAACTTAGTCGTTTTTTATTGACATCTTCAATAGAGGGTACCTATTTTGTGAAATCAACTCCTCCTACAGTTTTTCACCCACATCCTTGAAACTTTATAGAATTTTTCTATATATATTGAAGATATGCACCTCACTTTATGGAATTATTTCAGGAATTATTTCCCATTTTTCCAAACTTTGGAACTTAGTCGTTTTTTATTGACATCTTCAATAGAGGGTACCTATTTTGTGAAATCAACTCCTCCTACAGTTTTTCACCCACATCCTTGAAACTTTGTAGAATTTTTCTATATATATTGAAGATGTGCACCTCACTTTATGGAATTATTTCAGGAATTATTTCCCATTTTTCCAAACTTTGGAACTTAGTCGTTTTTTATTGACATCTTCAATAGAGGGTACCTATTTTGTGAAATCAACTCCTCCTACAGTTTTTCACCCACATCCTTGAAACTTCATAGAATGTTTCTATATATATTGAAGATGTGCACCTTACTTAATGGAGTTATTTCAGGAATTATTTCCCATTTTTCCAAACTTTAGAACTTAGTCGTTTTTTATTGACATCTTCAATAGAGGGTACCTATTTTGCGAAATCAACTCCTCCTACAGTTTTTCACCCTCATCATTGAAACTTCACAGAATATTTGAATACATATTGAAGATGTGCACCTCACTTTATGGAATTATTTCCCATTTTTCCAAATAAGTGTTTATCAACATGTAATCAAATCAAATATTGCTTACTTCACCTATTTCTAATTAAATTGATGGCTGCCTCTGTGCTCGTACACCAACATACAATGTGTCTGATTTTGTCTATATAAATATTCATGACTGCCAATGTGCAATATGATCTTGTAATCACCTTTGTCACCACTACAGTAAACACCCACTAAAGCAACCCGGCCATTTGTGTCTTTGATCCATTTTTAAAGACAAAATTGCATATTTAGAGCAATTTTTACGATATTTGAAGAATTTCAACATATCCAGCCGCTGAAACCCCTGTTTGTTACCAAATCTTCGCATTTTCATTCAATAACTAATTTTTATTCAAATAAAGAATAATTGACCCAAAATTAATGCTCTAAAGCATCATAAAGCATTAACAAAGAAGTAGTCACTCAAGTCTGCCATCGTGGAATGGTTACTTCCTGTGGGGACTCCATCGGTGAAAGGGTTAATAGTTTAATGCTATGAAACATGAATAAAACAGTTTGAAGGTCACTCCAGATGTAGAGATGAAGTTATTGTGAAATGCATTTGTTGTATAGGAACATTTTGTTTGAATTATTCAGTAGACATATTTTTACTCTTTCAGGCAAAAAATATGATGGTCCGGAAGTAGATGTATGGAGTTTAGGGGTGATTTTATATACACTAGTCAGTGGCTCATTACCTTTTGATGGCCAAAATTTAAAGGTTTGTAAATTATTTGTATGTAGCCATGTCAGCTTTACCCTTACTCCTTGAATAACAGTTAATGAACTACACAAGAAGGGGTCCCCAGAAGACCAGGCCTAATATGCAAGGTATTTCCCAAATGAAAAAAAAAATGTTTTTCCCAATTTCATGGTCTTAATTATCAAAATTACCAGAGATTCCCTTAAATTTCGTATTAACACGAGGTATTCTGGTTCTTAAATATGCTTGTAAGCTGGTTCAAACATTTTTGGTTAATTACTTGTTAATCTCTTTAGTCCCGGCTACCAGATTGTTTAAATATGTCAGAAAATATCCCCTACCCTAAGTATTATATAAAAAAGTTGCCGAAATGGGCACCTTCAGGAGCAGTAAACCTCAAGGGGGGCTTTGCTCTGAACCTTGGAAGTCCTTACATCAATAGATATTCTACCTTAAGTTATTACCTTAAATGGGATTGGAAATTGTCATAATTTGGTTATTTCCTTTGTGGAACGAAATGTTGTTGCAAGAGTGGATAATGTCTGCTAATCATAAATTGTTGACCTTTCCTAGGATCACTTAATTTCAATTCCCTGTTTGATATGTGATTGTTTTTCCTTATGGTACAAAATGGTCATCAGCATACTTTAATGGCAATATAGTAATACTGAAACAAATTTTTCCCCCAAACAAGACCGAGCATACAAAAGGTAAGATTAACCCCTGGAAGAGATGACATTAAATTATAATAAACTGTAGATTAATGTTGATACTCTTTTAAACAGTGATATTCCAAAATTTTTGTTGTTGGTTCTTTTGTAGTGTCTATCAGAAATGAATTTAAAAAAAAAGTTAACTTACGGAATTACCCTGATAATTACAAGTGAAAAATAAAATATTTGTTTTTCATTCCAGGAATTACGAGAAAGGGTTTTACGGGGAAAGTACAGAATACCTTTTTATATGTCAACAGATTGTGAAAATCTGTTAAAGAAATTTTTAGTATTAAATCCTACAAAGAGAGCGAGTTTAGAGGTAGGTGTTCTTAATACTTGAAGTCATCATTCCGGTGTTTTTATCAGTTGAAAAATATTTAGGTATGTCTTAAGAACTTGAATTTGAAACTTAAAATTACAACAGTTATGAAATACATGCATTTATAAATATTTTTGGATATTAATTTAAATTTACCAGCTGCACCATTTTACAAGTTTTGACTCATCACTGATGCTGTGGCCAAAAGAAGTCTGTAAAACGAATGCATATTTATCAAACGGGTAATAATTACTTAAGCTTGGAGTGCAGGTGAACTGAAAAAAACATTGCATGCATGAAAATTTCAGATGCAAGTCAAATATTTGTATTTTTTGTAAAACATAGGCAAATGAAAAATCAAGTGTTTTTATTTGTCTGTGACAACCATTATTTTTCTGCATGGAATTTGTGATAAGATATCGGCATAATTAGTTAAAAGGCACATTAAAAAAATGTAAATGTGATAATGGAGCTTTGCTTTGTTTTGGTTTCTTTTTATTGCACCAGAATATTATGCGAGACAAGTGGATGAATGTAGGTTTTGAGGATGATGAACTTTTACCGTACGTTGAACCTCCGGCAGATGTGTTAGATCCTGTACGGATAGGTAATGACTTCAGTGCAGCTAAAGTGTTGTTACCATGGTTACACAATGTAACAATTTATGTTGTCTAGATGTAATGATACATTTAATAAAAGTTTTTCAAAGTTGAACTGAAACTTTGAAAACTTTTGCATCAAAGACTGCAGTTGATTGAAGTATGCCAATGGACATTTAAGCAGGTTCTTCATTTGAAAGACCCATATCTTTTGAAGAAGTCACAACTAAATTGGTTAAAATGTCTATTTGCATGCTTTTTCCCTGCTTTCTTTGGTATTATGATTCTGTTTCTGTTCTGAAAACTGTCAACTTTTTGTTTTTATTTTTGTGTCGTCAGACTATAATGAGAGACCGATGGAACAATATGGGTTACGAAGATCGAGAATTAAAACCTTATGCAGAGCCGCCCAAGGATCTTTTAGATTCAAAGCGGATAGGTAATATCTGATAAGCCATGACCTGTTGATTAATGTCAAAAGATTACTGCTTTTAAATATCCTCACAGGCACTTGCATTGCTATAAAATAATGGGTTAACTAGTGGTAAAGAAATTTTGAGCTTTTGTAACTTCCAAGATAGAAATATTATCTATTGTAAAGGAATGTGAGGAGAAACATTATCTGTTGTAAAGGAATGTGAGGAGCAGAGTGCATTCATTATTTAAAGGCTAACAGGACATGACTTAAATGATGTGTAACCCTCATAATCTCCATCTGTTTGTTACACTAAAACAAGTTTCTAGAGTAATCAAATTGCAAAAATATTTCAGAAATTTAAAATCCAATAGAAAATTGTTAACAATGTTTTTTCCCTTTTCTATCCAAGAAAATTTCAGATAATACAGCAGTGAAGTTTTTGGTGATATTTACTCCTTGAATTGTCACAAGAAAGATCTTGTTTTAGTTCATTTGGTGTGTGGAAACACCATTACTAATTTGTTGGCTCATTGAAAGAAAGCATAGAATTATGTTTCGTAGCATATGCTTAGAACTGTACTAAAGATCATGATATTTAGAATTTAAAGTTGAGAATTGCTTCATCTTATCTGGAAGAAATTTGTGATAATGATAAGAAACTTTCTATATTGCCTTTTGAATATTTCGCATACGGAAGAATGATGAAAATTAAAACTTTGTTTTTGTCACCATTTGAACTGCTCACTATTGCAAACCATATACCATGGATCCATTTTCTTCATGTGTGAGTGAACATGTTTCCAGGATACCTAATGTTGTAATTGTGTAATTCTCTATTAATATTGAATACTTCAAATTCATGGTAAAAACTAATATTAAGTGAAATATAATGAATGCACAGTAGACTTGCCATAATTCTTTATCCTTCTTATATCTTGTTCTTTCATCCATAATTGCAGAAAGATATTCATCCTTTGTAATCACCATGACCAGTTTCCATCTGATGGTCCTTAGGATTTATTTATTGTTTTATATTCAAGATAACACATTATGTCATACCTACCTATCCAATCTTCTTTGGGCTGGTTCACCCCTGAGGCCATCAATGTCATATCAGATTGAATTTCCAAGTTTTTCATTGGGTTTGATCTTCCTTTGATCTACTGTAGAGAAATCTGTTGAATGACCGGAGCAGTGAATACTCAAACCTATGTGTGATTTTCCAGTAATGATTTACATTGAGAAATGCATTCTATGAACACTTAAATCTGTGGTTTAAGATCTTTTCCAAAAACTACAAAATCAACATCCAAAATAATGTAATGAATTCACAGTAATGGCTTAAAGTTCAGAGGTATCAACAGTCTGTACCATCCGTGTTCTTATTATGAATATGGTGAACATGTATTTTATACTTTGCTTGTTTGTGTTGTGAATACTTTATTTATATATTGCTTTTCAGTGTCGATAGTTCTTTATTACAGTGCAAAGCTTTTCTGTACCTGGGTTGTACCATTTTGACATACCCATGTATTTTACTCAAAAATAGCATCAGTGGATGGTGTCATAAAATTTATGCAGAATTAAAATGCCTTAAAAGTGTTAATATTGTAAGCTCACCTGGATCAAAGGTCCATGTGAACAAATGCCATAACTTGTTTTCATCTGGAAACTTACATTTTAATCTTCTCCTCTAAAACCACTGGGCCAATTGTGACCAAACTTTGATGGAATGGTCCTTGGGTGGCCACTTTCTGAATTGTGTTTATATGGCAGCCATTACTTAAAAAAGAATAATCAGCTAAAAAATATTTAAAAGTCCTGAAACAACAAGGGCAATGGAAAGCAAACTTTGGTGGAATCATAGTTATCCTCTCTCCTTCCAAATTGTGTTAAGGGATCAGGACCTTCGACAAATATGGTTGATGTTTCTAAAAATAGAAAAATAAGAGAATAAAGGTTTGAAAATTTTCTTGTCTTAAACAGATAGAGCAGTTGATACTGAACTTAGATGGAATGGTCCTCAGGTGGTCCCCCTTTCAGTGTTGTGTCCAGGGGCCGGACTGTGACCAATATAGATTCTGTTAATAGAAAAACAAACAAAAAAAGTTTTAAATTTGAAACAACTGGGACATTGATACTATGCTTGAAGGAATGCTCCTTAGCGGATTGTCTTTAAAATTGTGTCTGGGGATCCAACATGGTCATTGTTACTAAAAATGGAAACTATTGAATTTGTACCAAACTTTATATTCTTTATGTGGTCCCTCTTCTAAAAAATATCTAGATAGTGACCGAATACAGCCACTGTTACTGAAAAAAAAACCACAGCAAATAGCACCCATGAGCTTTTGCCAGTTGAGTTATACAGGCTCTTGGGAGCCTCCATTTTTTACTACCATCATTTGGTGTCCATCTGTTAACTTTTAATCTTCTTCCATGAAAATTCTTTGGTAGGTGGGACAAAACTTTGTTGGAATGTTCCTGAGGTGGTCCCATTTCAAAAGTTTGACCTCTAACAAATATGTCCAGCATTACTACAAATAGAAAAATCAGCAAAAAAATTTGATGGAATGGCCCTAAGTGGTCCCCTTTCAAAAGTTTGTCCAGGGGTCAGAACTTCACCAAAAAAAATATTCAGAAGTCTTCTCCTCTGAAACAATTTGGGCAATTGAGACTATTAAATTTAAAATTGAAAATTGTTTTTGGCGGATCTGGACAAATATAGCTGCTGTTGCTTAAAATAGAAACATCAGCGAGATAGTAAAAGCTGTGAAAGTCCCTTTAAAAATTGTGTTTTGGTTGTCTGGTCTTTGATCACTATAGCTGCCATTTCCATTGTTGTGAAAAATAGACAAATCAGTAAATTTATGTTTAAAAATCTGAATTTGTCATTGAAACTACTAGGGCTTTTACAGGCATGATTTTCTTCCACTTTAATGTGGAATTTTGCTTTTGGAAGCATGGATTTGTATGTTGCAGTTCCTTCAAAATATTGTAAAATTATAAAATGGGTGCTGAAGTATCATTTCTGCTCTTTTTTCCCTGTTGTCAAAATCACGTTTGAATTTAGACCAAATATGGTTTATAGTCTTTAGGTGGTCCTGTTATCAAATTTCATCGCGGTCAGTACCATAGGGCAATATAATCACTGCAACTGATGATTTTGTTTAATTCCCTTTATGATTTTTGAATTGCGAATAAAATCCAGGAGAAAGATCCACACACCTGGGAGCCTCTAGTTATTAATTGTACCCAATTTTAAGAGTGGGGTACATGGATGCCATAAAGAACAAAAGCAATCAATTATTATACCCCCACTCAACAGAGTCGGTGGTATACTAGATTCAGCTTGTCCGTCCGGCCATCCGTTCAAAGTGAAATTTTTCGTCACGCTTATCTCGGCTTCTATGCAATGGAATGTTTTGATATTTGGCCTGTAGTTTTATGACCATGAGTTGTATCATCTCTCCTATTTCCAGGTCTGTCAGGGAACCACTTCCTGTTTACTGGTACTTACAAATTTTTCAATACATTATGTTGACATGAAATTTTTCGTCAAACTTTTCAAGTCTGTTTTCCCAATTTTCAAAATTAAAAAAGAGTGGGGGTATACTTTGCACAATAACACGTGCAACCTTGTGTTTGTTGTGTCAGTATTATTATAGAACCAATTGCCAGCTTTACCTTTCTACAAATGATTACTAGCAAAAGATTTGTTATTGTGATACATTCCATACATAGAATATGTAATGTCATTATTATTTATCATTTATCAAAAATGTTTACTACACCTTTAAAATTCAAAAGGTATGTTTTGTATTTAGATAACATCAGGACAACATCAAAAGATTAATGTCAGATGAAAAACTCGATTCACATGTGGAGGTGGGGGTTCAAAATACCTGCTACCTGTGTTATCTGACATCAATTTTTAAAGTTCTACGTTTCAAACAGTACTTTCAGCTACCCAAGTAGAAGAAACTGTGAATACATTTTTTATCTGACATTAAACTATTGTTGTTTTGCCTTATTTGAAAAAAAAAAATAGCTGATTATTAAGGGGAAATTCAGTCAATTTTAAGTGTACCAAACGAAGTTTTAAGACTTATTGTTTTCGCTGTGTTTTTTATTATTATATTTGGTTTAACATTTAGCACTTCCAAAAGCTCACTGACCCTTTATCATTTATTTGTTAATTATACAAGCTGTTTCACAACATTTTCACTCTATTTCAAGAGAGATTTTTAACGGATTGCTATTTTTTCTTTACAGAGCTTATGGTAAACATGGGTTATGGCAGAAAAGATATAGAAGATTCTATAACACATCAAAAGTATGATGACATCCAAGCTACATATCTATTATTAGGGCGTAGGAATTTAGAAGTAAGTATTTCAATATTTGTGCTAGTGTCAGTTATAGATAAACATGAAAAATCCAGATGAGTGAAACTGACATTAGGTTGGATTTCTTTGTTTTTTAAGAGCTTTTTGTCGAGCCTGCGACTTTTGTTGCTGAAGCGAGACATAGCAATCCTACATTCCGTCATCCACGTCGGCGGCGTCAACATTTACATTCACCCTGTGGTTAAAGTTTTTGAAAAATTTAAGTACTTTCTTAAACCATCCTGGATTTTTACCAAAATTGCACAGAAGCTTGTTCATGATCAAAAGTTAGTACCCAGAGGAAAATTTTGTGATAATGTTTTTCCCATTTTTCCGTATTTTACTTATAAATGGACTCCCAGTTGACATTACATACAGTCAGTCTGCAGTTAAAATTTTTAAAACATTAATTACTTTCTTACCATCCTGGATTTTTGCCAAACTTTGACAGAAGCTTCTTCATGATCAATAAATAAGATATGGAAAAAATTGTGTACATTCAACTATAACACTGAAAATATAGACAACAGCGAAAGCAGGCGAGAGACTGGAACCCATACAAATTTGCCATAGTTGACAATGTCTAGTTTTATTACGTGAAAATCAGAAGACCTTAATTTAAATCACGATATGCAAATAACATAATTCTATCATTACATTATATGTTGGGCATATTGTGACAGTTAAAAATCTTTTTTATTTTCAGTTGGATGGTAGTGATCGATCGGGTAGTAGTCAGTCATTGCGTAATTTACCATTATCTTCATCATCAAATCGTCCACATTCTGAAAACACAGCCAATAATAACCAGTCTCCAAATAAAGTCACAAGAAGTCAGTCTGCAACAAGTAGTGGCAGTAGTCAGAACCGACGACGGTATAGTCATGGTAGTGATAAGGGTATGTATTTAAATAGGTTTTTATTTTGAACTTCATAGGATTCAACAAGAAAAGTGAATTTCATTTTTTATATCCCACTTTTATAAACAGTAATATTTAGTTCAAAGGCTTTGGAGTACTTTTAAAGTGCAGTCTTGATTTTAAAGTTTGAATATTTATTATAGGTACAAGTGGTTCAAGTAACTCACAATCCACGACACATCCTCCACGACGTCAAAACACAACAATCGACAGTTCATCAACTACAAAAGAAAACATCCTGACCTCTGGAAGGAAAACTCCCAGTTCCATTGAATCCCCAAAGGTTTGTGGTGATGATTAATCATTGCATCTGTTTACTGTAGATCCTCCATGATATTGTTTTAGTCTGTGAACTTTGTATCAAGTAGCTTAAAAAGTAAAACCTCGCCTATTTCTATTCCTTTACTGAAGAGGTGATTTTCCTCCAGACCCCATATCTTTCTGTCATGTTAGATCAATTAAATGATATAATCATAGTGTATTCTGTCAATAAAGAAGGTTAGAATTCAAAAAATTTTAGTCTGGTAAGAATTAATAATTTAGATGTCCTTTATCTAGAAAATTTAAGAATTATTTTATAGTAGCATTCTTCAGCTAAAATAATCCTTACATTCAGAAATAGGGTACATATTACATAAGGAAGAAAAAGATGCCATAATCTGAATAAATATTTGTAAACAACAATAGCACCTTTTACCTGTAACCTTTAAAAAAGGAATAGATTCAAACTCTTTACCTTTCTTTTTATTAAAAATTATTTAAATATAAAATACATGTAAACATGAAAATATTGGTAGAATAAATATTTCTGTCTTATCTCATAAAAATCTTTTTAATTAGCCAATGGTGGGCCTCAGTGGTCTAGGTAGTTCATCATGACTACTAATGATCACTAGCCTGTCAACACGGAGGTTGTGAGTTCAAATCTCACCTGTGGCGGGGTGTGTTCGACTGATCTTAAATGACAAGGATTGCCAATTTTCCTACCAAAGGTCGGTGGTTCTCTCATGGTTCTCCAGCTTTCTCCACTAATAAAAACTGGCTGCCACGAAATAGCCAAAATGTGCTGAAAACAGCATAAAACCCCAGCTAAACAAACAAACAATAATTAGCCAATGAATGATTTAAGGATGTATTCTTCTGATGTTTCAGTCTCATTGAAATCTTGTTCGAGAATTATTTCCAAAACATGTGATACAAGTGGGAAATATTAATGAATTCAAAAATATTATAATCCAACTAGTCTGTGGAAAAATAATGTACTTACAATAAGTAGTTTTTGAGTAATAAAATTTACAAATCTGGTCAGTGTGATCATCCAAAATTTTGAGAAAATGGGTGAGGGGTACAAAGAAATGATTTTACCAAAAATATGTACATCCCATATCAATTTTTTCTTTTTAAAATTCTTTAATATGTATTTTTTCAAACATTTATAACAAAGAAGCTGAAATTATATGCTCTTTGTTCTAAAAAAAATTGAGAAAAACCCCAAATTTACTAAATTGACTGCATGGTCATTTTGACACAAAAAAACAACAAAATTTTATAAAACTTTCTTATATCAACACCTACTGTATCTATAGTTTTTTTTAAGTTAAATTGGCTATTGGTAATTTGCGAAACGAAACGAAACGGAACGAAACAAGTTAGGAGGCACATTAAAGGGGTGCAAAAAAAATATACATTAAAAAGGACTTCGATGTTTTTTCTACATGAAAGTACGTGATTTACAGATTAAAAAGGAAATGTATATAAATTACCATATATATATGTCCTTGTATAATATTTAAAAAAAATCAATGGTAAGAAATGAAAATATACTTTTTGTCCAAGTCTGTTTAAAGTAAAAATTATTTTTATGTAATTCAGTTCCATTATACAATATACCAATATCCCTTTGAAGTAATTACAAGTTTTAATGAGTCATAGCTACGAATGAAGATGTTAAAATATACTTCACGCTGAGTTTCTATTACAAAGTAATAAATAATATCAAGATATCCGTCGATTTATGTTCAAAATATTTGTTTCGTTTCATTTCACTAAATACCAATACCCACACGGATACTGGTAAAAAGTGAAACGAAACGAAACAACCTTTCATTTCAGATCATCTTACTGTGTGGTTTAAACAGGTTTATAATAAACGTTAGAAATAATGATGGTTGTATAAATGGAATAATTTTCAACATTTTCAAAGTAGACAGTTCTTAATGCATAATTCATTCATGCTACATATTTTTAAATGTTTTTCATCGCATCTGAGTATTTGTTAATATACCTAAAAGAATAATTTGCACAATATACATTTTTAAGGTAAATTCGCTTAATGTGAAAAAAAAAATCTTGTTTCGTTTCATTTCGCTAAATACCGATACCCACACGGATATTGGTAAAAAGCGAAACGAAACGAAACAACGACCTTTCATTTCAGATCAGCTTACTGTATGGTTTAAACGAGTAAAACATAAGAAATAATGATGATTGTATATATAAATGGAATCATTTTTACATGTTAAAAGTAGACAGTTCTTAATGCATAATTCATGCATGCTACATACATGTATTTTAAATGTTTTTTTTTATTTATATCAGCTGAGTATTTGTAACTATACCTGTAAGAACAGTTTGCACAGCATATATATTTAGGGTAAATTCGTTTAATTTGTTAAAAATCTTGTTTCGTTTCGTTTCGCTAAATACCAATACCCACACGGATATTGGTAAAAAGCGAAACGAAACGAAACAACAACCTTTCATATCAGATTATCTTACTGTATGGTTTAAACAAGAGTAACATTAGAAATAATTTAAAGATCATTTGTGCGAATGCCCATATTTTAGCAAGAGGTCGGGCATAACTCTTGAATAAAATAAAAACCGTTAGATTAACATTAGACCCTATGGGAAATACATGCAAAATTCTTATGGAGAACTGCTGAATTTTAGAATATGCTGACCTGTAAGCTTAAGGATACAGAAAATTTGGTCCATAAAAGTCTTACCACACTTCATAATGAGAGGGAGAAATGACCTCTCTTTGAGGTACGTCAATAACAAGTGTGGACACACTACACGTCTCGCCTGAGTATGCACATGGACACAGAATAATGATTGTATAATACCCGACATTTTGCAGAAGAAATTTAGGTCAAGGTCAAAAGGCAGGTGTCATACATGTATCCACTAAGAACTATCTTTTGACCAAATATGGTGGGTCTAGGTATTAAAGTTGCCGAGAAACGGACCTAATCTCGAAAATGTAACAAAGTACTCAAGCATGCAATTGAGGTCAAAGTCCATAGACAGGTGTCAGACTTGCATGTAGCCACTAAGAACTATCTACAGACCAAACACGGATGGGTCTAGGCATTACAGTTGCTGAAAAAAGGAGTTAAGAAATTTGGATGGAAGTCACTCAACCATGAAATTGAGGTAAAGGTCCAGAGACAAGTGTCAGATTGGCATGTTCCCACCAAGAACTGTCAATAGACCAAATACAGTAGATCTAGGTATTACAGTTGTGGAAAAATGGACTTAATCAAGAAACTCGGATGAAAGTCAATCAACCATGAAATTGAGGTCAAGGTCCAGAGACAAGTGTCAGACAGGAATGTACTAACCAAGAAACCAAGAACCATCAATAGACCAAATACAGTGGGTCTAGGTATTAGTTTCTGAGTAATGGACTTCACCACGAAAATGTGATAGCAGGTCACTCGAGCATGAAATTGAGGTCAAGGTCAAAAGGCAGGTGTCAGACTGACATGTACCCAGGTGAGCAATACAGGCTCAGACCTCTGTGCATCTATTTTTAAATGAAAGTTTCACTTTTTGTTTGTTTGTTTATCTATTCATTTATTTATTCGTAGCTATAGGTACCATTTGTTCCATGGTTTGCTGAATAAAAGTTTTGGGAACTGTCTACTTTGCACATTATGAAAATGATTCCATTTATACAATCATCATTATTTCTTATGTTAAACTTGTTAACATACAGTAAGCTGATCTGAAATGAAAGGTCGTTGTTTCATCCTGTTTCGCTTTTTATACGACCGCAAAATTTTTGCGGTCGTATATTGGTATGACGTTGGCGTCGTCGTCGTCGTTGTCGTCTGCGTCGTCGTCCGTCGTCTGCGGCGTCGTCCGAAGACATTTGGTTTTCGCACTATAACTTTAGTATAAGTTAATAGAAATCTATGAAATTTAAACACAAGGATTATGACCACAAAAGGAAGGTTGGGATTGATTTTGGGAGTTTTGGTCCCAACAGTTTAAGAATCAGGGGCCAAAAAAGGGCCCAATAAGCATTTTTCTAGGTTTTCGCACAATAACTCTAGTATAAGTAAATAGAAATCTATGAAATTTTAACACAAGGTTTATGACCACAAAAGGAAGGTTGGGATTGTTTTTGGGAGTTTTGGTCCCAACAGTTTAGGAATTAGGGGCTAAAAAAGGGCCAAAATAAGCATTTTTCTTGGTTTTTGCACAATAACTTTAGTATAAGTAAATAGAAATCTATGAAATTTAAACACAAGGTTTATGACCACAAAAGGAAGGTTGGGATTGATTTTTGGAGTTTTGGTCCCAACAGTTTAGGAATTAGGGGCCTAAAGGGTCCAAAATTAAACTTTGTTTGATTTCATTGAAAATTTAACTATTGGGGTTCTTTAATATGCCGAATCTAACCGTGCATTTAGGATCTTAATTTTTGGTCCCGTTTTCAAATTGGTCTACATTAAGGTCCAAAGGGTCCAAAATTAAACTTAGTTTGATTTTAACAAAAATTGAATTCTTTGGATTCTTTGATATGCTGAATCTAAACATGTACTTAGTTTTTTTATTATGGGCCCAGTTTTCAAGTTGGTCCAAATCGGGGTCCAAAATTAAACTTTGTTTGATTTCATCGAAAATTGAACTATTGGGGTTTTTTGATATGCCGAATCTAACCGTGCATTTAGATTCTTAATTTTTGGTCCCGTTTTCAAATTGGTCTACATTAAGGTCCAAAGGGTCCAAAATTAAACTTAGTTTGATTTTAACAAAAATTGAATTCTTTGGGTTCTTTGATATGCTGAATCTAAACATGTACTTAGTTTTTTTATTATGGGCCCAGTTTTCAAGTTGGTCCAAATCGGGGTCCAAAATTAAACTTTGTTTGATTTCATCGAAAATTGAACTATTGGGGTTCTTAGATATGCCGAATCTAACCGTGCATTTAGATTCTTAATTTTTGGTCCCGTTTTCAAATTGGTCTACATTCAGGTCCAAAGGGTCCAAAATTAGACTTAGTTTGATTTTAACAAAAATTGAATTCTTGGGGTTCTTTGATATGCTGAATCTAAACATGTACTTAGTTTTTTTTATCATGGGCCGAGTTTTCAAGTTGGTCCAAATCGGGGTCTAAAATTAAAGCTAAAAAGGGGGTAAATTATTTTTTTTTTTTGGGGGGGGGGGGGGGGGGGGGCAATTCTCCACAGCATATTGTATTACACAAAAGCAAAAAATTGAATATAAATTCAAATCATATGACCAATTCTAAGTTCTTTATTTCAGTTATTCTGTGTCAGAAACCTATTATGTGTCAAATATTTGAAGAAATTTTCAATTGCACAGTATTGCGCAATAGCAAGAAATTGATATGTGTGCCCTGTTATCAAAACTTTATTATTAACAAATTCCATTGGAAATTTGCCAATATAAAATGTGCTGATGAAGCTTTTTTGTTTATCTTATCTAAACTGCTTTTAATATGTATATTTAAAATTTGCCATCCATGACTATGATGTCATTTTCTATTTTAATATGTTATGGTGTATTTAAATGGGCTGTTATGGTTGCAAAGTATAAAGAAATGGGGGGGGGGGGGTTGAAAACAAAATTTGGGGGGGGGGGGGGGGGGGTAAATGAGAAATTGGGGAGGGGGTAATTTTTTCTCATTTCATATTTCATAAATTAAAAAGAAAATTTCAAATTTTTTTAGCAAAAAAAAGGGGGGGGGGTTACAATAAATTTTATTGTTTTTTTTTTTTTTTGGGAGGGGGGTCAATGTGCAACTTCATAGTGTATTGCACAAAAGCTAAAAAAAAGGGGTAAATTATTATTTTTTTTTTTGGGGGGGGGGGCAATTCTCCACAGCATATTGTATTACACAAAAGCAAAAAATTGAATATAAATTCAAATCATATGACCAATTTTAAGTTCTTTGATTTCAGTTATTCTGTGTCAGAAACCTATTATGTGTCAAATATTTGAAGAAATTTTCAATTACACAGTATTGCGCAATAGCAAGAAATTGATATGTGTGCCCAATTTTAAATTTTAAATTGGTTATTTCTGATTTATATATAAAAACAAATAATACTGATATGGTTTGAACAGGTAAATTAAAGTTTTTAAGTTCTTAGACAACATTCATTCTGTGTCAGAAACCTATGCGGGGCCTCGGTGGCCGAGTGGTCTATGTAGTTCGTCATGACTACTAATGATCACTAGCCTGTCAACACTGCGGTTGTGAGTTCGAATCTCACCTGTGGCGGGGTGTGTTCGACTCCAACCTTAATTGACAAGGATTGCCAATTTTCCTACCGAAGGTCGGTGGTTCTCTCCGGGTACTCCGGCTTCCTCCACCAATAAAAACTGGCCGCCGCGAAATAGCCAAATGTGCTGAAAACGGCGTTAAACCCCAACTAAACAAACAAACAAACAAACAGAAACCTATGCTGTGTCAAATATTTATTCACAATCCAAATTCAGTATTGTATCAAGCTTGAATGTTGTGTTCATAATTGCCCCAACTATTCAGGGTTCGACATCTGCGGTCGTATCTAGCTGCGCCCAGCGGAGCATTTTATTACCAATATCTGTGTGGGTATTGGTATTTAGCGAAACGAAACGAAACAAGTTTTTTTTCACATTAAGTGAATTTACCTTAAGAATGTATATTGTGCAAATTATTCTTTTAGGTATATTAATGAAAGGTTGTTGTTTCGTGTGGATATTGGTATTTAGCGAAACGAAACAAAATTTTTTTTCACATTAATTTAACCAAATTTACCTTAAATATGTATGTTAAGCAAATTATTCTTTCAGGTATATCAAGGATTTAAATTCTTTGGTATATTAACAAATACTCATATGATATGAAAAACATTTGAAAATATGTAGCATGAATTAAACACTGAGAACTGTCTACTTTGAACATGTTAAAAATGATTCCATTTATACAATCATCATTATTTCTAATGTTTTACTTGTCTAAACCATTCAGTAAGCTGATCTGTAATGAAAGGTTGTTGTTTCGTTTCGTTTCGCTTTTTACCAATATCCGTGTGGGTATTGGTATTTAGCGAAACGAAACGAAACAAGATTTTTTTTCACATTAAGTGAATTTACCTTAAGAATGTATATTGTGCAAATTATTCTTTTAGGTATATTAACAAATACTCAGATGCTATGAAAAACATTTAAAAATATGTAGCATGAATGAACTATACATTAAGAACTGTCTACTTTGAACATGTTGAAAATGATTCCATTTATACAATCATCATTATTTCTTATGTTAAACTTGTTAAAACCATACAGTAAGCTGATGTGAAAAGGAAGGTCGTTGTTTCGTTTCGTTTCGCTTTTTACCAATATCCATGTGGGTACTGGTATTTAGCGAAACGAAACGAAACAAGATTTTTTTCACATTGATTTAACCAAATTTACCTTAAATATGTATGTTAAGCAAATCATTCTTTCAGGTATATCAAGGAATTAAATCCTTTGGTATATTAACAAATACTCAGATGATATGAAAACATTTGAAAATATGTAGCATGAATGAATTATGCATTAAGAACTGTCGACTTTGAACATGTTGAAAATGATTCCATTTATACAATCATCATTATTTCTAACGTTTATTATAAACCTGTTTAAACTACACAGTAAGATGATCTGAAATGAAAGGTTGTTTCATTTCGTTTCACTTTTTACCAATATCCGTGTGGGTATTGGTATTTAGTGAAACGAAACGAAACAAATATTTTGAACATAAATCGACGGATATCTTGATATTATTTATTACTTTGTAATAGAAACTCAGCGTGAAGTATATGTTAACATCCTTTATTCGTGAAGAATATTTGAACATCTTTATTCGTAGCTATGACTCATTAAAACTTGTAATTTATTCAAAGGGATATTGGTATATTGTGTAACGGAACTGAAGTACATAAAAATAATTTTTACTTTAATCAGACTTGGACAAAAAGTATATTTTCATTTCTTACCATTGATTTTTTTTAAATATTATACAAGGACATGGATAGCAATTTCAGGACATATATGGCAATTCATATACATTTCCTTTTTTATGTAAATCACGTACTTTGATGTAGAAAAAACAGCGAAGTCCTTTTTAATGTATTTTTTGCACCCCTTTAGGTGCCTCCTAACGTGTTTCGTTCCGTTTCGTTTCGTTTCGCAAATTACCAATAGCCGTTAAATTTATTCAGTTTGGTCCACTTCATCTTTAGGGAAAGTATGAAAAAAAGTTTAATTGTGGAATTGTGATTTTTTTCATGATAATAGCCCAAAAATGGGGTACTTTCAAATGACCGAAGCAAAAAAACGAAGTGCACCACCATACGAGTTTTTCTTCATAAATTACTTCGTCATATAAACCAAAAAATTAGGTTAAGAAGAAAAGTTTAATACTAGAAATTTTTGGCTCTTCAGAGGTGTACATCCTTAAAGACAGGCATATAAACAAATCACAGAATGTTTGTTACCTTTTGTAAAATATAAGGCAAAACAGTTTTCTTTGTGTTTCTATTTAAAACCTTCCTTAACCCTTTCGTTGACGAGTCCCGGTAAAAGGGATTGTCATATACGTTTTATATTTCCTCATCTTGGAGCAAACATCAAGAGTTATCTTTCTTATATTTGATACCAGGATAAAGATAAAAGAATGGCGGATCTTTTTAATAAAAAAAAAAACGTGTCAAAAAGACATTTTAGGATATTAAATTTAGGAAGATGAATTTTAGAATTTTTTTGGCAAGATTGGATGCCAGGAAAGTGTATTTCGTATCAAACATGCCAAATTTGTTAAAAATTGATTGGAACTTTATTTCTTGAAATAATTCTTATAATTTTCAAAATTGCATATTTAGAGCGATTTTAACGATATTTGAAGAATTTCAACATATCCAGACGTGGAAATCCCTGTTTGCTTCCGAATATTGGCATTTTCATTCAAAAACTAAAAAGATCGCGAAGAGAACATATTTTATTAACATTTTTATTCAAATAAAGAATATGTGAACCTAACTTGATGGTCTAAAACATTAACAAAGAAGTAGCCACTCAAGTCTGCCATCTTGTCAGGGAAGCCATCATGCAAAGGTAACTTCCTGTGGGGACTCCATCGATGAAAGGGTTGAAATAGTGTACTTTCTTTTACAAGAACCTTGAAATTTTCCTGATAAAAAAAAAGAGATAAAAAAGTATCCATTTAATTTCGTCTAATATTAAAATGATAAGGGAAGAGATGAAAACATGAAAAAAATATGTTAAGTATAATGAGTAAAACTTTGTAGCATGTGACCTTAGGTAGAAATTACATGTAGGTAGCTCAAGTGCCAAAAACTTAGTCCGCTTTCATCTAGAATTTTGCTGATGAGTTTTTTTAAATTGATGCTTTGCTTTCTGGGATTTGCCTTTATTAATGCTTGGCTTAAAACTAATATTTTGGTTAGATTAAAACAATTAAAATCAGATTATGATTGTTTGTATAGGATTAATAACTAACTTGTAGATTTTTATGGGCCCACTGATTCAGGTCAGCCTGCATTGTCCATGCATTTGCCACAATTGTCTTCGAGTCTGATCTTCATTGCTTTGAGTTAATTAATGATACTATTTTGGATTGGTGGCACCACAAGTGGGTGTGTCACAAATTAGGTTGAAATCTATATCATGAATGTCATGGTCACAAATTTAGTTCTTGACAAATCAATGAATGTTAAATGTTAACCCTATGATTGTTGACAGCCCATAGATTCAGTATACATGTAAAAGGATCTATACAGTGATGGTCTCAATGTTCTATCTAAAGCTCAGAAACAGATGGTAACTTGTACATCAATGTAAAATAGGTATTTTAACAGTCATTACAATCGGTCTTCCAGGAATATTAAATATATGATTTTTTCTGATATGTGCTTCTAATATTCTAAGGGAAGATAACTGACTTGAATGTCAAAACCTTACTGGTTTTTGACTTGCATGGCAAAAAATATCAATTGTTTCATGAATGTGGATAAATTGTTCTCAGTAGTGTTATTGCATGTTTGCACAAATGTTTTAGAAATCACCTTGAAAATTTTGTCATTGTTACTGCACACGTTGCATGTTCCCATCTGCAGAGAAATGGCTTGTGTCATGATTGCTGTAATGCTTGTTTCCTCAATTTCAGAAGAGTCCTTTCATCCGAGACAGTATCAAAGATCATAAGGTACTCATAAAATCAATAAAGTAACATATACTGGTAATTATCTTTCACAATCCTAGTTCACAGTTCATCTGAAGATATTGGGGCTTACCCTACTGAAACTCATCTATGTTCAAATCTACGTTCTGTCATTAGTGTGGTCATCCTTCTGATAAAATATTTGATTACTATAATCAAATGCAGTTAGATTAATAACCAGATAAGTATTTTTAGGTTGAAAAAGAATCCCATGCAATTTGATCTGCCCTGCATATTTTTAACAATTTTATCCGAACCAAATTTTGTTTAAGTCCTCTATCAAAAGCATAAAAACATTTTTCACAGAAATGGGACCAAAGCAAAATATGCATTGCACTGTTTTGCAAAAAAAGCTTCGTTGATATGGTAATGGATCATCAGCAGTGCTTGGTCATCATCAAACAGATTTACACATTTCTTATTTGCATGAATTTTGTTGTAATAGCTAATTAGTTAGTAGATCAGTTGTGTGGCTTGTGAAGAATGCTTGTTAGATGTTGCTACTGTTTGTCCGGTGGGATTTAAAATACACAATTGGGAGTTTGAAATTTATATCTGATTCAGAAATTGTAAATTGGCAGAGTGATTACAGCTGGCAACATAAATAAATGAAGGTTAAAATAGGATGTTAAAATTTAACATTAGGAAAAAAAGAAATAAAATTGAGATAGACGAAGTTCAACAAAAAAAGATGACAAATTTTCCTTGTTATGTATTGGAGTTAATTTACTACTTCCCAAAAATCTAAAATCTTTGTGCCAGATTAAAATAATAATTTAAATGTACTATCAAGACCTCAATTTATTTATTCATGTTCAGATATTTAGATAATGCATATAAAATGTATTTGGTGCAACATTTTATATGTTTTAGATAATACAGAATGTGAAGGATAGATAAAAAAAAGATACGACATTTCACAAATACATGTACATCATTAACTTGATACAAAACCTGTGTATATAAATTGAGTGGGTTGTTTCTAATAGCCCAAAAAATCAGCAGATGTTGATACAGTCAAACCTGCTTTTAACGGCCACAATTGGGACAAAAGTAAAGTGGCCGCATAAGACAGGTGACCGTTTAATCAAGTTTTACACTGAGCGGCAATTCCGTATTTTGCTTTCCGGTCCAGAACGATCAAGATATTATCGTTGTCTAACATACAAATATGGCGGTTCGACTGAGATGAAACGATGTTTTTTTCCACAATCGACTGTAAATGAACGATGAGATTGATAATTTGAATGATAATTAAGCTATGCCATTAATTAAAGATGATTTGAAAGTCAATTAACGATGATTTTAACATTTATAGAAAGGTAAATGACCGCTTAATTTAGGTAAATTTCAAGCTTCGGTACCATTTGTTGTGACCGCTGGCCGCGTAAGACAGGTGACCGCTTATTCGAGTTAAATTAACACGTAAAACTATTTGGGCGGACTCCAGGACGACCGCTGAAGGCAGGTGGCTGCTTAATTGAGGTGACCGTTAGGGCAGGTTTGACTGTAGTTAATTACAGGAAACAAAAATACTTGTGAAATATGTAATCCACAAGGTAATGTTTTGACAGATGATTAATTCGATACAATGAATAAGATTTACATTGTTTTCATAATTTGGGACTCAAAAATTAGCTCGAGGTACAAGAATATTTGACTCATGCAAATTTGACTAAACAGGAGTCAAAATAAACAGTTTTGACTAAATTTGACTGAGTTTGAGATAACTAGGGTCAGATATATATGTAAGCAGTTTTGTTGGCCCAACAGCTAATTACCATAGGTTGGTCAATTGAGTAAAATGTCATTGAGTTGTCCTTTTGAAATTAAGGGAGTACAGAACACCTAAGGGAGTCAACTCTAAAAATCAACGTTTTAATCACATATTATTAGTAAAGAGAAATCAAGCTTCTCAAAGATCAAAATTAGTGTTTGTCAAACTGATATATCCAATGAAATTATTCCAGTGAATTGTGTGGTTCAAATTTATTGAAATTTTTGTCAACAGGTCATAGTAAATATTTCATCAAAATTTTTTGAAAATTAAAGGAGCCAAATCTGTTTTAGTCAAAGTGTTGGGTACCCCCTTAACACAGCAATAGTTCTATGATAATGGAATAAGTAACGACTTAAGATGCTCAGTTCAGTTAAAAGTTCAGGAATATCAAATCTTGAAGTAATGCTTATTAAAAACAGAATACTAAATCTATGAAGAGGGAGATGCCAAAATACCCAATGTGCACAAAAGTCTAACAGGAACACTAGCTGTACCCCCAGACCTTGGTCCAATATGATGGCTAGTAGTAACAAGAGTGGACACACAAAAATGTCTCGCCTGTCGTGTATTTCTAATGAAAGTAAATGCTATCAGACATATTGCATACAGTATTCGAAAAACAGGCCAAAACACAAAAACTATAACCATTGAACCATGAAAATGAGGTCAAGGTCAGATGACACCTGCCAGTTGGACATGTACACCTTACAATCCTTCCATACACCAAATATAGTAGACCTATTGCATACAGTATTCGAAAAATAGGCAAAACACAAAAACTTAACTATAACCACTGAACCATGAAAATGAGGTCAAGGTCAGATGACACCTGCCAGTTGGACATGTACACCTTAAAATCCTTCCATACACCAAATATAGTAGACATATTGCATACAGTATTCGAAAAATACGCCAAAACACAAAAACTTAACTATAACCATTGAACCATGAAAATGAGGTCAAGGTCAGATGACACCTGCCAGATGGACATGTACACCTTACAATCCTTCCATACACCAAATATAGTAGACCTATTGCATACAGTATTCGAAAAACAGGCCAAAACACAAAAACTTAACTATAACCATTGAACCATGAAAATGAGGTCAAGGTCAGATGACACCTGCCAGTTGGACATGTACACCTTACAATCCTTCCATACACCAAATATAGTAGACCTATTGCATACAGTATTCGAAAAACAGGCCAAAACACAAAAACTTAACTATAACCACTGAACCATGAAAATGAGGTCAAGGTCAGATGACACCTGCCAGTTGGACATGTACACTTTACAATCCTTCCATACACCAAATATAGTAGACCTATTGCATACAGTATTCGAAAAACAGGCCAAAACACAAAAACTTAACTATAACTACTGAACCATGAAAATGAGGTCAAGGTCAGATGACACCTGCCAGTTGGACATGTACACCTTACAACCCTTCCATACACCAAATATACAAGACCTATTGCTTATAGTATCTGAGATATGGACTTGACCACCAAAACTTAACCTTGTTCACTGATCCGTGAATTTGGGTCGAGGTCAATTGAAAACTGTCTGATGGGGATGAAGACCTTGCAAGGTACGCACATACCAAATATAGTTATCCTATTACTAATAATAAGAGAGAAATTAACATTACAAAAAATCTTAAATTTTTTTTCAAGTAGTCACTGAACCATGAAAATGAGGTCAAGGACAATGTACATATGACAGACGGAAACTTCGTAACATAAGGCATCTATATACAAAGTATAAAGCATCCAGGTCTTCCACCTTCTAAAATATAAAGCTTTTAAGAAATGAGTTAACGCCGCTGCCGCCGCCGCCGCCGGATCACTATCCCTATGTCGAGCTTTCTGCGACTAAAGTCGCAGGCTCGACAAAAACTAAACAGTAGCTGTGCCCCCAGACCTTGGTTCATGATGATGGATAGTAGTAAAAATTAAACTGTAGATATGTCCCAGACCATCCATTGAATCTTCCATAATATTAAAAGGATGCAGAGGTTCAGGGTAAATTCTTCTGAATCCACAAAATTTTGCATTAGCTAATTATACTTGCCGTGAAGTGTTACACTGACATTACTGCATATAATAATTAGTGTCATTTTATATTATACATTTAATAAATGTTGCATCTTTATTAAAGATCACATCATCGACACCAGCTAGAGCAACCATGCCTAAAAAACTAAGTTCAACTCCATCAGCAACACCCAAAAATAATGTGGTGACAAGCAGTATTCCACGACGATCAGCAGGGCGAAGTGAGACATTTAGCCCAGGAGACTCGCGTCTTCAATCTCCAGCAGAAAAGCCAACTAGAACAACAAATGGTCAACATGATCTCAGGGGGTATGGATATTTATTTTATTCAGCATTAGAGTTGGATAGAAATGCATAGTTGTATAAAGTGATTGTCTGAATGGCCTGCAGATTAGGAAAGCAGCATACTGGGGATGACTGTCCAATAGTACTTACTGGAGTGTTTTCCAAAAGTTCATTAGATAGTTTTGTGTATTTTCCTAGGAGAAATAATTTTCTGACAGTCTCTACTAGATCATCAGTTCTTTTTATGCTTGAACACATAAGGAATATTTTATGTGATATTTGGTTTTGATCTATGTTTGTGTGGGCATTACACTCTTTATAATATAATAAATAGGAAGTTTCAATACAAGGTCCAGCCTTATTTTAATGTGAAAGTACATTATTCTTGGGGTACTGTGAATTCAGATATTTTTGTTGATAACAATTTTTGTGAATTTGTGGAAAGGGCATACATGTATTTCTCGATTTGATATTTAGAAAATATTTCCATATTTTCAGACCTATGACCAACTCCACTGGAAGTAGTGCTACGTCTGATGTGCCATCAGTACGACCTAAAGGTCATGGTCATGTCAAATCAGCTAGCTTAAGTCAGTCTCAAACATCAAGAGTAACAGACTTACCTCCTTTGTCAGATAGTGAAAATTATCGACCCACGTAAGTTATTAGAATGTTGAACAGTTGGCAGAACATTTTACTCTGTCTAGAAGCCTATAATGTGGTTGAAAATTTGGAAGTAGAAGTAGGCATTAATTGAGTATTTTTTATGTGCTTTAAAATGCATGCCTTTTGATTTACTTCAGTATTGATTAAAGCATTCATGAATACATTGATTTAACATTTTTTTACATAGAATTTTGCATATAGTTTGCCTGTATTATCGTACAGTCTGATTTTGTTAATATATACTTGTAGAACTGCCCCAGGAAAAACTTCACAATTGCCTGTATCTCCGGGATCTGCCAAGAGTTCATTGTATAGAAATACAGCTAGCAGGAATACATTCCATGGTGGACCCATACGGGATAGACGACAACAAAGACAGATCAATGGTCCCGATGGGATTCCTTCACGTTCTCAGGATGAATCATCCGTAAATGCCAATAGACAGTCCTTTTTCAATAAAATTAGTCAAAAATTTAGTCGCAGGTATGTATTGGTTTATTCCATGGACATGAACATTCACAGATAAGTTATTAGGGACTGTTTAAATAATCAGATATTCAGACCTGATTTTCTTCTGCTCTTTTTAGACGGTTGTCAAAATCAGGTCTGAATATTTAAAGGTAGATCTGCTCTCTTGAACTTATGTTGAACAGTCAGGTGGAGACAAGTACAAAGAGGTAATTCATACAATAGAAATTCTCATTGGATAGTTACCATATATGCTAGACTGGAGTATAAATTTATAAATTTGTCATTCTCATCAGAAAACTGTATTTATTATCAGTTTCAGTAGAAAATAGATAAGGACATTAGGCAATTGTCGTTGATGTCGCATTCAAAAGATAACAGGTGTTTGTCACTATTATAATGTAGTTTCTGAGCTAAAAACTTTATAACTGTTAAATGTTTCAGATGATTAATTCATTTTACAGTAAATTTCTTAGTTGATATAATTAACATCAGATTTAAATTCAGAGTTATTTAAAGGACTGTACATAAATATTTGCATTGCACTCATGAAAGGCATTTTCAAATTTCTGTTGGTTTCAATATTATTCAAATTGAAATTACTGAAAATACATCAGAAATTTTAGAATTGGCTATTGGTGTATATTCTAATTTCAAATTGCCTTTTCAGAACTGCATGTATGTTTTTTTTTAAATCAATTTAACAGCCCTTTCTCTGTCTCATTTCCATTTTGGTGTTCAGATTTATAACTGGATTATGTATACTAATTGAAAAATGGGTTAGCCTATGAATACCTTGAAATGTTAACATTTTTATTTAAGCTTGTCAAAATACTAAGAAAAAAGTCTAGATTTTCTGAAAGTTGTTAAATTTATTAGTTCTTATACTTGGGGATTTGTTAAAGGTATCCTGACCATAATAGATAATGATGTAAATTAATGTTCTTTTCGATGGACAATAGATTGCACCAAAAAGCAGGAATTGAATAGATGTACATTTCTCCAGATGAAACATATTTGGTAGATTTTGTCCAGCAACTGTGGAAATAAGCTAGATATATTGTGCTTCCAAAGTTTCCCAAAATTTACCGAGGTCTTGGTCAATGCTTTGCATGGAACATCAGGGACATTTAAAACAATATGGTCCAGATACCTTTAAAAAGCTACTTTCAGTTAGTATACAGATAAGTTTTTAATATTTCAAAATACTCAGTAAAAATTAGGTTGAAATTTAGTAATAATATCATGACTAATCATACTTGGTTTTCAGGGATATTGTCATTTCTATGATTATTAATATACAATTTGTTTTTCTTACCATCCTGGGTTCTAGTGCTATGGAAAAAAGGACTAACTCAAATGATTTTAAGTAAGTCATGTTTGTAATTACTTTGCAGTATTTTTTGTCACAAGATTACTCTTTAACTTCATTTGGACCAAAAATGAATGTAGCTATTTCAGCTATGTATACGAAATATCTAACTGTAAGCTTCATTATAACATTTTCCTCCATGTGGGCAAAAGTCAGCCATCGCTATCTGCACACATTTCCAATTACTGTAAAAATGTAGTTTGAAGACACTTGGCCAGCTGTAACCAAATTTTAGGAGATGTTTTTGCTCTTGCACAGCCAGCATTACAAAAAGTAGAAAATTTTGGAAAGATATATGCTAAAATTTGCATAAACTAACAAGTCAATTGTTTGAATTGTTCCTTTACAATATTCACACAAAAAAAAAATATTTGCAAGTTGTACCATGAAATTAATTTTCACTGTGAGGAATCAGATCCCTAGTGTAAACATGACCCTACATTGGTTTTTCTGTTTCAGTTGTTTTTGAATTTACAAATTATATTGGTGAAGGTACATTAAAAAAGAACATTATTTTGGCATTTAATCAAACCAAAGTTTTATTAGGCCCAGTAACACCTTCAAGTATTAACAATAAATGTGTTCAAATGAAGTTAAATTTATTTTATTTCTTTCTGTACGGAATACTGGAGATATAGATAATTTATTAGCCAAGATTTTTTTGGAGGAAATTTTAATGAATTTCTCCAATTAACTTATGATACATGTAGCTTGCTATTTGCTCATTTCAGATCATTCTGAGAATCAATTGAAAAAGATCAATTTGATATAAATTGTGACTTTTTCATATGACCTTCACTTTTTACCTTTTTAGCCTTCCCGCACGATTGCCAAGAAATATAAAGCCAGAAGATTTCCATAGCACTAACTATCCAGAGATATTCAATTTATTGACACGGGTGTTAATTTATTCATTAACATTTTTTGTTTTTCAACAAGTGTTCATTTCTAAAACATCAATACTTGTAGTGCTAGTTTCATTAAAACAAAATTACTGGTACATTTGCACGAAAGAAAATCTGAAATATGTGCCTTCCTGGTAAAATACAGTTGTTGAGTTCAAAGCATTAGCAGAATTCTGATTTACCATAGCATGCTGAATTGCAAGTGCAAGTGTGTCCAGTTGTTATTAATGTTTGAATTAACACAGTTTTCAAATTAAACATTGCAGTTAAAAAAAGTTATAGTAATTTACACGTATAAGGTAGATGTTATACATAATGTTAAATCACATACTAACTCATTATTTCTTTTTTGCTGGCTGCCCTCAACCCCATCAAAAATGTTTGAAAAAAATCTCTATGTTTTTTACCGAACTTCTCGGCTCATATTTCTGAAGCATATTTTCATGGTGCACATTATATATGGTTTAGAGGTTACCTATCCATGTATTCTTTGTGTTGTGAAGTAGTTAGAATGTGATATTTTTTATGTTAGTGGGACAAGTTTTAGTTAGAGGATTTTTTCCATGAAGCATGTTGCTAGATTTTCTGTAAATTACTCCAGTTCATTACTATTTCATTTCATCATTCATCATCTGTATGATTTGACTGAAAATTTTTAAACTTATTTTATTTCCTTCCAATGTGTACTTTAACTATCTAAAGATTTTCTATGCAGTAGAAAAATATTTATTCATTCTGATCACATCTTTACTTTGCACTGCATGCTACATGTATCTTTTATATTAAATGTATTTTGATTGCATGTTACACTGCGCATTCTGTGTAATAAATGACTTTGGCCAAAGTAAATAACAGTGCATGTTATGTTAACAGAGCATGTCATCTACTCTCAAATGATAATTTGCATGTATATCAAGTATGCCAAACTGAAATCTGAATAACTGACTTGCTGGATCTTAAAATGTTATAATTAATATAGCACATATTCTGTTAGTGATTATCACACACAAATTTGCATAATTTCAACAAGATCCTTCATGCAGTTGTTGACTTGTGACATACAAATTCAAACAATTTCAACTAGATCCTTTTAACACCTTTTGACTTGCATATATTTCAAGAACATAAAATGCTGGAGTGTTAGTTAAAACATATTTGCACGAGACATTTATTTCTTACAAGCCTAAAATATGCTTCAAAAAGGGAAAGCTTGAGAAATAACCAGTTTGACATACCATCAGAGGAATCGATACAGTTCAAAAACACCAATTTCTGTCTGTGCACTTCATTTTGACTGAGGGTCAGCAATACTAAGATATGCCCATTAATTCTAATTTTCAGCAAATTGTTCCGCAGGTCTATGAATGAAAATAGAGAATCAGATGTACTGAAGCCTAGATCCTTAAGGTTTACCTGGAGTATGAAGACAACAAGTTCTATGGACCCTAATGACATGATGAAAGAAATTAGAAAAGTTTTAGATGCCAATAACTGTGATTATGAACAAAGAGAAAAATACTTACTTTTATGTGTCCATGGAGACCCTAATACTGACAGTTTAGTGCAATGGGAGATGGAAGTGTGCAAATTACCGAGACTTTCATTAAATGGTGTGCGCTTTAAGAGAATTTCAGGAACTTCAATAGGATTCAAGAATATTGCTTCTAAAATAGCAAATGAATTAAAACTTTGATGAATAAGAATGGTTTTAGATGGTGTAAAAGATGCTAGAATGCAAGACTGGATTATCACTGATAAGTGATCTTGAAACTGTTGCTGCTCAGAAAAAATGTCTCTACATTTGCTTGTTGGCTACTTGTATGTTATTTATTGTAACAAAAATATTTACATTTAAAATATTTGTGTGTATGGGTAACAGACCTTGGGTTAGAGTTTATTAGTTGGTAGGTAAGAAATGCCCACTGGTGGGTTTAAATCTGGTTGCAGGTAGACAATATTTAGTATCTAGATTTGGATATTGTCATTTTATTCTCTTATTGACACAGTTTCTCACATATACATATCAGATGAGCATCAATTCAAAAATTTTATTGATTGATCTTTCTTTATTACAAATTTTATTCATTATTGTCTTTCTGAAAAGAAATTTTTACTTATTATATGAAAGGGTATTATTGTAAAACATACAAGTATAAAATATTAATCATTAGCATTTTATTTGAGCAGCAATATTAACTCTGTGCTATATTAACTGTGATTTAGGGGTTCAGACATATATCATTATCATTAAACTATTGTATCCCATTTTTATACATGTACAATATGTATAATAGGAATTTGTTACTCCTGTGAGACAAAGATTCTCGGGGGTATCATGTACAAAGTATAGATATGTATTATAAGATTTTCTATGTGAAACATTCTTTTTACAGTGTCGAATGGTAATGTATGCAGATAATAAGAAAAAAATCAAACAATTTAAAATATTAAGAGCAGTGATTTCTGACAAAAAATGTAGACGTTTTAATCTTATTTTGCAAATGTGCATCAGATAATTGTACATCTATGTAGGTAGTCAGTGACTGCTTATTGAACTGTAGTAGTTGCTTTGCTGTGCAAACAATTTGTGTTCTATCAGCATTGTCACAATATTTTGTGAAGAAAAAGAAGCATTCTGTTATTCTTGCATTAATTGTTAAAAGTAAGGAATATATTTTTTTGTTTTTGTTGAAATCTAGCATAATACTCAAGTTATAGACATATAATTTGGTTACAATGGCTGTGATTTAAGTTTAAAATTACAAATTTTTTTTTTTTCACTTGGTATACTGTTCAATCTGGTTTGTGTGAGTGAAAGATTTGGACTGAAGGAAATTGGTATAAATTTGTATATGTTCAGTAATAAATAAATTTTAACCAGCCCATAATGCAGTAAGAGATCTCAAGTTCTTCTGTAAGTGACCCTTTCAGTGTGAGATTCTGTTTGTTGTTGAAGATCACTGCATGGGCTCAGATCTCACTGGGTTATCCTCCAGATCAAGATGACAATTATGTCATAGGTAATTGACCAATCAAACGTTTATCAAGGGTCATGGAACTCATTAAAAAGCTTTGTTTATGTATAAGACTTGAATTAGTGTATTGCCCTTATATGCTGTGAAATTTCTGTTCTGTTAGATACTGTGCTTGAATGAAAGATACTTAACATGATCATTTTGGTCATTGACAGCTTATTTGGATCTTGTGGCTTTCGAGTATATAGTTAAAAAAATTGCTAATTGTCAGTTTGATGAGCAGTTTATATGATTCCAAGTAGTATTTAAGGTGCTGTTTTGATTCAGTTTGTTATATTGATGGATTTTCCTTGTTTGGTGCTTTGTAGACGTATTCCCATGCAGCACTTGGTCACAAATAACTTGAGATCTTAAGTGTTATGTGAACAAAAAATATCTGTTGATATGTTTGCTAAGGAAAAGTTATTCATGCTCTTCACACCAGAAAAGCTCCATTTAATTAGTCAAATTTTAACAACTTTTAGTAACCTTTTAATATTATTATTTAGGAAACATTAGTATTATTTTAAGTGTTTGAGCTTGGAAAAAGTTTTCGTTATGGCTTCCACAAGATACAGAAGTGCTGTAATATTATTGTACCGGATGTTTATTGACAAAATAATGCAATCAAGACAGTTTATATATAGAAATCAGTGTTAAAATTAGTGATTATTTAATGTCTTTCATGAACAGTAGACCTTCATTTTATACTGTCTCTTCATATTCTCTTTCCTTTTGTAAATATTCACATTTGTGTTTCCACAGTTGTATAAATATTGTATATTTCCCAAATAGTAATTATATATATTTAAGAAAAGACTGTGTACATGTTAAAAGATTTATTTACAAAAATGATTATGAGTGGTGAGAATGTGTTTTAAAAGTCAGGGTTTTGTGCTGTTGGTGTGTCATCACCTCCTGGTGAGCAATCAAATCATAAAAAGTTATGCAATTGAATACAAGTCAATAGCCAATAAAGGCATTCAGTCTTTTCCTCCACAGCTTTTATATGAAGTCTTTATAGGTTTTATTGTCAATTACAATTTGTTTTAATAATTAAACTGTTTTTTTATTTTTAATTTATTTTTACCAGTTCAAATGAAAATTTTGATTTAGTTTTTGTTTGTAATCATGCTTAGTGATTCTGTGGTAAGCATATTTCTTACAGTTAATAAAATTTGACAGTTTAGAAACATCCATTATAAGATTTGTTTCTGGTAAGAGAAAGTAATATCCATACTTAATATTTACAAATCGAGCAATATGATTAATTTCAATATGCTAGCAATAACTTAGTTAATTATCTTACAAAGAAGAAAGGCTTGCTGTCAAAAGTACTTCATATACTTAAAAAATTAAATTTAAAAAAAAAAAATATCAGGGCAAAAATTAGGCTGGGGACTTATTTTCTGCTTTTTGTGTTATTAACTAGGGTCCAAACAATATAGAATTAACTTAAGTGTAATAATTATTTAAGATGAACAATGTTTGTGTAAATGTTATGTCTGTGTACAGGAGCTAAAGAGACTTAGTTTACAAGAGAAATTAACTATTAATACCAATGAAGTTCTATTTTCTGGGATGACTATTGCTGTTATTTTCTTCACTTGAGACATCTGACGAAATGTGCTTGTGTCAAGACATGAAATCGCATAAGAATAACCAGGTACAAAATGTAAAGATAATCACTAAAGATAATTTTCTTCCTGTCAAATTAGTTGCAAAGTCCTGAAAAGCCAGTTGGTATTCTTAAAGAATTGTTGACAATTGGAACTTTGTTGAAATATTAAGTCTCCCAATTATTCAGCTTTGCTTTTTTCAATTTTGATAAACCTTCAGTCTTGAGAAATTAAAATCACAGGACTCACTGTGGTTTATATAGTTGCTAATGATTAAGAGTCTTGTAGTGTGATTGAATTCATAATTGTGGTGAAGTGTTTTATGCTGATGCAATTATTAAAGATTTCCAGTTTCCTGAAAAAATTGGAATCCCTTATGATGATAAAAAAAACTCAGCAATTCTTTTGGTATTTGGTTGTCTTCCTTTGCCAATAGAAACAGATGTCCATGATACAGCCATTAATGCTGAACAGCATTTATTAAACAAACAAATCAGAGAATAGATAGCTAATTTGTGGAATTGTATTGTAGAAAACTCAATGAATTAATTTTATTTAATCTCAAAACTAAGATATGATAATTTCAAATTCCGGCCTCATTACTTGTTTTTCTTTGTATTTTTCAGTAATTTGTAAGGTGTAATAGCCTGTATTTAAATTTCACCTTAAAATATTAACAACGTGAGATTGTAACATGTTAACATTCACATTGTATTGTGATGTATCTAGTGAAGAAAATGATAGTGATCGCAATTTTAAATCTGCATATTGGAATTTCCATTGAAATTGGAATCTGAAAGTTATTACTACATTTTAGCCTAAAATAAACAGATCTCAATGTTATATATTATTTTCAGCAAGCATGACTTGTAGCATTAAGCCTTTTTTTCATTCTTAATAGTTTGGAAGATTTTTGCCTATGTTTTGCACTTAGTTCAGAAAAAATCACTACAGATCTCACCATGAGACCAGCATCATTAACCTACAGAATAATGTGACATTAATGAGAAAATAAAAACTCATTTTATAAATACCATTTTTGTCTTGAGTTATTTTTTTCCCTATTTTCTTCCTATTTGCTTTGTTGAAGGAGCCTATAGAAATGGGTGTCAGTTTCAGATGGTAACTTTAAAGGAAAGTTACTTTGTGGTAGGAAAATGTGTGTGTTGAATATCTAGCTGGAGATTTATAATGGCAATTAATGCCCACTCGCTGATAAATCATCGTATTTCTTTTTGCGGCTGATATTTTATGATACATGTGAATATCTTGGGTCAAGTTCAATGATGGCAATTTTTTGACAATTCTAGAATTCAGTTCATTTTGCACTTTGGATTTGCGGAATTTTATTTTTCAGGCATCTTGAGAATGAAAGGTAAGATTGAAGTTCAGCGTTCTTTCTAATATTTCATCAAAAGTTATATTTCATGAATGCCTAGGTCACATTTAGTCATTGTGATAATTCAAAAATTTTTGTCGGGGTTGTGCTCTCATTTTGAAACTCTAATGAATGTTTGGATTCCAGATGATGTTGAACCCAAGGTTCTGTTTTGAATATGTCAGTTTTCAAGATTCTTGCTACAGTTATTCCACTTTGTGACACTAAACTCTAAAATAAGATTTTACCAAGTTAGCTTCAATATGTGGGTTTGGTGATTAGGGACCAGAATTCAACTGCTGTTAACTATGTCTGAACATGGTTTCTTGTTGAGTAATCAACTTTTAGGTCATTTTGACAGTACAGGTAACCCTGTCTATAAAGGATACCAGAAAAAGTCCCCCTATATGAGTAGGTGCCTTCTATACAGAGGTTGATATTGCATGCTTTGTTAATGAATGGGACTTTTTCAATGCCCTTGATATAGACCGTGATTTGCTATATAATTTGCCCTTTAAAGCAGGTTTGACTATTCAGTCAAAAAAAACAGTAAGGCAAAAGGACCATAAGCAACCAGTAGGTTTGAAGTCTTCAGGAAAACTTCGTCATCTTAAATGTTTTAGAAAATATTCTGATTATCTAATTAAATCCGAAACCACATGGCTGATTGAACAGAAAATAATTCCTGAAAGTTTAACGGAATTCTGCCATATTTCTAGATTAATGTGACTTTGACAATTTTCCCCTAAAAGGGTTCATACAGGTCATTAAATCGTGTAAAATTCGTGGATTTTATTTTGGCTGAAGAGGGCAATGACATGTCAGTTGAAAAATATAAAGGCTCATTGAAAAATCTTGGAATTTTTGTTTTGAGTCTTGATCTTGCATAGTGTCTCCCGATTAGGCAACTAACATGGCCGCCACGAGCAAATCCTATTTTCTCATTTATCAAATTTAAGATATCTCTGAAACCAAAGGTATGAAGCATCTATGGAAGGACCTTTATAAATTTGCATGTTCCAACATACGACTAGAGGTAAAATCTATGCAAGAACCTTAAAAATTTGATTATTTCTCCTCGGTTAGATTACTGATGGCCGCCATAAACAATTTCTTACTTTTGATTGGTCAATTAAAAAAAATCTCTAAAATAGAATATAGCTAAATAAACAAATATGGCACGTTGAAAAGGATGCCAGGTGAGCGATTCAGGCTGAGCACTTGAGTCTATAGTTGATCATTTTAATGAGGTTGTTGGCCACAACATTGTCAATATTGTAAACAGGGATATACATTGATATTAATGGAAAAAACCCTCGGAACAAATTGGTCCTTGAAAAGTCGTGGAATTTTGGGAAGAAAATGGTACGTGAACCCTGGCTATATATTTATGTGAAATATATTGAATTATACAGGTATCATTTTAATCCAATGAGAAACGTTCATTTTAAACACGTGACAACAACATTTCCCGTATTGTACAACCGGAAGCCGTATCGGACGCCCCGACAAATCCTTCGACCAGTATCTTAAATCGACAGAGCCCACAGTCCGATATTGGAGTCTCGGGATGATACCAGGACCGATATGGAAAATGCCTCGGACCAATAACTAAGCCAATATGGAAAATCGTATGCAATAATTATAGTGGACATTTTGTATTGTATTGAAAGGTTTTGTCATATTTAGGCTGATATTCTATTGTTAGTCAATAATATAGTTTATCATATATTTAATACGAAATACAGGAATTTCGTATATTTGATAAAGGTTCTTTTCTCTAGTCAGTATCATATACCCTGTATCGCACCTCTTTCGGAACCTCTCATATGTTACTAACCGGTACTCCTCGAATATTATTGTCAGTCGCAGACGACAATTACTGCCATGTCAAGAAGTCCCCGTTAAGTTGAAATGGGGGGGGGGGGGGGGGTGGGAGAGACTGATGAACCAACTTTGGAAACCATTTCTCCCCCGAGTTACATTTGCTACTTGCAAGGTTTAAAAAGGCTAACGTAATGACGGAGAATACGAACCTGACACCTTAAATTAATGCAGGGCAGCATAAACCGATATCTAGGGAAATATGTGTTGTATTCTAAGGTGTGAACCGCTCACAATATTATTAGTGAATGCATTTAATTACATGAAAAAAACATTGTCTCAAAATGCTCTTATACATGTATATTTGTGAATAGCTCTATATTGAGCATGTCATAAGGTTATTAGAGAAATTCCGATATGGATATATCATTTAGTATGAGAGATTCAGAATTTTTATATGATTATCATGAAACAGGATAATCAAATCATGAAGTCTATGAAAACAAAAACAATTCAAATTCACCTGGAGAACTACAGGAAAATCATCATATTCTTGTCTACCCTTATTCTTATATTTTCGGACGGTTGTAAACAACGATAAATCACAGACCTGTTATATATCATGAATCTGGATTTATTAAAATATATGATAAACAGAATAATACGTGGCAAAATCCGTATCGCATGCTGTATCACCACTTGACCAATATCAGCCCTTGGGGCATTCGGCCCTCGGGACTGATATTGGTTCCTCGTGGTGATACAGCATGCGATACGGATTTTGCCATGTATTATTCTATATAATATTGCATAAGGTTTTCCATATTGGCTTAGTTATTGGTCCGAGGCAAGCCATATTGGACTGAGGCGAAGCCTATATGGAAAACCTTGTGCAATTATACCTTTGTTGACTAACCAGTCCAGTATGTCAAACTGACTAGTCAATACGGCATATTGGACGGGTATGTGTTGTATTGGCGTTCTTTGACATTTTATATTGTATTGACAGGTTTTATCATATTTAGGTGTATATTCTATTTTTAGTCAATAATACTAGTATATTATTGTCACTAATACAGAGATATATCGGGTCAATAATCCGGGTGAGGTAAAACTCCCATTGAACATCAAAAACATCACAGATTTATGTGTATGTGTGTAATGAAAGGGAATTAGTTATGTTGATTGACGTTTGTTGAAGTTTTGTGCGAAAAGGCAGGTAATTCGGTACTATAATTTATCGGATCAATATTGACAAATCAAAATGTGAGATGAAAGGCCAAAAAAATGTCCGTTTATTTAACATTAACAGTTGAAAATTGTAATTTGTGTGCTATGACCTTTTTATTAGCTCACAGGTGAGATATTGTCATCACTTGACGTCCATCGTCCACAATCCACATTTTAATCTTCTCCTTAGAAGCCACTGCGCCAATGAGGACCAAACTATAGTGGAACTGGAATGGTCCTTGGTTGGTCCCCGTCCTACAGTGTCCTTGACCTTTGACGAAGATGGCGTCCAAGTTAAAAATAGAAAAAAGGGGGTCAAAAATTTAAAAAATCTTCTTCTCTGAAGCTACCATGCCAATCTCAGTCAAACTTTGCTGAAATCATCCTTGGATAGTCCCCCTTCCAAAAATATGTCCGATGGTCCCGACTTCTGACCAAGATTGTCGCAACAGTCGAACTTAGTTTAACATAGGCAAACTCGAATAAAAATCTTATTTTCTGAAACTACTGGCTCAATTAGAACCGAACTGTGATGAAATTGTCATAAGAAGATTGTCTTTCAGAATTATGTCTGATGGTCCCGACCTGCGATCAAGATGGGCGCTACAGACGAACTTAGTGTAACAAAGGACACTACGGGATATTAACTTAAAAATCTTCTTGTCTGAAACTACTCGCTCAGTTAGAACCAAGCTGTGGTTGAATGGTCTTAAGGTGGAACTCTTTCAAAATTGTGTCCGATGGTGCCGACCTCCGACCAAGGTGGCTATCACCGCCGAACTTACATTAGATAGGACGCTAAGAGAAATTCACATAAGAATCTTCTTGTCTGAAACTGCTTGCTGAATCAGAACAGTGGTGGAATGGTCATTAAATGGCCCTACTAGTATTACAAAATTGTGTCCAAATGGTCCCGACCTCAGACCAAGATGGCCACCACAGCCGAACTTAGTTCAACATAGAACCATGGGAAAGTTACATTAAAATCTTATCTGAAACTACTTGGTCAATTAGAACCAAAATGTGATTAAATGGTCATTTAGTGGTCCTCTTTTAAAATTGTGTTCGATGGTTCCAACCTCTGACCAAGATGGCCACCACAGCCGAACTTAGTTTAACATAGGAACCTTTGGAAAATATACATAAAAATCTTCTTGTCTGAAATATATCACTAAATTCAATGCCTCTTTCAGATGTCCCAGATTTCCCGAAGCAAGCTGCTGTACAGCACAAGAAGTGCTATAGTTTACATTGTCATAGCCACATACTTTTCTGCACTTTAACATTTAACCCCGTGACAACTGGTCACTATATCTAATAGACAAAGCACTATCAGGTGTGCGATACAGACTCCTGGGAGCCGCTGGTTATACTCTCGATTGGGGATTTGCTGAGAAGATGCGCTTTCTGTAATTTTGTATTCAGTTTCTTCACCTTTATTTTTAGCACAGGTAAATTTTAGGAGAGTGTCGACATTGTTATGATTTTTACATATCAAAATATAGTTGATACTATAAAAGTTCCTATAAGATATCAAATTTAAAAAAGGGGTTTGCGTTTCTTCAAGTCTCTTGCTTAATAAGGAAGGTCATGCATAAATTTAAATCATCATCGCCTTATTTTTTGGCGTTTTGTGCAAAGTTAAGATATGAATTGGAAGTAATAGGTATGATATTTGTCTACCCTAACATATTGGTCATAACATGTATTATGGGGGTAGTCATATGGTATATACATACACTACTTCCTCTTCCTTTCATTTTATTCACGAATGGATTTGGTTAAGTTATTTGGTAGGGTCCTTGTCGTACTAACAAATCAGAGGAATCCTATTTTGTGATCTTCTTGGGTAGTCACCTGACCTTGACATTACTGCAACTAAATAGTAGGGAGGCAAGACATTCTTTAGTGGTTGCTCTTGTTAACTGTTCTTTTCTGAAATTTTTTTTCTTTTTTTATAAATCCAAATGAAAAGAAATAAATGAGGTAAGTGATAATAACAGCCCAGTAACAAAATTTGAAAAGAACAAAAAGAAGTTGTCATGCAGCCCTATGAAGAAGGGCATTTGTCCACCACAGGACTAGCTTTGATGTTAATGTATAACAAGAGGCTGTCGAATGATAGCAAACCGGATTTCCTGCATGGAAATGATGTTTGCAAATCTGGATTCCCAAACAGGATGAAGTAAAGAAATATAAATGAATTTTTGTAGGGTTCAGAAATGGAAAGGCAAAAATCAATCTTGACCCCCTATTTATAGTAAGTGACAAATATTGGAATTTTTGAGAGTATATAAGTACACACACATTTGTTAAGCAGGGGTTGGTAGGCAGAAATCATGAAGTCAATAATGAAAGAAATACGCCAATGAGATTATAACCTTATTTTATATGAATCCAAAGAATCTTGTGGTCACTCCAATAACTTTCCAGATTCCCACTTTCAAACAGTTGTTGTCTTGTAATATATGTATGGTCGATGGAAGAATGATAGCCTGTGGTTGAGCTTGGCCTAAATCAAGTGCATGCATTGTACTTTCAAGTTTTTTCAACTGCTCATTTTGTTAGAACTGGTCCTGAACGGTGAAAGTGAAAATCGTCAATATCGGAACGGTGAAAGTTGAAATCGTCAATATCGAACTTGACCTCCATTTTGTCATCAGTAACAACATATTAAAATTTGAAAAGCTTTGGTTGAACAGTTCATAAGTTATCACACGGACACCACTGGAAAAGCCATTTTTCAATCTTTCAAGAACCATAACTCCTGAACGGTGAAAGTGAAAATCGTCAATATCGAACTTGACCTCCATTTTGTCATCAGTAACAACATATTAAAATTTGAAAAGCTTTGGTTGAACAGTTCATAAGTTATCACACGGACACCACTGGAAAAGCCATTTTTCAATCTTTCAAGAACCATAACTCTTGAACGGTGAAAATGAAAATCGTCAATATCGAACTTGACCTCCATTTTGTCATCAGTAACAACATATTAAAATTTGAAAAGCTTTGGTTGAACAGTTCATAAGTTATTGCACGGACACTGTTTGGCAGCCGCCCGCCCGATCGCCCGCCTGCTGTACATCACCAAATTAATAACCGATATTTTCCTATGAAAATCCGGTTAAAAATGTTTGCATTCGGATATTAGTTTGATGAAGGTCGGAGCGAATAGAAACCACAATTGGTTTCCGGATGTCTTTAGTTTGCCTCAACTAATTCAAACCAAATTTTGATAGTTTGTTAGGCTACATGTATACGAGATCGAAAAAGTCAATTGATTTTAGTGTCAATTAGGGATATAGTTTTGGGGGGAAACACAAATTTTGGGAATTGTGGTTTCTGGACAATATCTAGTTTGCCTCAGCACATTCAAACCATATTTTAATATGACGATAAACCATAAAGACTCGGTAGTCTTTTGACTTTTATGTCAATCAGTTATATATTTTTGGTGAAATACTTGATTTTTTAATCAGAAATCAAGGCTTTTGAGAATTGACAGTGGCTTTAGTTTGCCTTCGCTGATTTCTATCAAACTTCCAAATATGTTTTAAAACAATACAAGACTCTAAAACCTATTGATATGGCATTGTTTTGGAGAAAACTTTAAATTTTTTCTAAAAAAAATTACAAATTTTGAGAATTTACAATGCTGGATCTTATAAAACCTTTTGATGGATGGATTCAATACTCCATAAAAATAAAGCCTCAAGTCTGTTGCAAGGCTGAATTGCTCAATTTCAGTCATTGAAATTCAGTTTTGATAAATGTCCTGTGAGACTCTTATACTTTTAATTTTTGGGAAATTTATCTAGCAACCATAATCTAATCAGCTGTGAAAAAGATTTGACAATTGAATTTCGAAGATTTCAACTCCATTTTTTGGTGAATACCCTGGATAGTTCTTATGGGAAATGTATCTAGTAACCATATAACAACTTATCAGCTATGAAATATCAAATGCTTGGATAATTTGAATTTTAAACATTGCAATTCCATCTTTCATATATTTCCCTAACTACTTGCACAACCTTATGTACAATGTAATGGAAGAAGTACTTAATAAGCAGATAGTTACTGTCTAGAGAATTTCTTAGCAGCACAGCTTCAAATATATCAACATTGCTCTGGAAGTATTAATATCTTGATGAGTTTGAAATTTCAATCTACAACCAGAGATAATGGAGTAAAGCTTGCAAAGTTATATTCCCAATTCACTCAAATCTATTTTATTGTGGTATGTAAAGCTAAACTAGGTTTTTGACCTTGACATTGCATATGATCAAACCTTATTCCTGATACACCCTCTGAAGGAGGTAAACAATATCATCAGAAATGGTAAGCCTGACATGACTTATAGAACTTTGGTATTTAGGATAAAGGGTCTGTAACTTTAAACTAGGTTTTTGACCTTGACCTAGACAATCAAACACACCCTCGTGTGGTGGTCAACAATATCACCAAACATCATTTAATTCCTTCAAGGTATTTAAAAGTTCTGAGTCAGATATTTCTATGTTGCTTATAGCCTCTAACTTGTTGTTATGAGCTCTCTTAAATACATTTATATTTGATAAAACTTCATTGAAGTTTGTGCAACCAGATACAAGTTGATTAACAGCAATAAGAAGTGTTGTTTTGTTGCTTGAACTTTCTCTTAATTACTGAAAGTATAAAATTTCCTTACTTTTTCCTTTTCCTCCATTAAAATGATGTTTCTCTTACAAGCAAATGACTTCAAACACAATACAATTTTAATAATATTTATTGAAAAATAACAAAAAATACTTTCATTATAAAATAACACGTGTGGATGGATTTCATTAAAGTTTTATCACAGATGCTTACAATAAGGATAAAATTGTGAAAAAATAAATTTTGAGACATGATGTCATGGAAACATAATAATATCTCCATATATGTAACAAAATGTAACAAAAAACCCTGAATAACCTACTGTTTATAAACTGGACATAAAAAGGTCACATTTGGACCTTAATCCATATCCTGAAATTAAATTGTAATTATTTGGTCAATAAATGCTTGGTTACTGATATGCTGTGATTCAGAATATTTCAGTGAATGTTTTTTTCATAGTTTTCTTGGTTACAGAAGATCCCTGATAAAACTGTAGATTTCAAATAAAAAATGACAATAACTTGGTATCATCAAAGCAATGAAAAAATAAATGAAATCACAGTACTTAATATAAAATATGAAATCTCTATGAAAGTACTTATAATTAAATAGGTAATTATAAAATATGTATTTTTTTAAAAGTAGTAATATGTTATTTGATTAGATTAATACATAAATTTTCTGCTTTAAAAAAAAACATTTTTGAAAGAACAAAATAGAGGGATTCATAAATAAATAAATTTGGTATCCTGAAAACAATGAAAAAAATCAATGAATTCAGAGCATCTCTTTAAATTGCAAAAATAAAATACACCTAAGTATTTTTTAAAAAGTAGCAACCTTCCATTTGTTTGGATAAGTATATTCAATTCCTACTTTTTTTACACAGATATTCTTTGAGACAACACAAAAAGTTAAAATCAATCATTAAAAAAAATAAAAATAAAGATAAAAATATATCAATAAATAAATTATGCAAACAATCTATATTTTTAACCCTTGGAAATTTTGGTCTACTGAAGAATATAATAAGTATAATGGTTTTGCCAGTCCAAAGTCCTTTTTGTCTTTCCTGGTAAACTGAATTATTATGTAATACCAGTAGCTAAAATATGCAGACAAAAAATCAATACTTTTTCCAAACCAATTTTATTCATCAAACATGTGCTTGTAAGATGAAAATGGTTTCATTATGTCCCAAAAACTCTGTAATTACATTAATATACATAAATCCTTTTGACATTGTATTACCTAAAGTCAATTAACATCTTATTGCATAAATTCAAGACTTTTAGCAGCTCATGTAGGGAGCAACCATTTGATTCTTAGGGAGGGGGGGGGTTAGGATAAATTGTTCCATCCTGCCTATTTTTTCATCGAAATTTTGTTCCTGGAGTTTCATTTATACCAAAGAATTTCCTGATTGACATAGGTCCTACATTTTTTTCCCAAACCTAAAGTGAGCCTGTCTTTTTATTTTGCCAAAATCCCAGTCTTGCCTTTTTATTTTAAATTTGATCCTAGCCATCCCACCTCGCCCTAAAAAAAAAGGTTGCTCCCTTATGTAACTATAATCTTAAAAGATTCTACTGTTTTTCTGTAACTGAACAACTGAATGTTGTAAAATCAACATTTTATCAATTTTATATGGTACATATGTAACAATGAAGGCAGTGATTACAAACACATACCATGTGAGCAAAATTTACATAATACAACAAATGATCTTACATTTAAAATGGTAAAACCATTAAATGTAGTTACAAATTGATTACATGTATCTTGTCAATAGTTCTCTGTCTTCTTCGGTATTAGATACATCAGAACTTCTGATTTGTTAAAACTATTCAGCATCCAATATATCAGGACTTCTGATTGGTTCAAAACTCTTCAGCGTCAGCAGTTGTAATAGATGTGGTCGTCTGTTGTCTACTGACTCTCTGGTCTGTAAAAGATTTGAAAATTTCTTTACTTTCATATAGTTTTTTTGTTGGGAAGATAAATGTTTTTCTATTATAAAATGTATGTTCTTCAAATGTATATCAGCATTCAATAACTTGTATGCACCTTATGATATCAAGTTTACTGGGAATTAACTTTTTTATTCAGAACACAAATAATTTAAACAGAACATAAATTGCTATTCCCAATATAAAATCTATGCTATAGTTCATGGAAAATTTTCTCCAATTTATATTATTTAAATTAATCTGAAGACTTGTCCTTGGATTCAAATATACAACTCATATAAAACAAATTTTCACGTCAGATTTGATAAATTTAAATAAATTAAATCATAATATCCAGTTAGCAAGATTATAAACTTATTCTTTCAAAAAGCATGCATGTTTAATTAGCTTGTTTTCTGTTTGTTAAAGCTGAGATTATCTTATTACTGGTAAAACTGAAAAAATATATGCTTTTAGCAAAGTAACATGATAAAGGTTACACAAGCAGAATGTTTTTCATGTATCAATAGTTAAATGTTAAATATCTTCAATATGTTGGTAATGCAATTCATCATGCATGTCAAGAAATGAAGAAGATAATAGTTACTCTTATTTAACATACAAATTCTGTTTTCTGTTTAGATGTAAGGTTGATCAGTCTAACTCAATGCTGAAGTAAAATAATACAGAAGATCATACTATTTTATGACCTTTTGGCCCTAACTTTTGCTTTAGCATTTAAGGTTAATGTTTGGCTTTCCAGAAATTTTGCTAAATCAACATAATATGTCCAAATGTACAATCAAATGCACTGGACATGTTCTCACAATGTATTTTAATCTCTTTAATTGTCCCCCTATAAATAAGTGAAGAAATTCAACCACAACCACCAAATGTCTGAAAAAAACTATACTACAAAATAAGTAAATAACAAAAAGGTACAAGTAACAAATGTGTTGACTTGGGACAGGCAAATAAACATGTGGTGGGGTTAGCTCATTTGATTGTACACAAATGTTCACTGAAAACAGTATTTTCTGTACAGTACAGCCTATATTGAATAAGACTGAATTTTACTGTAAATGGCTTACTATCCATGTAGTCATACAAGAACTAAATTGGAAAATGACTGACTTCTATGTAGTCACACATGAACTAAACTGGAAATGGCTGACAGTCCATGTAGTCGCACATGACCTAAACTGAAAAGGGCTGACTGTCTATGTAGTCACACATGAACTAAACTGAAAATTGCTGACAATCCATGTAGTCACACATGAACTAAACTGAAAATGGCTGAGTCCATGTAGTCACACATGAACTAAACTGAAAATGGCTGACTGTCTATGTAGTAACACATGAACTAAACTGAAAATGGCTGACTGTCTATGTAGTCACACATGAACTAAACTGAAAATAGCTGAGTCCATGTAGTCACACATGAACTAAACTGAAAATGGCTGACTGTCTATGTAGTCACACATTAACTAAACTGAAAAGGGCTGACTGTCTATGTAGTCACACATGAACTAAACTGAAAATGGCTGAGTCCATGTTGTCACACATGAACTAAACTGAAAATGGCTGACTGTCTATGTAGTCACACATAAACTAAACTGAAAAGGGCTGACTGTCTATGTAGTCACACATGAACTAAACTGAAAATGGCTGAGTCCATGTAGTTACACATGAACTAAACTGAAAATGGCTGACTGTCTATGTAGTCACACATGAACTAAACTGAAAATGGCTGACTGTCTATGTAGTCCCACATGAACTAAACTGAAAATGGCTGACTGTCTATGTAGTCACACATGAACTAAACTGAAAATGGCTGACTGTCTATGTAGTCACACATGAACTAAACTGAAAATGGCTGACTGTCTATGTAGTCACACATGAACTAAACTGAAAATGGCTGACTGTCTATGTAGTCACACATGAACTAAACTGAAAATGGCTGACTGTCTATGTAGTCACACATGAACTAAACTGAAAATGGCTGACTGTCTATGTAGTCACACATGAACTAAACTGAAAATGGCTGACAGTCCATGTACATGTATTTACTGATGTTCAAGATTTTGTGCTATCATTATCACAATACCTTATACATTTATTTTGTTCTTGGCATGGTTTTCAATTCTCCATTAACATGGTTTGCCTGAACACATGTAGATACTACCAAATGTTAAATACTTAAAAGAATTAAACCAAGAAGATCCCAACGAATAAGGACAGAGAACTCTGATTAAGGGATGTAATAAAGCAGATAAAACCACAATTGCTTTATCAAATATTCAGAATGAATGTATTTAGTGATAAATATATCAAAAACACATATAATTTAATTTAAATTGTAACCGACAATTTGATTGGTTGTTAACAAGTTAGTATATTTTGTATAATCTAATTTGGGTACTGTGATGTCACCAACATAACATTTCTCTGCATTCCACGATTTAAATTTTTATAAGCTAAATAAAGTCTGTTTACACTATATAAACTTCAAAATCGTATAACAATCCTTAAATATCCTAAAATCAGTCTTTTACTGTACAAATAAAAGGATTCTTCTGAAGTAATGCTAAAGTTTTCTTCTGAAATACAATTCCTACAAATTCCATCAATCAATTTCAGATATATTTCTCCTTTTCATAAAAAATTTGTTTAATTGAAAGCAAGAAAAAGCTTGGCAAGCCTCACTTTTTGTACTGTTTCTTTTTTGTTGTTAATTAATCATGTTCACATCAAAATAAAGACAAACTGCTATATGTTGCATTGCTTATCCAAGTCAATTTACTCAACAACAAAAAAACAGAAAATACATATCATTAATCAAGAATGAATTTTTATCCAGAGAGGCCAATATTTATGTTCACGTTATCTTTAATTCAACCTAAAATATGTTTAATATAACAAGAGCTGACTGCATAAACATTCACCACTATTTGAAATACCATTATCTTGAGTTATATAAACTGTCTATCTATCTAGGGAGTTTTTAACGTCCTTGACTACCTATTTAGGTCTCCCACGTTTAATTCTACTTTTATTAACATTATTTCTGATACCATCTATTCAAAGGTAAAATATTACTTGCAGTCTGTAAACCTTAGTCCGTTGAACAAATTTTTCATACTTTCATTACCTTAATCAATTTGAATTGTCTTTTTTCTTGACTGACAGATGTAATTAGCAAAGATGTAACTAAAACAATTGATAAATCAACTTCCAGGGAAATTTTTTTTATGTACAAGGGAGATAACTCTTCATTCTTAAATCTTACATTCCTGGTAGCATCAATGTGCACGAGAAATATCAAAAACAACAATTTACAAATCTTAGGATATATCTGAGTAAGTAACTTCAATTTTTTAATATTTTAAACTTTTCAAGTGCATTTATTTTCTACTAGAAATTCTCCGTTCAGAATCATATTTGAGGTATAAAAATACAGCCTTTACAAACACTGGAAAAAACTTTTCAGAGTCTTGGATGACTCAACTATAAACAAAATAACAAACAAAAATTTATCTTATTATTCAAACATTTTATACTTTCAAAATTTCATAAGTATACATTCCATGAACTGAGGTTTTCAGATAGTAAGATCACTTTAATAGTATGATAGTCAATTTTCTCTAATTGTTTGTCAATTTAATCCTTTCTGAACCCCTTTTCACTAAAAATTTAATCAACATGTGGCCAATGATCTCAGTCATTGATTGGTTAAAACAAAAGGTCATACATAACCCATCAGAACAATAACATCATAGCAACAAATGAACATGTTGAGCAAGTGTATGATGTAACAATCAAGAATGCAGAGGCAATCAAAGGGGATTTTGGTTTAATAAATATGAAAATTTACTTATAATCATTAGGGAAACAGATTCTTCCATTGTTACTCGAGGATTATCGAATCTCAATAATCAAATTATTGAATTTTAAAGACCTCGCAAAGGCTCAGACTTTAAAACTAGATAATTTTAACTATCTTGATTGGATAAATTTAATAATCCTCTACAAACAATGTAATAATCTATATTTATACACAATAATTTATATGAATAGTTAAATTCATGTGATCTACATGCATTTATTTCCATTGATATATTTTGGTCATCATGGTTATGATTTTATTACATTTCTTCATACTTGCCCATCATTTACAACAAAATGTTCCGTCAGTAATTCTACTAATAATTTGCTTTCAAAATATAATCATTCATATTATAAAACTGCTATATGTACCATTCCTTTTCACAAAAAATTTGTGTAAACAACTGAATTTATGACTAAAGAGTGATCACAATCTGATAGTGTACTACCCTATCCTAAACATGCCAAAAATCAGTCACATGTGTTATAAAAGTGTCTGGACATCCTTTTAATACATATAAATATTGAAGCCTCACTCAAGCCTGCTATATATTTAATGTAATCACAACTTACTTTTGATATAATTGTACATCATTTTCTATTCAAAATTGATTTAAAAAATTATAACCTTGGTAACACAGAAATCACACTTCATGTTTCAGTTCTTTTAAACCAAAAACAAAGTTCTATAAAGATACTTTATATATTTTGGTTCAACAGAAGTCATACTTTTGAAATTTGAAGAAAATAAGAAATGACTATAATAGGCATTCAAGGTGTCTGATTTGTATGTAATCAAGACATTTAATAAACACCATTCAAAGAGTTTTTATCAAGCATGAGTTTATTTAGCCTAATGGTTTTAAAGCAGGACCTACAATCAATTGACCCTAATGGTTTTAAAGCAGGACGTATATTCAATTGACCCTAATCATTTTAAAGCAGGACATATATTCAATTGACCAATCAAAACCAAGAATCAACAATGGCAGGAATGCTTTCTGTTGATCTGGACAATAAACTTGAGTCTCCCATGAGCCTGTATCGCTCGCCTGAAAATCATTTGCAGAATAAATTATCTGACTATATCAATCTTGACTACCAATCTGGAACATTGCTGTCAAGTTCCAATTGGCTTAATGGTTTTGCCACATTATTCACTGGTTTCAAATAAGATCTTTCACTGAACTTTCCTATACGGTCCTATGTTCCACTAAGGACCAAGTTTTGTTCCAATTGGCCCAGTGGTTTCAGAGGGGAAGATCTTTAAAGGAAAGTTTACGACGATGGATGCTAAGTGATTGCATTCTTTTTTTAAAGATCCCTTCATTTGGTCATTGGAGTTAAACACAACAGAAGAACTTAAAATCACTTTCATCTGTAATAATTGTGAAGAATTTAAGAATTTCTGATCAATTACAGTAAAGGAAAAAATTTATTCCTAATTTTTACACTAAATTCTACAAACCTGGAGGTGGTAAAGATTCTGATTCTTTCACATCAGTCTGTGATCTGCAACAATAAAAAATAATGTTTTAACCCAAAGTTTAATTTACATGACTGTCATTTATCTTTGGCTTGTAACAATTTTTTTCTGACATTCTTTGAAATTCTAATTTAAACAATTATAATGGATCATAACTGCAAATTGTTTTGTTAGAATTACTTTTTTGGTTCTATATGCATTTGTAATAATATTTCAATGAATGTATGAACTAATTGATTAAATCTAAATAGTTTGTTAAAAATGCCCAGAAATACTTCATCTTAAGAAACTATACATGTGTCTCTAACTCAAGGCAATATCTTGAAATTTCTTTAGTTCATTTACCTAATTTTATTGTTCTCCACACTCTTACAACAAGGTATTTATACTGACTAAATAAAAATTTAACTACAGTTTTATAATTCTAGCAATGAAGATAAATGATCTTTTAGTTTTCACATGTATGCAATATGGGAGATTCATTTCTGGTCTCATCCAAGTAACTGAAATTTTCATTTGTTTTATTATTGCGATCGGAGAGTAAACATTGAAAATGGAAGTTTTATTAATGTAATCATTTTAATTAATGGGATTAAAAATATTAGAATTCAAAATATTATTATATATATAATAGCTGTGAAAACAATACCTATACAACAAAGTGTCTACCAATTAACCGGTCTCAGGATGTCGGCAATCAATTGCCAGAAACTTACCCGAGTAAATGAAAACAAAGGGAGACAAATCTAGAATAAATTGGACATGAAAATATGCATTTAAAATGTGAGTTTTTAATATTGCGATGCTAAATGATAAAAACATCGCAATAATTTCAATATTTACATAATATTAGGGTCTTGTGTGAAATATTTGCCAGGTCTGAGTGACATATTACACGAAGCGAAGCGGAGTGTAATATGTCACTCAGACCTGGCAAATATTTCGCATATATAACCGTCACATGACCCTAATATTGTGATTATTATACTTCATGCAAAGAATTCATCTAATTTAAAATTAATTCACTTTTCTCATGTAAAAAGGCTCATCACTGACTGAGACATTTCTTACTATAAATATTCATGAAAAGCGCTCTTTTTTGTAACCATAAATGTACACAAAAACTCACGTGACATATTACTGTAGTTCATATGCCATATTTGCCGGCTAAATGTACATAAAAACTCGCGCGACATATAAAGCCACATATTGACATATTACTGTAGTTCATATGCTGTATTTGCCGGATAGGTTGGAATTTATATGCAAATTATGAACATACCAAATATCACAGTAGTTTCTGGCATGAACTATAATAATGATGAATAGTGCCCAAGGTAGAATATCTGATTGCATGAGTTTTTCAAGTAAATTTGATATTTTATGAATATTGTATTCACCAATATTCATGCAAAAAACTTTCTATTGTAAAGCAAGGTTTTGAAAACTAATTAAATCTTAATTTTTTACCATCTGTTATATATTTTTTATTTGTTAAATATTGTTCTACTGCAATATTTATAGATTAATACATGGTCTTTTTCATATTGTTCTTAATTGTTATCAACTTGATAATGGCCACGAGGGACGATATCAGTTGAGAGCTGATAACAAGGGCAATATGAAAACAGCTATGTATTAATCTATTTATCACATATTTTGCCACTAACAAGAAATAATTTTACTACTGAATTAGATTTTTCTGTAGTTTGACCAGCGTCTTGCTGTTCCTACATGATCAGACAATTATTTACAGTTGGGCGGAAGTTACATCAGTGATGCTCATGAGAGAGCAGATAACATGTAATGGCCCTTGTATAATGTTACTGCACTGAGGGTAAAAAACATGCAGCAAATTGCACTTTTATTACACATGCAAAAAAGGCGTTATTTCAATAAAATATGTGATAACATACAATATTGCATGGTAAATTTTTTTACAATCTACATGGAATATTACATTGCTATACAATAAAGAAAAGTACTTCATTCTCTAAAATAATAGTCATTAATATATGATATTGAACCTTTTAGAAGAATCTTCCTCATTTTCTTCATCTTCATTGCCTCCATCTGTAGGCATTAATTTATCTGCACTATATAAACTTTTAGGGTCTCCTATTATACCACATCTACAATATAAATCATTCATTACATTTAAGATCATTATTTTTCTGTATTCATTATTTAATCTATTTCATTCTTTTCTATGATTAATTCAAATTTCATGGTTATCAATTGTGGGTGTTTAATGAGTGAGAAAAATCATGGCTTTCAGGAAACAAAATTTCATAGTTGTGCAATTTTCTAGAAATAACACAATATGAAATATGCATTTTATCAGATGTTTGAATTCATTCTTTCACAGAAACAATAAAATGCTCCGCTGGGCGCAGCTAGATACGACCGCAGATGTCGAACCCTGAATAGTTGGGGCAATTATGAACACAACATTCAAGCTTGATACAATACTGAATTTGGATTGTGAATAAATATTTGACACAGCATAGGTTTCTGACACAGAATGAATGTTGTCTAAGAACTTAAAAATTTTTAATTTACCTATTCAAACCATATCAGTATTTTTTGTTTTTATATATAAATCAGAAATAACCAATTTAAAATTGGGCACACATATCAATTTCTTGCTATTGCGCAATACTGTGCAATTGAAAATTTCTTCAAATATTTGACACATAATAGGTTTCTGACACAGAATAACTGAAACCAAAGAACTTAGAATTGGTCATATGATTTCAATTTATATTCAATTTTTTGCTTCTTGTGCAATACAATATGCTGTGGAGAATTGCCCCCCCCCCCAAAAAAAAAAAAAAAAAAATTTACCCCTTTTTTAGCTTTTGTGCAATACACTATGAAGTTGCACATTGACTCCCCCTCCCAAAAAAAAAAACAACAAAAAACAATAAAATTTATTGTAACCCCCCCTTTTTTGCTAAAAAAAATTTGAAATTTCCTTTTTAATTTATGAATTATGAAATGAGAAAAAAATTGCCCCCTCCCCAATTTCTCATTCCCCCCCCCCCCATTTCTCTTGATACTTTGCAACCATAACAGCCCATTTAAATACACCATAACGTATTAAAATAGAAAATGACATCATAGTCATGGATGGCAAATTTTAAATATGCATAATTTAAAAGCAGTTTAGATGAGATAAACAAAAAAGCTTCATCAGCACATATTCAAAATTTGAGATAAAAAAAAGAGTTATCCCTCTTTGTACATATTTTTATAATCATGTTGTCATATTTGCTCTAAGTCATATTTAATTGTTAGCAGTAGTATGTATGTTAGTATCATATAATTTTAAAATTTCTGATTTGTAAGTTTATTCAATATATATGTTTGGATTGAAGTCATTGTTGGGTGTTACTGAAGTTATCCTTTAATTGTAATGTAAATAATGTAAATTGGTTTAAATTATACTGATTCTTGCTATTGCACAATACTGTGTAATTGAAAATTTCTTGAAATATTTGACACATAATAGGTTTCTAAAACAGAATAACTGAAATAAAGAACTTAGAATTGGTCATATGATTTGAATTTATATTCAATTTTTGAATTCTTGTGCGATACAATATGCTGTGGAGAATTGCCCCCACCCCCCAAAAAAAATAATTTACCCCTTTTTTAGCTTTAATTTTGGACCCCGATTTGGACCAACTTGAAAACTGGGCCCATAATAAAAAAAACTAAGTACATGTTTAGATTCAGCATATCAAAGAACCCCAAGAATTCAATTTTTGTTAAAATCAAACTAAGTTTAATTTTGGACCCTTTGGACCTTAATGTAGACCAATTTGAAAACGGGACCAAAAATTAAGAATCTAAATGCACGGTTAGATTCGGCATATCAAAGAACCCCAATAGTTCAATTTTCGATGAAATCAAACAAAGTTTAATTTTGGACCCTTTTGGCCCCTAATTCCTAAACTGTTGGGACCAAAACTCCAAAAATCAATCCCAACCTTCCTTTTGTGGTCATAAACCTTGTGTTTAAATTTCATAGATTTCTATTTACTTATACTAAAGTTATTGTGCAAAAACCAAGACAAATGCTTATTTGGGCCTTTTTTAGCCCCTAATTCCTAAACTGTTGGGACCAAAACTCCCAAAAACAATCCCAACCTTCCTTTTGTGGTCATAAACCTTGTGTTAAAATTTCATAGATTTCTATTTACTTATACTAGAGTTATTGTGCGAAAACCAAGAAAAATGCTTATTGGGCCCTTTTTTGGCCCCTGATTCTTAAACTGTTGGGACCAAAACTCCCAAAATCAATCCCAACCTTCCTTTTGTGGTCATAAACCTTGTGTTTAAATTTCATAGATTTCTATTAACTTATACTAAAGTTATAGTGCGAAAACCAAATGTCTACAGACTCCGACGGACGACGGACGACGACGACGACGACGACGACGACGACGCCAACGTCATACCAATATACGACCGCAAAAATTTTGCGGTCGTATAAAAATTGGTATTCAGTACCACTTTGATCCCTAATTCAACACTTATTACTTCTGCAGAATTCAGTCAGTCAGTAAGCTGCAAACCTTATCAATTCACTGACAATCATGCTGTAAAGCAAATCTATGGAATATATTTATTTTTTTCTCCATTTAATGGGCTTTATCATACTTGCAGCTAAACATTTTGCAGCATAATTTCTTTTGTTTCAATGAAATTTAAAATCCTCAAATTTAAGATGAATATGTCTTTTTTATTTCACAAAAAAATAGTGTTTACAAAAATCATTCAATTCTTGCATATTACTTTTACACAATACTCACATAAATAAATAAATAAATCACAAGTTTTTGGTCACAAGTATTATTGAAGCACCAGTAGTATTATTGGAGCACAAGTAGTATTATTGGAGCACAAGTATTATTGGAGCACTTTTGACACTGATCTTTTGTCGTAGAAAATGGGTCATTTTTCAGGAGCACCCCTTGTAAATTAGATATACCTAATAAATGATGTGGGTCTCCATCTTTATATACAAGTATTACAAAATGAAACTGAAGAAAATGGAAAAATCACATGGATGTGAAATTATAACGTTGCCTTCATTTCTGAATAATATTGTTAACATTTAAAGAGTAAAACTGCATACTTAAATGTCTTCTTTTCAATACTTTGGTCTAGAGTATTATCTGCTCTTTCTGGCTCTTCATCTTCTTCTTTTCCTATTCTTCCTAAAGAACTGTTAAAAGTACAATGGAACAAAATGATTATACAGATATGATTCCAAACATCCTTATAATATACAGTCATTGTTTTGAATGATTAAGCTAAAAGTTCAATTCTATTTCAAATAAATGATAATAGAAAATGGAAGTGTTATTCATCAATTCAATTTAAATCAACTTTGTGTATTAACATAATATTTAAACATAGAACTAATGACAGTATGCAGACTTACGTTGGGGATAAAGGTCGTGACCTCCTAAAAAGCCACTCAGCATTTTCACTTGCAGATGGTAAAACTGCAACCAAAGCAGGGGACCTCTGGCTAAAATACATAGAGTAACAAAAATTAAATTTTAATTAGCTTTAGATTGCACATCTTAATAAAGTATTTGTATATAACACATGTTTTGAAGCATCTGATCTTATTTTAAAAACATTATATAACTTTATAATGATATCTTATAAAAACTAAAACTAACCATTATCTGCATGCAGTCTGTTTAATATTTATGTGACTGAACAAAAGATCTGAGTAATAATAATCATAATTTACTTACTGAATTATTGACTTTATGGCAGGTCGTCTCCTAAAAATGCAGAGAATAAACATTCAAATAAAATTTTTTAACCTTAAAATTGATAAAAATTATACCCAGAAATATTTGAAATTATTAAAATTACTAATTATTTTGATTACTAATTACATGTATTTGTATTGTTCAACCTTACTTTACATTTAATTTTAATTTTTTTAACTTCAGTTAGAGGATAAAATAAATAAATTTTTTTTTAATTTTCAAATAAATTTTTTTTTTAATTTTCAATTTTTTGTTAATCTGAACAATTTTAAAATCTGACCTCAACAGAAAAAATTGAATTTATTTTTCATCTAAATTCTCTAACTCACGAAACATAAAACTGACAAGATAAACTTACGGATGATTCCGTCTGTATTCAGCTGCATTAAATTTGAAGACTTCTTGTAAATCTGAGATTCCTTTTCTTTCTTTGATTGGTACTTTAGTTTCTCTCATTTCTTTCATAGCTTTCTCTACAAAGCATATAAATTATGTATTCTGCATATTGTTTTGTAAACAATCTCTTACTGATGTGATAGTGGGTTATAATATTTCTATACTCGGGGTAGTTAGATTTTCAACATGAAAGCTTCAGCATGAAAAACTAAATGGTCATTGAACACGTTTATGTAAATTTGGCTTTATGTTCAAATGGAAATTAAAGGTACTGAATCAAATGCTACCTTCAACACCATCCCATTGTCTTAAGTTTTAATGATTCTAATTAATAAACCGCCTCGGTGGTCTTGTGGTAGCGTGCTCGCCCCGAGTGCGGAAGGTCGCGGGTTCGATCCCCGGCCGGGTCAAACCAAAGACATTAAAATTGGTATTTGCTGCTTCTCCGCCAAGCACGCGGCATCTAGGAGTAAGAGCAAAGACTGGTCGGCTCGGAGTCAGTATAATGTGTCCGAGTGAGGTGATATGTCTTCCTGTGGACAGTTACTTCGTGAGCTAGCACATTAAAAATCCGACTTAGCGTGTCGGTCTAGTACAAAGCAGGGATCATTTTCATTATCATAACATGTTCTCGTCCTGATATGCACCTGGTTGCCACTGGACGTTAAACAATAATTCATCCATCATCATCCATTCTAATTAATAACTTTGACATTTGATGACCTTGCCACCACTGTCAAAAACAAAGTCGAACCTTTTAGAATTTCATCGAAGATGAGACAAAAATGACTATTATCCATGATTCATTTTTATGCAACTGAAGTTGGAAGTTATAGTTCTCAGAAATAATGCAATAGCTAAAATATGCCTCCAATAGTCACGCAATAAATATTAAAAAGAAACTACCAAGTAAACAACCTAAAGGGAAGTATTTTTTATAATGAAATGAACAAGATGAAGCTTAATGTTTGACATCTGGCTTTAAACTTCCTCCAAAAAATGTCTTTGAATTTAATGTATATAAACTTACTGATCAGCATGCTTGATCTTTTATCTTTAGCTGAAGAAGAAAGGAAATAACACTCAAAATAAAAATACAATAAGAAAATAAACAAATATAGCAGAAAAAAAGATTAATTCCAAAAACAACAAAGATGACAAATACCAAACAAAACAGCATGTTTTGTCGTAATTCGGAGTAGGAATGGCATCTACAAAAAATATGAGAAATTACGGTAAATTCAGCTTTTCAGAATTGTCCCTCTGTAAACGGAAAAAATATTTCAAAGTAAGAATATCATTGCAAATTTTGCATTCTCCATTTCATAACATCAAGTCACTTTTATACTGAATACAAATTATATGTGGTAGTAAACTTACCATCTGGAGTCTGTTTTATTCTAATAGCTGGATTAAAAGTATCTGATCGTAACATTCTGTAACATAAGTCAAAATACTTATGATGTAAACTTGACAGAAAATTTAGAAGCTTAAGTAACATATATGTAACTATGTTTGCAACCACTCTTAACGAATAAAAAAGAAAATATTATGTCAAAATCCACTAAAAAAGGTGAGATTTTAAAAAATTTACAAGGAAAAGAGGCCACTTCAAACCTGGCTCATACTGAACAAATCTAAATATATAGATCTTTTTTTTGGCAAAATTTAAAAATACTAAAAAATGTTGCTAATGTTCAGGAAGCATTCATAATTAACTGGAGAACGGAGCTTCCTACAATAATTTTGATAATGGACAACATAAAACCATTCAACTGCAGGCTGGCTTCAATTACCTTAATATTTGTTTCAGAGAGAAAGTATTACCGGTAAGTAATGGACACAATTTTGAAGAAGGGAAAATTTGAACTGGGTCTCTGTTTAGCAGATGATGAAACAATATTCAAGTTATTGGACAGAAACATCAATTTTGCCTATTTCCCATATAACAAGACAAACTAGGAAAACAAATAATTCACAATTTTTCCAATTATAAAGTGGCACAACTCTGGAATGGCAAAAGGCTCCATATCCAAATTTAAACCTGACCTGTGGATTGTTTAAATAAGTATTTATGTATAAACTGTTTTACATTTGGCAAAGGCAAAATCATGTTAGAGTATGAAAAGTAAAAATTCACAAATTTGAACTTGATCTGCATATTGTGATAAATTTAATAACATTTGGCCAAAGCAAACTAAAGTTGGAGTTCAGAAACCAAAATGTGACTCTGGAATGGTAAAAGTTCAATACTCAAATTTGAACTTAACCTGAGTATTGTGGTAATAAGCATTGTGTATAAGTTTCAAAACAATTGGCAATAGCAAACTAATTTGGATGGACAGACAAACATGGGACATCCTTAATGCCCCAGTCACCTATGAATGGGGCATAAAAATCTTTTTTTAGTCAAGTATTATGCCCACCAAGAACCCAAGACTATTCTAATTTTAAAAGAAAAATAAAGTGGAATTAAAATCTTTTTAATACCTTCCAATTTCTTTCCTGATGACCTCCTGGGATAACTTTCTTTTAAAGGTTACATACACAACAAATAAACAAAATTTATACAATACCTACAAAAAAGGAAAATTCATGATAGGAAGTAAAACATTTTGAAAAGGATAGTAAACTTAAGGTACCAGGACCATAAATGACCACATGATTATTTAAAAATTCCCGGATGTTCCATACAATGCAACTGACATGACGTCGGTAATTATCGGCAAACCTCGAAAATGCAAATATAACTAACTTATTTCACAGACTCTACATATAAGCAACAAAGTGTGTTTTTTTGAGGAAAATATATATACAAAATTCCAGCTTTAAATTGTTTGGTTCAGCCATTCACGATCAAAAAGAGATAAAATTTTCGAGCATGATCTATTATGGTCCAAATACCTTAATGATAAATTTTTTTCAAATTTTTTTTAAAATTATGTCCTTTGGTTAAATTCAGTTGCTATTTTCTCAAAAGTACTGTCAAAATTTAAAAAATTGGTTAGTTTTCATCTGATATTGCTGTCTAGTCAGACATTTGTACCTTGCCTTTTAAAAAAAACTTTTTTAGAATGTCAAATTTAATAAATTGTGAAATTATTAAATAAAACATTTCAAAATACAATACATGCATTGTATTTTTAAAGCAGTCACAATAATTTTCAAGTTATGTCAAAGGTTAACCACAGAAATTTGACACATAAATCCAAAAATAATCTACACAGGAGTACCTAGAATGGAAGAAAATCCTATTTCTGAAAAATATTGCCATACCTGAAATTTTTTAATATACATGTATTACCTCAAATACGTGTCTGTCTCGTAAAGTAGAGGATACCCTTGATCTGAAAAAAATCAAAATCATGGAATCATCATGTTCTCTCTTTTACATACAAGTATACATACATATTTAAATACAGTTTTACAATTTGCTAAATTCTCTTCATTAAAAATAAACTAACTCATATCAACTCAATGTAATCAAACTGACCAAATTTATTATTGGAGGTCATGTGAAGAGTCATCTAAAAAAACATATGTACAGAACCTGAATACAATGTATTCTTAATATTCTAATTTAAACCAAAAAGTAAACATTTGTAATTTACATATTAATAAAGAAAGCATAAAGTAATTTCTATATTCAGATATTTTTATACATCTACCTCCCACAAGCCATATGATGTTCCTGTTCCATTCCTAATCCTAGCACCATGAAAGCATGTGACTGACCTAAAATTTTCTGTGCTATATTTAGTTTCTCACATGCAGCATCATATTCCTCTCGTTCTTTAATACTTGGTTCTCTGCAAGAAATAAGTGCATATGACAGAAACATGTGCAGTTAACCATACTCTGAGCAAGCTCACAAAATAATACTTCCAACGCAAAATATTATGTTGCTCAAGTCAAATTAACTCCCCTTCAAGATGTCAGGAATTATTTTGCTTCTTGCACATCTTCATATGATAAGTTTCATTGAATTCCATCAGACGATTTAGGAGTAGTTTATCTTATTTGATTCAAATACTGACAACAGACGGATAAGGTGATTCCAATACCCCAAAATTTTGTATCCTGGATTTATCAAAATATATGTTTAAAATATGAGAAGCAACAGGTAAAGCATTCATTTTAAATGTATTACTGTATAACCTTTCCAGCATACTTATGCCAAAAAAAAATATATGTGTGTTTAAGGTTACTCTACCTACCATAACCCATTTTATTCCCATTTTAGGACAAAAATGTCACTAATTAAACATCTGCTGACCATTTTTTCTCCCATAGCGGTCTATGTAAAATAATTTTTCAAAATAAAATAATTTGCCTATCACCTACCCTATTTTGTGTCACAATGTAACCTTAAACAGACATATATTTCGTTTTGACCTCAGGTAAAACTTACATATATTCTGCTGAATTCTTGATTTTTTCTTCTCTTTCCAGTTTATCATTAAAACAGTGGAAGTATATCAGAAGATGCATTAAAAAGTTATCAAATTCATCTGCACTGAAAAAGTAAATGTTGATTATTAATTGCCAATTATTATATGCATGTCAGGACAAGAACATGTTGATAAGATTTGAATATGAACTCTGCTTTGTACTAGATAGACACTCTGAGCACGAGTTAACAGGAAGAAAAACCACAATCTGACACATTATTCTAAATCTGTGCCAACCAGTCTTTGGTCTTACTTGGGTGTGACTATTACTAATGATGTCGTTTGCTTTGAAAAGAGAAAATGACCATTATTTTTCAGTTTACAGAAGTATAAATGCATCATGGAATTATTGAACAAACAATTTTATACCAAAATGACAGTGAGCATATCAAGAATCATAATGAACTGACCGTGTTAAATAGTGCATTGGGGAGAATTTCTTCATCTCGGTTACTATTTACCCGTAACCAATGCTACATATAACCTTATTACATAAATAATCATACAATAAGCCTACATTATCAGATAAACTAGCACAATTAGAAGCTTACCTGTATATGCCTTCAAAGGTAACAGGAACATTTTCTCCCTCTAAAAGTGATCCATGGGCTACTTCTATAAAGAAAAACACACATTCAAACCTTTAGTAATTTGCCTTCAAACGGTTGTTAAATGAAATTACAGAGAATTTAACAAAGCTATTTTTTTGCTGAGAATCTACTCATCTTTCTTACTAAACAGGAAGCATTCAACTCTATGTTAATTAAATGTACATTTGGCTAATTCATGCCTACCTTTGACATCATCAAGTGTGACAGTATCATTTTCACTTGAACTTTTCTTTGGAGGTCGAGGTGATTTAGGATGATTTCCTCTCTGACTTTTACCTCTCATTCCATGTGACTTGGCAACACTGGAAGTTACCCTAAAATTACCATAAATAAAAATACAAATAATTTAATAAAGAATAACATGAATAACAGTAACCAAAAAGATGTATTGACTTTTTTTAATAAAATATTTCCACTTTTCTTACTTCATGGTTCAAGAAAAAATGTACATCTATGTTTATTCTTCTACAAGAAAAACTACAAAATTAATTTGACTTTTTCAATCAGCAGAAAGTTTTTTCTTCCTAGATAAATACTATACAATGAGGAACCTGAGTGAGTTATCTTTTCCTAACCAATGTAGGTAAGGGAGATAATTAAATGCCCTCCCTTTTGTCCTGAGGCTACAAGGGAGACAAATTTATTATCTCCTTTACCTACATTGGTTAGGAAAAGATAACTCACTCAGGATCCTCAAATTGGTAATTCTAATGTTGTAACATATTCTATGTTTTCCAGAAATGCTACAAAAACAATACATGTATATCCTTTCTTTCAATTCATTTTCAATCCTGCGATGAAAATTTGAATTTTCTATTACGTGTACAATAAACCATTCACAATGCTGTAAAAAGTGAAATGAACAGTCTAGAATTTTATAGATGATTCACAGCTACTGACATTACATTCTAAGATCTACTCTTAAAAAAAAGAAGTTCTACAGATGATTTACCTTTCATTTCTTTTATTTCCTTCTTTTGCCCTTCTGTTCTTGTTTTTATCTGCATTAGGATTATTACTGAAATCATATATACACATGTATCTATATTTCACATATAAAAATGTTTACAAATTATCTTCCCAAGACTAAAGTAAGTATGTAATTGTGGTTTTTACTTGTCCAGCTTTTCTTGAAGAGAGAAAAAAAACTAAATAATAAAAACTAGAGGTACTGTGATCAAAGCTCAAAATATGATATCCCCCCACCCCCCACCCCCCCCCCCCCCCCCTGCTTGCAACGTCCTAATCCATGTTTTGGAAAAAGAAACCCCATAAATGATTTTTACCAATAAACAAAATAGGAGGTGCACAATGGCATTACATGATAAAGAATCTGAGAGAGTTTCATTAAATCATAATAAATGCTTTAGGTGGAGTTGCGGATATAAAATAGGTACCTCCATAACCCTCATATAAAGCACTGGCAAATTTCATGTTTTGGGAAAAGAAACCCCAAAAATCAATTTGACCAAAAAACAAAATAGGAGGTGCACAATGGCCTTATATAATAAAGAATATGAGAATAGTCCAGTCAATCTAGCATAAATTTGACCTTAACCTTAATATAATTGCAACAGAAGATTTTTAAGTTTTAATCTTTAGCATTATACCCCAAATATACACAGAAAAAAGTCTAACAAAATCTAACTTGAGGAAGACTAAAAAATCACGATTTTAAAATTCCTATGGAGATTTGCATTGAAAATGGGAGATAACTCTGCAAAAAAGGCAGAAATATCAATAAAAATTGATACAAAATTATAACTTTACCGCTTCTTTGCAGCAGAATGTATTGATTCTTGATATTTTAGCCGTCTTTAGAGTATAACAAACAATTCTAAAGGTGTTTTTATATCTTTTATCAAGCTTCAATCTAGATTTCGTAATTCATTAGTTGACCATTTATTAAATTTTTCAACATGTCAAGGTAAAGAATCTCAAATTTAATAAAAATAATTAAGCATACATTATTCTTTTTGAGGTATAAATTTTTTTTAAACAAGGTAGATGCTGAACAAATATAATTTACATATATAAACAATACCAAAATTTCACATTATTTTTTCAAAATGGTCACAAAGCCACAAATTTGCAATTTCTTTAATGAAAAATGCGCAAAAAAAAATAAAAATACCCATAACACTTCGGTTTTGTACATTTCACGAGCAGAAGATTATATAATATAGTCAAATACGAACTTATAACCCCATCAAACTATCATACTTTACACGAATTTGAAGAAAATCAACCAAAACCTGACAAAAAAGACTCATTTTTGTCGAGTTATCTCCCCTTTCCAAAAGTTAATTTCCATAGGAAATTAAAAATGCTGATTTTGAGTTTTCCTCAAGTTAGATTTTATGGGACTTTTTTCTGTGTATATTTGGGGCTTAATGCTATAGATTAGAGCTAAAACATTTTCTTTTGCAATTAGTTTGAGGTTAAAACTTAGTCTGACTGGACTAGAAAGTTTCATTAAATTATAATAAGTGGTTTAGGAGAAGTTGCAGATACAAAAGTGTAATATATTGTTACCAGACAGACAGAAAAACCGACAGACGGACTCCTCCATCACCATATACATATACCTCCGCTTTACAAAGTTCATGTACATGTACTAGCAATCCATATAGAGATATTACTAAATATATACATATATATGCCTTTGTACTTAACTAGAAATATATGAATTCTAAAAAGCTACATGTAACTTTAAAATTAAAACATGTGAATACTTCATTATTTAGACTTTACATTTTTTTTGTAAGTAAATCAATTTTTATTGCAATATATACTTTCAAAATGCATACCTGACAAATTCTAGAACAGGCTGATCTCCATCTGTTTTGAACTCAAATCTACCACTAGAAGGAATAGATGGCATCGTCAACTGGAAAACATATTGTTACACAATCATAAAACCTTCAAGAAACTTTTTGTTCCATTTATAACATATTACTAATAGATATCTCTTAACATGTATTTAATACAAAAAACATGTGAAAATAACTGAATTCAATAGAATTCATGGAGACCGAGACCAATTAATTCAGGAAAGGGTATTTGTTTCCTCTTTGATTTGTTGTTACTCAGAAATGGACCTCATTCAGTGTTCCTGAACTTTTTCAAAATTGTACAACCACTCGAATCCAGTACATTTTATGCACTATATTATCATATTTTCATGTAAACCACCACCTCAATAAACTTTAAAAAGACTTTACCTCTTCAATTGGTCATGTTTTGTTAATCCCATTGCTGAAGCTATCCAAAATTTAAAATTTCAACTTTGTGGTCAAGCAGTTGTACAATTTTTAAAAAAATTGATCTTTGTGGTCTTGCATCTACATGTATTAGAATATAGGAGCAGCAAATATTGACATAGATGTAAGATTGAACAAATCTTACTTTTTGTAAATGTATAAGTCTGTACATGGAACAGATTTTTTAATAATTTATGTGCCTTAATCGTTTTGAATCTTCTTAATACTGGACAGATGCAATTAGTTAAGTTGTAACTAAAACAATTGAACTTCCCTGATTTTATTCAAACATGTCTTCTGGGATATCAAAATCATGTTGACTATGGATCCGAATTTTCAATGTAAAATGGAGATAACTAAATGTATTCATGTGAGATTTTATCAACTTTAGTATTTATAAATCCCCAAGTTGCACCAAACATGCACACAGTACATATTAAATATAAAGAATAATGGTTTTTCAAATTTTAAGACGGGTCACAGTTAGTTATATCAAACTGAAAATTTTTCCAACTTTTTGAGTGTATTACTTTTCAATTGTGAATAATCACAATTCAAAATAATGTTTACTCTTAACAATATAACTTTTATAAATGTTAGCTTTGTAAATTCATTCTGAAAACTAAGGTTTCCAGACAGTACTTTAGCAAGAGTATATCTTATTAAAATGTAGGAAAAAAATAACTTATGAAATGAAACGTAGTAGCTAAAAACAATAATTTAAAAGGGGGGTTGTCTATCCATGCCTGTGAGATGCCAGTATTATTTAATACTTTCAAGCACATTGAAATGTGGGGAGTCGCGGCTATTCTATCGTCAGCCCCACACCAAACATTACAATTTACATTTTGTGTATTTACTATTATTATTATTAACTAACTTACAGGATCCACCCTTTCTGCTTTAAATATTGATTTAGTGGGCTTTGCTTTGATTGACACGGACGCCATATTTTATCACTTTTATACACTCTCGCAGAATTAATATGGCAATATATATCTCTGAAAACAATCAAAATTCTAAGTCTCTTCTTCCATTTTGAAGCTATCCAATGGCAACAATACAAGGGAGATAATGTTCGTAAACATACAAAGGAAGTAATATAATTTTGGCGCGCTTTTTAACGTATTTTTCGCATAGCACTGAGGTACGAAAAACCCAAGGCACTTCAGTAATAAATACATAAATAATGAGTTTCACTTAATTTTATCTAGTAATTTAAGTAACATTATCTAAATTAGAGTTTGTTTAAGTTAGTAAATAATGTGCAAAACCATTTTTTTCAACCGTTTAATTGTTTCTTCTGACATAGCATTTTAAAGTCCTTTATCTATCTTCATATTTCCGCACTCAGTCACAACTTTGACGTGCCGTTGCATGCGTGGCTTATTTACAATTTAGAAGAAATAAATTTGCAGTAATATTACGTTACATTGTATTGGTGCTGAGAAAAAATGAAGTAAAAATATAACAGTGATTTAATTTAATTTTTTTTTTTTTTTTTTTTTTTTTTTTTTTTTTTTGGATTGTTATCCTATGTATATTTCTTAGTAAAACTATGTACATGTTATGCAGTTTTTAGAATATTTGTGAAAGAGCAGCTATAGAAATCTGCTCTTTGAAGCCGTCGACTGTTGTACAAAGGATTGCTGATGTAGGAAGTAGGTTCCATTGTACTATTGTATATGGATAAAATGAAAACTTATAAGAATCTTTATTTGTTTGAATTTGTTTAAAGTGGTTGGTATGTTTATGTCTTGTTCTACTGTCTGATTTAACAAGAAGATCTTTATGGTAAATTGCTATGTGTTGGTGTAAAATCTTATAGAATACCACTAGTCTTGTTTGTATACGTCTCAATTCTAATGTAGGCCACTGTAGGTGATCAAGCATATCTGAGACAGAGCTGGTATTGTGATATCTATTACATGTGTAGCGAGCAGCTCTTCGTTGGACCATCTCAATTTGGTTGATTTGATTTTTGGTGTGAGGGTCCCAGACGCAAGAGCTGTACTCAAGCTTAGGTCTGACTAATGACATGTATGCCCTTTCTTTGATTTTTTGGGATGAAACTTTAAGGTTACGTTTTAGAAAATTAAGTTGTCTGTTTGCATTAGCTGTTACATTATTTACGTGTTTATTCCATTTTAGATCAGATTGGATGGTTATGCCTAAATATTTTGTAGCTGTTTCAGTTTGGAGGATGTGACCATGAAGGATGTAGTCATGGTTGACTGGTTTCTTTTTTTGTGTAATTCTTAGTATGGAGCATTTGTCTGGGTGAAATGACATTAACCAGTCTTTTTCCCATTGTGCCGCTGAATTTAAATCCTGTTGTAGTTTGGCAGCATCATCTATGTTTTTGATGTTTCTATAGATGATGCTGTCATCGGCAAATAATCTTAAGGTGCTGTGTTGTAAATATTCTGGGAAATCATTTATGTAAATGAGGAATAAAATTGGGCCAAGGACAGTGCCCTGTGGCACCCCAGATGTTACCCCAATTTTTTCTGATTGCTCTCCATCTAGCATGACTGTTTGTGTACGATGGTGTAAAAAGTCACCAATCCATTCCAATGTATTATTGTCTATGCCGTAGTATTTTAATTTGTAAAGTAACCTTTTGTGAGGGACTTTGTCAAAAGCTTTGGCAAAGTCCATCACAACGACATCAGTTTGTATGTTAATATTGTTGTCTCTTGCAAGGTCCTGGATGAAAGATAGTAATTGTGTCTCACAAGAGCGTTTTGATCGAAAACCATGTTGTAAATCATATAAAATATTGTTTTTTTCGAGGTGTTCCATTACTTGACTAGCTATGATATGCTCCATTATTTTACAAAGTATGCATGTCAGTGAAATTGGCCTGTAATTTATGGCATTGTTTTTGTCGCCTTTTTTGAACGCAGGACAGACATTTGCATGTTTCCAGTCTGTAGGTATTTTATGAGTGTTAATTGATTTTTGAAAGATGAGTGTGATGATAGGACTAAGATGATCTTTCATTTCCTTTAATACCTTTCCACATAGTTCCTTTACTTATATCTTTCAATTAATTTTTACTGAAAGTAATTTTACACATAAACATTGCTCATTTTAAAAAAAAATGAAAGATTTTTTGCTTTTTTTATCGTTAACTTTGAGACTTTCAGTTATAATACATGTAATAGTTTATTGCATTTATGACTTATAATACATTTTATTAATGTTTTTATTTTGTGTTTTTTTTATTATAATTTATAAAGAAATATAATAATAAGAAAACTCGTAAATAAGTGCATGATTTTATTTCTATATCTAAATGAATATCTTTTCATTTCTTTTTTTTGGGGGGATAAGACAAAAAATCAAAAGTACAGACATAATGGAAAAAATCGGGACGAAACGGGAATAAATCAATAAACCTTTTGATAAAAACTTTGTCAATATGAAAATGTAAGAATGTAATGCACGCATTAATCTTGTTTTATGTCCAACATGTCCAACTGGTTTCTTAGATTCCATGGCAGTTAAACGTTGTACCATGTAGGTGAACATATCTATAATACTAAATTTACGAATTAGCCGAATAGGCGGCAAAACGCGTGGTTCAAAATAAACGATGTATAGTTCAGATTATAAAGGTTATTATCGGATTTGACAATCTGCATTTATAAATTTAAACTACAGTCTTGTTTATGTGCAAATGGAATTTGTATGCACTTTTCCGATATGAATTCTCCCAACATATCCCTTAGAAGGTTCTCGAAGGCATCATTTTAGCACATTGATTTAAATAAACAAGTATGCTCATATTTTTAATGTATTTCTGTTTGAAATTACAGAATAAGAATAAAAAAAAATTAAAAACATTCTTCTTCGAGTGGGATGTTTCCGCTTTATGTATTCAGGATTGTTTTTCTACAATAACGCAATTTCTCCTAACTGTAAAGGTTATGAACTTTGAAGATAATGAAGAAGTAAGGTAAAGTTCAGAGGAATTCCTAACTCAGTTGTTTTTTGGATTGCTCGGATGTTTAGCTTGCACAAAGTGATCAAACCAACCATTTATCTATTTTTAAATTATTTGTCGTGTGACCTGTCTAAATATATCTCTACTGTAAGCCCTAGATAAAAATATTTTCAACAAATGGTCATCTTTATCATTAATGACGAAATTTATCTCGGACATCTTTGATAAATATAAACGTGGATAACACAAGCAGCCACACACTAAAAATGCTTTCATCTTCTGATTATTGGATATATTTGTGAAATTAAGCCTCGCTTGCCCTGCCCATGATGACAATGGAACAATTGGAACAATTATTTTCCAAAAATATGCTCTAACTAACTCACGGCATCTTTTGAAAAATTCATTCGTCACTAAGGAAATGTTTACATCTACAATTTCATTTTCATATTTATTCTGAAGGAAAAAGGTAATGCATTATGAAATGTGTATTTAATGAAAGCTTTTCATCAAGTTCCAGTTCAGAATTAATTATAACAATAAAAATATTGACAATTTATGTGGTTGTGTTTTCGTCATAGATTTTGACTTTGATGGCACCTTAAGCTCCATTTTGGTAATTCTACGTGGCATACAGTCTACTGCATCAGTGGATACATCTTCGGTAGTAACGAACAGCCATGACAATTGGGTCACGATGACCTACATTTCACGCTTCATTGACTTTGGTTAAAGTCTGCATTAAAATTCAGTTCTAAGAATACTACATGCAGCACATATAGACATGAAACTATCAGTTGATACCACCTACTTGACAGGAAAGTTTATGGAAGCCTGCCACATCATCCATATTGAGTTCCTGTTCCATGAATGGCATGGCCGCAACAAATTTTTATAGTCAATATGGCCACCACAAAAAAAGCTTATTTTCCCGCGCTCGCGCGGGTTCAATGTCTAGTCCTCTTTGATAATTACGATCGACGCGTTTATCATCTCACACTGGCGTTAGTATATAAATATTCTTAAAATTACAAGCGAGATCAGTAGATTCTCAGTGGATACTATTTAAAAAAAAGCGGAAATTAAAAACAAACTAAAACGAAATTATATATCTCATTTTTGTATTATAATGAGTTTTTGAATAATTTAACATAATTACCTGTTTATTTCTTGAGTTCTTTCTATATGTGGGATACATGGTAATTGACAACAGTCGTCGTTAAGATACTATATATTCAGATTAAAGTTGGCTATTTCTGTTCATGGTTGAAACAATGTTATCTTCAGTTATCTGTAAGACTGATCTTATCTTATTGTTTGATAAAGTATTCTGAATTAAACATGTTACAATATCTGAATTATCTATAGATTCTCCAATACAAAAGCGTTTTACTGTGTATTGTATTTAAATGGGCCTCTTTAAAAAAAACATTTTTCACGAGTTTATACAGACAGACGCGCTCTTAGATTTTCCGGATACACATGTATAACTAAAACATTAATGATAATACCCCGTCTTCTTACATACAAAAAAATGTATAAACCAGTCACAGGCCTTTGTTTTGTTGTATATATTATATTAGTGTATGGACTGTTATTTGTATAAAACAAACGCCTGTGAAACCGGTATCTGCGCATTCATGAATTAATATATTGTTCGGTCGCTCAGTGGTAATTAAGTTTGTTCGGTTTAACGAGTTAATCCTCTATTTTAATTAACCATTCTTACAGTTAATTTTCTATTTTATGGAGAGGTGAAATTATTTGAAAAGAACTTCATGCTGCATCTAACTGAGTTTAACTTTATATAGTGGAGTATATGTATTGTTCGTAAATGATTTTTTAACTTTAAAATGATGTCAACATAAAAAGGAATATTTTGTCAATAAAACACAGAGATTCGTAAATAAATGTCTAAAACATTTACAAATTAAAACTAGATGAACACAGTCGGAAACAACAGTTATTCTGCACCCCCTACATCATGTGCATGTAGTATCCCTGTGTACAAATTCTTTATTGCTAATCACAGCGCCCAAATTGGAGCAAAATAAGTACAATGATTTTTTTAATGATTTTCATTGATTTTATTCCCCCCCCCCCCAATCATATTACATAAAAAAGACAGCAACATTATAATATAAACGTGTGGAGGTACAGAAGTCAGTGATCCATTTATGATTATGTTCTGGGAACACGCTGGCAAAAAACTTCAATGTTTATAATGTGTAATCTGTCGTATCGCGCGCACGTCTCATAAAAATGAAGCAAAACATATATACAGTTCCAATTCTGCTAATATTTTTCTTAAAATTCTTTTGATCCTAGGATTTTTAAGTGGACGTGGATAGTATTTACAGCACATTGTTAATAAACACGCGAATATAGTCTTGTTTATTGTGAATATATATTGAAACTGAGACTACTAGTGTTATAGTAGTATCAGATTGAAATTACTCGTGGAAAAAAGACAAAAAACATTCAAAAAAAATATATGGCCGCACCAAGTTCTTTGGATGGCAAAAAAGTGTGAGCGAGCGAAATTTTAATCTATTTTTTTTCTAGAAGACCATTTTTTTCCTTTTCGTTCCATTTCGTTTTCTTTTATTTTCATTTCGTCCCGTTCATTTTCCATGTGGAAAAAAATGCCCTCTCTTTTACTTCAAAATATTTGAATGCCCTTTTCCATTTACAGAAAAAAAACTTGACCCGCCCCCCCCCCCAGGTAAAATATAATAAGTTCCTAAAATATTGCCAAAAAAATCCCTATTTTTCACAAAATTTTTGGAGCGGGGATAAATTTTTATTTTTAATTTCTTGAAAAGTGAAGAAATTGGGGCGAATCTTCAGCTTTTCTGAAAAATGAAGCGGCAAATATTTTTTTTTCTTAAAAACTTACATGGTCCAAAAATCGGAACAGCTAAATCCAAAGAACTAAAATTCAATTTACTGCGTCGGAGGTTGATTGCAACTGGGACCGTTTGCTCCGTTGCGGTAATTAGGAATACCATGTAAACTGGGTCCCGATGATTTATATCCTGTCATTTTACCAGATTTATTACAAACAGAATGGACGAAGTATTTCGCTGTTTATCTATTAATTCAGAAAGATTCAATGAAAACAATATTTTAACTGAGACGTCTGTAGAACAAATTTCAGTCGAGGAAGCTGTTTCGAAGTATTATGAGAATTTTAAGGCAAGAATTAAAGCTGATGAAGAAATAGAACCTTCTCCCAAGAAACTCCCAAAGCTGAACAGGGATATGCATTTATCCTACCTCAAAAAGGGTTTACGACAACTTTCAGAATCCTACGAGTGCTTGGATGCTAGTCGTCCATGGCTTTGTTACTGGATTCTTCACAGTCTTGAGTTATTGGATTACGCCATTCCTGATGACATAATTTCCAAAGTCTCAACTTTTTTATCCAAATGTCAGTGCTCAACTGGTGGATTTTCTGGTGGCCCTGGCCAGCAAGCCCATTTAGCTCCTACATATGCCGCAGTTAATGCACTCTGCATATTAGGCACAGAAGAAGCATACAAGGTTATTGACAGAAAAACTTTACAATCATTCCTTATAAACATGCGTTCAGCTGAGGGTGCCTTTAAAATGCACGAAGGAGGAGAAGTTGACATACGAGGAGCATATTGTGCAGCAAGCGTGGCAAAACTTACAAACATTATGACTAAAGATATGTTTGAAGGAACACCAGAATGGATAATCAGTTGTCAAACTTATGAAGGAGGATTTGGTGGTTGTCCTGGAATGGAAGCTCATGGTGGTTATTCTTTCTGTGGAGTAGCAGCATTGACAATATTAGGACATACAAAACTGTGCGATATTGATAGATTGTTGAGGTGGACAGCAAATCGACAAATGCGATATGAAGGTGGCTTTCAGGGAAGAACAAACAAATTGGTTGATGGCTGTTACTCGTTTTGGCAAGGAGGAGCATTTCCTTTGATGCATATGATTCTTGCTATAGATGACAAAGGGTCGTTGAGTGCTGAGAATTGGCTGTTTCATCAAAGAGCCTTGCAAGAATATGTTCTTGTCTGTTGTCAAAATCCAGGTGGAGGTTTGATAGACAAACCTGGAAAGAACAGAGACTTCTATCACACATGTTATTGTTTAAGTGGCTTATCAGTTGCACAACATTTTGCCGGAGGAAAACTAGCCCATCTTTCTGTTGTTGGACCAGAAGAAAATCTTTTGAAACCTACACACCCAGTGTTCAATATAGGAGGGGAAAGTTTTGTTCATGCTTCTCTTTATTTCAACAGACTGCCCACTTTATAACTGAGAAATTAGATTTTTAATATTCTTGTTTAAAATGCATTATATCTGCCATTTATGTAGATGTTATATACTGAGAAAAATGAAAAGGTCACTAACATGTAGAAGTAGTATATATTCTTTTAGTATAACCAATGTTGTTGTATGCAATTATATATAATAAAATTTTAATTGCATTTGATGTACATGTATTACTAATTCATGGTCCTTTAATAATAAACTCAACTTAACAGGATCTAGAGACACAAGATTTTTTATTCTTACTTACTGTAGTTCTAAAATATGTGTGACAAAATCTCATTGATTTTAGAAGTAAATACTTAGTTTTGGCATGGGCATGAAGATTGAGATTTATGGCCAAGTACATGTAAAAAGAATCCTGTGTTTCTGTTAACCCAGTGGACCCAAATTTTCTTTGCCTACCCTAAGGTATTTTTTGCAATTTTAAAATATGCACTGTTAAAAACCCCCCCTCCCCCCACACACCAAACACTACACACACACGATAACCTTTAAAAAAAGTTCCAAAAAAATTTTTAAATTTTCCAGCTACCAACCCTAATATTTTCATTTGTTAACAGGAAACACAGTACTCTTTTTACTTTCCCTTATTAACTTAAATATGATGGGCAATATGTATACATTTTACTACTGACAATATTTGTGCTACAGGCCTAAAATATTGAAGCCAAAACAATAACACAAAACACTTTACAGCAAATTCAATGCGAAAGAAGACTAAAAGGGAAAAGCCAAAACCAATGAAGGAAAGGCTGGCGATGCATGAACATGTGAATAAGACTTTTTAACTCAAATTTAATGTTTGCAGTCTGATATTATATTTGTCAATAGGTTCAGTATTTATGAATATCTTTGACATGATATTTCAGGATACATTGTATCTGCAGTGTAAAATATGGCTTTCTGGGGAACTTATATCAATTATAACCAGCAAAAAATATCTGATACATTTATGTTGGTTCAACCTTAGGGTAGAATATACATTTTTTGTCCCCCCATCCCCAAGTTTTTTAAACTTTATATGTTCGTGTACAGTGTATCTAAAAATGGGTCAAAGAATCAATTGCCATGTTACATTAACAATGACTAAGGAGTGGAAATTTGTAAATGTTACTGTAATTAATGAAATGAAGACTTTAAGAATATGTAAGGTTACAGCAACTGGAAATTCTGCAAAAGTGTTCCTAAAGTATCCATAATATAAGGTGCATATGTCCAATATATATACAAACATTCCACCAAGGTTGAAGACTCTGGATTGAAAACTGTAGGAGGAGTTGATTACACAAAATAAGTACCCTCTTAAAGAATGTTGCTGAAAATTGACTAGTTTCACAATCCTGAAATTCCGCAAAAATGATCAAAATGTACCCATAATAGGAGGTGCACATGTCCATTATATATACAAACATTCTACCAAGTTTGAAGGCTCTGGATTGAAAACTGTTGGAGTTGATTACTCAAAATAGCATTACCTTAGTATTTTCAAAAGAAATTTAACATTCCACATTAATACTGTTATTTGCTAAATTAGGAGCCTTTGTCAGTGTCTGTATGGAGTTTTAACTATTTTGTAGCATGTTTTTTATTTGATTTTGAGGTTTCAGTTGAATTTCTACAGGGCCAGGTTTCGTAAAACTTTTCAAATTGAGTTTCAAATTCCTTCAAATCGTGAATATCCAGTGAGTGATCTGATTGGTCAGTATTTGAATTTAACATATTGACGAAATCCATCTTAATTTTAGAGGTTTTATGAAACCAAAGCCAAAATATTTGTATTCAAGACCACTGAGAGCTTTTAAAATGTCCTATTACATAACCACATCTTTCTGTACTTTTTAAATCCATTTCAGATCCAGGTTTACCTCAATATTGGCTTTTATTTCAACACAATACCGATAAGGAGTAATAAATACCATGTCAATTTGGCTGGGTTTTTGTAAGGATTTTTCTTTAAACGGCAGATGGCAATAGACCACGTTAAGTAGTTCCATTTGCCAGGTACATGTTACTGATAATTTTTCAAAAGATTAAGAATTTCATGAGTTAATTTTATTATTATTAGTAAATGGCAACACTGTTGGTTGGAGGTACATGTATGTATTGCATTTATAAAAGTCTTAAACATGGACCAATAAACTCCTGCAAAGTTTTGTTGTATTCAGTTATGCTGTTGTTTCATTCGCAAGAGAATTTTTCAACATTCCCCCCTTGTATTGGAAGTTTTCATTCACGCACATTCAAGTTACAGGTATTACATGTATTTGATAACTTATACTATGGTTTTGCTTCTTGCCTGAAATAAGTGTTCATAAATCTCATTTAATTTTGGATTCAAGGTATTTTTGTAATGGGTGATTCGGGAAAAAAATCTATTGGTCACATCCAAATCCATTGGACATACATGTTTGTGAAAGAGTATCGTCTCCATTGAAAAAATATCTTGTAATTTCTTTTAATTTATATTAAAGGAAATTTCTACAATTTTTGTGTCGCCTGCGGAATGCATGGTCGACACATAGGGATCACTATCTGTCGTCTTACGTCGTCACACTTTTCTTCCATCCTCAACTGCTCGTAAACCGCTCAAAGGAATTTGATGAAACTTTCTCTGTCCATTAACCTTAATGCACAGGTGTGCATATATATTTCATTTTTAGAAAAATTAAAAAAAAAAAAAAAATTGGTAAAAATTGACATTTTTGATAAAAAAGGGGTGGGTCAAAACTTCTATCCTCTACTACTCCATAACTGCTCAAAGCAATGTGATGCACACCTGTGCATTAACTAATGCAAAGGTGTGCATATATATTTCATTGAATCGAAAAAATTGACGTTTGCCGGCGTCACATGTCTTCCTTAGAAGACTCACACGTTTTTATTATTTCATTATTTTTTTTTCATTGAAGCATGATTTTAAATTATGGTTTATTGTCTTTTAGCTTTATTCCAAATTTTATGTGCTACTTGATGAACTCATATTGTTAATTATGTTTCTGAAAGATTTTCACTTTGTAGAATTCTGGTTTCTGATTGAAATAAGGTGATCCACTCAAGAATGAATTCTCACCCTTCAGCCCTTGAACGAAATCTTCATGAGTAAAAAAAAAGGAAAGTATTTAATTGGCACACATTGAGATTCCAGTTTAGCAAACTGCAGTGCCAAATTCAGCACGAAATCTACAAGAAAATCTAACATATACTCATTTGGTTAAGTCTTATTCAAAATATCTTTTGTCGAAATGAGAGTTTTCTTTGCATATGATTTTTTTTTACTACTCAAGATTTTACTGCTAGTTTTACATATCATCTATCAAATACCCGGTATATCTCCACTGAAACTACTTGGCCAAATGGAACCAAAGTTGGCCACACAAATCATTAGGATATCCAGTTTTTAATATGTGTCCGATGACCCCCGCCTGCCAACCAACATGGCCAAGATGGCTAAAAATAGGACATGGGGGTAAACTTTAGTTTTTTTTCTTATATCTCAAAAACTAAAGCATTTAGAGCAAAACTGACAGAAGTAAAAAAAATGTTCATCAGGTCAAGATCTACCTGCCATGAAATTTTCAGACGAATTGGGCAACTCTGTTGGGTTATTGCCCTTGAATTGTTAATTTTGCGGGGGTGGGAAGGGGGTACCTTTTTCCTTTCTCCCGCCCCTCTCTCCTTTTCCCACCCCTCTGCTTCCATCTCCCACCTTAACAACCGTCTTTTTTCACATCAATCGATTTTAATACAAATTTGAATTAATATATTACCATATATAGGTGGCATAGGTCTTTATTAAAGCATATACTGATTTTACGAACAAGGCCTGCCTCCGACTCGTACGCAAATTAATACACAATGTTGGAATGTTGTCAATGGTGCATTGTGCAAGAAACTCATTTTTGATATGTATGGTCATGTATGAGGATCATGAAATTAGACAGTTTTTTATTGTGTCATCTCTATTTTTCCCTGTCCTCGAGAACACCTTACTTTGTATGGTCAAGTGGATAACGTAAATATTTTAAGGTGACCTGGAAAATTGTTGAAATATGCATGGACTATTCTGACTCTGTGATGTGTTCTGTGCTCTTTTATGTTATTTTTGTTTGGGGTTCTGTCTGTTTTGATGATGTTGATTGGTTGGAATACATGTCATTGTTGACCTGTCCTATTATCCATTTGTTGTTCATTTATAAATGTGCAGTAGGTCGAAATTGGCCTATACAGAGTCTACACACATTACCTACTTAAATGCCAAAGTTATATTTTTATCTTTACAAGTATTAAGCCCTCAGAAGTATGGTTTCTGGTACGAAGATGTACTATTCCTATGCCTAAGTATCCCACATCAAACCCACGCGTAAACGTGGAGAATTTAGATTTTTCATGCGTAAAGACTTAAGCATGTTAACAATGGTTTGAAATGTCGATAAAATAATTTGTCTATAGTATCATGTTAGTTTAAGTCAGATTGAACATCAAATGCTTTAATGAAATGATCGGAAATGGCAAAAATGGTTTGGGAAATATAAATGTTGCCTTTTTTTCAAAGATTTGTCCATTTATTAGAACATTTAGTATCCAGTTTTTTCGTTTTTTTACCTCTTTATTTTTTTTTCAACATTAAAGTTCGTCTCCCTTTGATAGTTCTCACTCCTTTCTCTCCTTTCTCCCGCCCCCTCTCTCCTTTTTCCCGCCCCCTTTCTCCCGCCTCCTTTCTCCCAATACCCTTTCCACCCCCTCAATTTTAAGGAAATTTTGCATTTTTGGCTCATTATCTTGAATCTTATTATAGATAAAGACTAAACTGTAACCAGCAAAAATATTCAGAAGTTAGATCTACAAATCATTGATTGACCCCTTATAGAAGTTTTTGCCATTTAAAGATGTCGTCCGGCGTAAACTTTTCCTTTAAAGTTCTCTGAAACCACTGGGCCAATTGGGACCAAACTTTGATGGAATGGTCCTTAGGTGGCCCTCTTCCAAAATTATGTCCGGCATTTCAGACTTCCAACCGACATGACTAAAATAGAAAAAAAAGGGGGATGAATTTAAAAAATCTATGAAACTACAAGGCCAATTGGAACCAGACTTGGCAGTAATGGTCCTTTTATTGGTTCTATTTCAGAATTATGTCCGATGACCCGAACTGTTTACCAATATGGCCGCCAAAGCCGAACTTAGTTTAACATAGGGCCTATGGGAAAATTCAGTAAAAAATCTTCTTGTCTGAAACCACTTGACCAATTGGAACCAGACTTGGCAGCAATGGTCCTTAGATGGTCCTCTTTCAGAATTTTGTCCGATGACTCGGACTGTCAACCAAGGTGGCCAACACAACCGAACTTAGTTTAACATAGGGTCCTATGGGAAAATTCATTGAAAAATCTTCTTGTCTGAAACCACTCTACCAATTGGAACTAGACTTTTTGCAGCTATGGTCCTTAGGAGGTCCTCTTTCAGAAATGTGTCCAATTTCGTGGACTGTGAACCAAGATGACTGCCACAGCGGAACTTAGTTTAACATAGGACCCTATGGGAAATTCACTCAAAAATCTTCTTGTATGAAACTACTAAGCCAATTAGAACTAGAATTGGAACAGTGGTCCTTAGATGGTCCTCTTTCAGACATCTGTCCGATGAGTCCGACTGTCAACCAAGATGGCAGCCACAGCTGAACTTAGTTTAACATGGGACCGTATGGGAAATTCATTGACAAATCTTCTTATCTGAAACCACTTGACCAATTAGAACCAGACTTGTCAGCAATGGTCCTTCTTAGGTCCTCTTTCAGAATGGTGTCCGATTTCGTGGACTGTGTGTGAACTAAGATGACCGTCACAGTCGATCTTGGTTTAACATAGGACCCATCCAAAAATATTCTCGTCTGAAACCACAGAGCAAATTGGAACTAAAGTTGGCAGCATTGATCCTTAGATGGTCCTCTTTCACAATTGTGTCTGATCACCCGGACTGTCAACCAAGATGGCCGACACAGCTGAACTTAGTTTAATATAGGACCATATGGGAAAATTCATTTAAAAATCTTCATGTCTGAAACCACTTAGCCAGTTGGAACAAGACGTAGCAGTAATGGTCCTTAGATGGTTCTTTTTATGGCATGCCACGATTTTGGCTGGGACATATAGATTCACCCTTGTCCGTACGTCCAGATTCGGTTAAGTTTTGCGTTTAGCTTCATTTCTTAGAAACCTATAGTAATATATCAATGATATTTCACCACAACAGTCCTCTTGTATAGTACAACACAGTTCAGCAACACTTGGGTCACTATGACCTGCATTTCATGCTTCAGTGACTTTGGTTAAGTTTTGCGTTTAGGTTCATTTCTTTGGAACTAAGCATAGTTTATCAATGAAACTTCATCAGAGGATGTGCCTTGCGTAGTACTGAGCAGTCATACAATAATTGGGTCATTATGACCTACATTTTATGCTTGAGTGACTCTGGTTAAGTTTTGAGTTTTTGTTCATTTCTTTGGAACTGAGCATAGTGTATCAATGAAACTTCATCAGTGGTTGTGCCTTTGATAGTAATAAGCAGTCATACAATACATTGTAATTGGGTTATTATGACCTACATTTTACGCTTGAGTGACTCTGGTTAAGTTTTGCGTTTAGGTACATTTCTTTTGGAACTAAGCATAGTGTATCAACGAAACTTCATCAGTGGATGTGCCTTGGATATTACTGAACCTCAAGACATGATGGCCTACATTTTAGGCGGGGCATTCTAGTTTAGAAACATGTCCATTGACCTGGACTGCCAACGAAGATAGCTGCCACAGCCGAACTTAATTTAACATAGAACTATGGCAAACCGTTTTACTATTTTTCTAATTTCAAGATATCTAATAAACTTTTTTTCTTTACAAGATATCTTAAAAATATACGAGATATCTTATATAAAAAATATTTATAAATAAAATAACAATCCAATGATACTAATATTAGATATAGTAAATTTATACTATGCTGTATACGACGCATTTCAAGGAGTTGCCTCTCATCAGTAGCATTAAAACCGAAACATTTGGAAGACCAAATTTCAGCTAAGGAGATCTACCATGTGCAATACAAGGAATTATAAAGAAAATTATGAGATATCTTATAAATTATATAAGATATCTCATATAACATATAAGGTATCTTATAAATTATGAGATATCTTATATATTGTATGAGATATCTTATATAAATTATAAGTTATCTCATATAATTTTCTTTATAAGATATCTTATAAAAACTAGATTATATAAGATATCTTATATATTATATAAGATATCTTGAAGTTAGAATAAATAGCAAAACGGCTTGCCATATAGAAAAACCAGCCAAATTGAATGCAACACTTACATTTTTTGTCCTGCTCAAGGTGAAAAGTTCAATCCAGGTGAGCGATACAGGCTCTTGAGAGCCTCTAGTTTGTTTGGTGTCCTTGCCATAAAACCATTCAACACACGCTTTTTATTATCTGATTACTCAGCTATGAAATATAACTACGAGCAGGGGACTGACGATAGCTTAAGACGCAACTAATTGCTATCCTTTTATGGTATTCGCCACTGCCCGCCAACCTAGTAGAGTTTATGCTTTAACGAGGCCCTTTTCACAAACTCTCAAATGATGTGTAAAGTCAGACTTACAACCTGAAACGTTACATAGATGTGTATACACGCGACCTTTCACTCACATACTTTACAGCACGAAAACTAAATTTCTTTCTGCTAAGGTATCACATACACGACATTTACGAATCGAATGTGAAATTTAAACGCCATAAGCTGGAGATGGTAGTATATTTTATCGCAAAGAAAAGTGAAGTTCAGTTCACTATTTGGAAGTTAAGATCATCTCGTTCGTCAAAAACATTTCATTTCAATTGTCCTTTGTAATAGAACATTTTAAGTTTCAATAACCTGAAGATTTCTCTATCGACTATAACCTTCCAAAAGATTCTATACGATTGTCGTTTAATTTTTATATTATTTTCATTTGACTGTATATTCCAGTAACCTATAATTATTATTTAGGTTCACAGTTTGTGAGGAAAATATATTTAATAACGTTTGGGGTTATATTTACATGATATATTTTCCATAACAATGTATTCTGATAGTTTTAATATGAATCAAATCCAATCCAAATAAAGAACCGTATACTACTTCAATTCCACAGTCGAACAGGACCAGGCATGATGTTAACTAATGCTTTCGGTATTCGAGGGAAATCTATAAGCACAATACTTCCCACAACTACACAAAGAACAAGCACTCCGAAAACACCGATCGTAGCAGACGATTTCCGGTTGTCTGTCATGCTGTAGGCCATTCTTCTGAACCCTGAAAGTACATGAAGTTAACAACAACAAATAAATGTTATGAATAGACGTAATTCATCAGAACATCTGCGCTGAAAAGAGCTTTACACATTTAGCGATTTAGCGCAGTGCTAGTCTACTAGGGTAAACTGATCACTAACTAAATCTTTGTTTGTTCTCTCTGCCTATCCAGGTGTTGCCTTCATTTCTTTGCTTGTGATTATGGATGGACCCTTCGGATTTTCTCAACCAAACAGAAGCTCGATCTTTACATAAAATGGGCTTCCAAATGGATATGAAATTTTATGTAATTCTGATAAAAGTGCTCTAGCTTTCTCCCAATGACTAAAATATTTTAAATTTATACTGGCCTCTACCAAATATCGATTTTAACTTAACTTTGTGACGATATACCTTTATTGGAGCTTTATGTTCGACATCTTCGACAGTACGGACCATTAGCTATGACAGCTTTAGCTAGTTTTACAGTAAAAAAGAGACAGTAAATGTTACCCGTGTCCGCACGTCCGTCACACTTTGATTCTCGCACTGTAACATGTTTAATAACATACTATGTATAAAAACGCGAAACATGTTAACAGCTGACTTTAGATCATTTAATGGAGTAAGACAAGGAGATAATCGGAGCCCGAGCCTCTTTTAAATATTTATAATTGATTTTCAATCTTTATTAGATGAAACCTGTGACCCAGTATTGCTATCAAATATTTCATTAAATTGCCTTCTTTATGCTGATGATCTTGTACTGCTTTCTGAATCTTAACAAGACTTACAAAATGCATTAAATAAGCTAGAAATCTATTGTGAAAATTGGGGTTTAGATGTTAATTTAAAAAAAAAACGAAATCTATAGTTTTCAATACATCTGGCCGTATTAAAGATGCACAGCTCTCATATAAAGATACATGCGCCCAAATACACAACATTATACTTATCTTGTCATAACTTTCAGTGCATCTGGCAGTTTTTCAGAAGCCAAAAATATGTTATATAAAAAAAGGTTTAAAAGCTTTCTTTAAATATACTAAATATCTTACTAATTATAAACCCAATATTTCCACTCCAATGCACATATTTGATCACACAGTGAAACCCGTATTATTATATGGTTCAGAATATGTTTTAATTCACGGAAGTTGAACAATGACACAGAACTGAATTATTTCTATAGACTTTGTAAAGATCTAAAAAATGAGAAAGTGCATCTCAAATTCTGCAGATTTGCATTAGGAGTGAATAAGCACGCAACAAATTTTGCCATATATAATGAATTAGGTCGTTATCCTCTCATGTTAGATATTTTAACAAACATGATCAAACACTGGAAAAGAATTCATACTACAAATAATATTTTATAAACAAATGCATACTCTCTCTCAAACACATTGTCAAAAGCTGGGAAAAATTCTTGGACTAGTTGTATTCATGCTATCCTGAAACTGCTTGATTTGCAAGAGTACTCTCATCCAAAACAAACATTAAAAATATGGTGAAAAGGAAATTATATTCAAAATATCGTAACATATGGAAGAAAGAGTTATTTAATGATAAAAGAAAAAATAATACATTTGGAAATAAACTTAGAACTTATCGATTATTCAAACCAAACTTTAATTTTGAGCCATTACTTATGGAAATTACCATACCCTCAAAGATGTGTTTTAACAAGATTTAGAATTGTAGCTCATAAACTTGTAATAGAAAAAGGTAGTTACTTTAATAGTAAACTAGAAAATAGAATATGCAGACTCTGTAATGAGGAAATAGAAGATGAGATGCACTTTCTTTTAACATGTAAAGCTTTGTTTAAGGTTAGAAGTCCCTTTATATTAGGAAACTATTTAGTAAAAATAAAAATGTTTCAATACTTGATAACAAATCTCTTTTTATTTGGTTAACCGGAAATTTTGACAATAATCTGTCAATTATTGGAGATTTTAAATGAAAATAGAAATAAAATATTAAATTAGATTATCTTTTGTCATGTCTGTATAGAGTAATAGATATATATCATCATATATGCATACAGATTATTTATACAATTAATTAATAATAATAATACATAGAGGTTTAGAGGTCAGATTATTTATACAATTAATTAATAATAATAATACATAGAGGTGTGCTGTCCAGTAAGGGGACCAGAGTAACAAACAATGGGTCATACAGGTGTACATATTTTTATATTACAAATAACTTATTTCATTTACTTTAATCAATTAAATCAAAACTATTCATGTTATACCTTGTTTAATCTATTTTTATTTTATTTTTATATTATGTTTGAAAAGTAAGATTGTAATTATTCTGCCCATTTTTTGGCGCCGTGATTGGCAAACAAAGTATTTGTTTGTTTGTTTGTCAAAATTGAGTTTTCCTCTGCCAAACGGTCTTGTAAATTATACATAATGCTTACTACAATACGTATATCAAATTCTCAATAGGAAATTGTGTCTTTTTTTCGTTTTAGAGTAATGTCCTTTATAAATTGAAAAATTGCGAATTTGTACTTTCCGCACTAAATTGAAGTTGTCTTGTCTATGACGCGGTATGTGCGTCATAAATTTTTATTTATGCCTAAGCATACTCCTGCAATTAGTTTGGATACTTTACCAGTCAAAAATTTAAAACTCATCTACAGTTCTTATGCAATCATTCTTTGAAGAAAACAAATCACATAAGCCAGTGAAAACTGAAAAAGTTCAGGTCACAAGCTTAAATTCACCATTTTCGAAATTCTACCCCAAGTTTTGAAATTTAAACGAAAAATTATAAAACCAATTTTCCCAACCCATTATAGTGTATAACATTACTGTCAAGAAAGAAAATGCAAAAATTTAAAATCAAAGAGGATTTTAGGTCACAAGCTGAAATTAATCATTTTGGAAATTCGACCCCTGTAGGCCCCAAGTATTTCTTAAAATCGAAATATTAAACCTGATTGCGCTTCTGTATATGGTGTATGACAATACTGTATAAACATAATATGTATAATCTTACATATGAAAGAGAATTTTTTATCACAACTTAAGCTTAAATTCACAATTTTAAAATTCTAGCCCTTTCATTGAAAGTGCGGTGATAAATATGTGTATAACGGTTTCTTGCTTACTATTTATTTTGTGTTTGGGTATGGTTAAATTTTCTCTTAGCTGTTTTAGTCTCTGTCTCATCTCCGTGCTATTTACTTGCAGTACAGGAACATTTCTGTTTTCGCAACTGCAAGAGCATTTCATATCTGGAAATAACAAATGATGAAAATATTACTTGTATTACCAGACTTCGATACCAAAAAATAAACCAACTATTATTTAGAACATGTTTTGCTTTTTGTACAGTATTTCCATGCAAATGGAGACGGTGGTTAATACTTGTCAAATAGAGCAGTGTCGTGATTTAATAGAAAATATTTTAGGCATGAGAAGTGAAAAGTAAAAAAAAATCAAGTGTAATAGTAAGGGAAATTATCACCCCGTCAAACTTTTAAGTATAAGTATAAAAAATGAAATAAAATTACAATAGATGAAAAAAAACCATAAACTAGAGGCTCAGAGGGATCGCTCACCCAGCAGAAACAAGAATTGCCCATGACGGCCATGTTTGTCGCATGATTTGGACAAAATGAGAAAACTTTGTAACCCCCCCCCCACAGATGCTTCTTGTCATGTATCGTTTCATTTGGCCAAGTGGTTTAAGAGAAAAAGATTTCTTTATATCAGCCTATAAAAAAAAGAAAAGCCCATGGTGCCCATATTTCTTGCCCGATCGGGACGAAATGAAGAAAATTTATAAAGAACCTCTCATAGATGTTTCTTGTCAAGTTTTGTTCGATTTGGCCCAGTGATTTCAGAGGAGAAGATTTTTTTTATATCAGGCAATCAGAAACAAGAACCATATTTGTAGTCAGATCAGAACAAAATGAGGAGACTTTGTACAGAACCTCCAATAGATGCTTCGTGTCAAGTTTCATTCCATTTGGCCAAGCAGTTCCAGATTTTTTTTAATCAACCAATGAGAAACAAGAATTGCCCAAGTTTTGTTCCATTTGGGTTAGCAGTTTCATAGGAGAAGATTTTTGAAAACTCAGCCAATAAAAATTAACAATTGCCCATGGCGGCCATGTTTGTTGCCCGATCGGGACGAAGTGAGCAATTTTTTAAGGACCTTACATAGATGCTTCCTACCAAAATTTAATTTGGCCCAATGGTTTCAGAGGTGAAGATTAAAATGTGAAAACTTAACGGGCGACGGACGCCGAGTGATGACAATAGCTCACATGGCCTAAAAATGATATAAAAAAAATATATAAATTCTTTCGGAAACATGATCAAGTCAAGAAGAACATGTACTTGTTAAAAATATATATCTGACAGAACTTGGATAGGATTTTTTTTCTTAAAATATAAAATAAAGAAAATCAGTTTTTGTTTGTTCTGTGAGTGGGAAAAGATTTAACAAATTTATTTGGGATTTTTTATTAAATGTACCAATTTTACTGTAATTCATTTTTCTAATCTCTAAATTTGAATATACTGTTATGCTGCTTACCTGAGAAAGATCTCTCTACAGAAATATTTTGGTCATTTTCCTCTCTGCAGCTACATGTACATTTCAACTCTATGTAAAACAGTACAGAAATGTCAGATGGTGATAAATGCAACGAAGGGAAAATTTTAAAAGAGTGACATGTATTTCATATATCAGATCTCTGTCATTTAACAGCTAATTGAAATTGATTATGAAAAAAACAAACGTTTTTTTTTATAATAATAACGTTGTGTTGTGGAAACTAAATACACACAATAAATTTTGCTGTACAGAATATTAATGGACATTTTAGGATCTAGCGAGTTTTCAGCTGTTATCAGATCGAGTGTTTGGACATCAACATGTCAATATAGGAAGTATGTATACTACGTCTGATCCCAGTATCTTGTACCGCAAAATGATGAAGAAATCGCTATATAATATTAGATTGTGGACTCTTTTTACTTATATTGTATTGATGGAAATGAAATTTAAACTTTTATGGATTAGATCTAGTTAAAAAAATGTGTAATGCGTTACTTACTTTTTCCGGTCGGATTTGGGTCTGTCATTAGAACATCATACATCACTGCTGTGTTATTATACAAAAAGGAAAAAAAGACGGTATTAGGTTACAGAAATTGTTTACATAATTTAAAAAAAAGACATTTTATGTTTTATCAGAGCAATTTCTTTTCAACACCAATTCGATTTATTAATTTTTTAACCGTAAATTAGAAATATACATGTAATATTTATTCAATAAATGCACAATGAGAACCAGATTGAATTATATTTTCCTAACCAATGTAGGTAAGGGAGATAATAAATTTGCCTCCCTTTTAGCCTCAGGACATAAGGGAGAGAATTTAATTATCTCCCTTACCTACATTGGTTAGGAAAAGATAACTCACTCTGGTTCCTCATTATACCCGTAAGGTTGATGGCATACATGTCAATAAATCATAAACTAAATAAACAAGTAATAAATCAAGAACATATAGTTGACCAAGAGTATGAACAAACATAAACTATGACCAAACAGGGATATACGAGGAAAATCCGAATGGCCATCCAACAATCATAAATCCACAGACAGAGAGACAAGAAAAGGACGAGAACAAAGAAACAACGGACACACAACACAAAAAACTAAACCAGTGAGCAATATGGACCCTAAAATACCGGGGGTAAACGCAGGAGGTCCGGATGTGTAAGCAATTCCTGTCTGTTATCAGACACCCGCCACGCTGTTCATTGTATGTCCGGTGTTGAAGACATCGTGATACGGAAGCCGATTGGTAGATGTCGCTCGTCTAACCCTTAGACATTACTAATTATGTAATTGAACGGTACATGTAAATTCTCTAACCCTGAAACACAACTGAAAGTGAAAGTTTGAAGTGAAAATGGTTTAAGTGAACCATTTTACCATTTTCAGGACAAAGGAGAGACAAGACTATGACTTAAAGGACAAGACAGAAGACAGACATAGAATAAACAAGATCACAAAAAACAGCAATAAAAACTAAAGCATGAACAATATAGACCCCCCCCCCGACAAATCTGCAGTGAACTCTGGTGATCGGTCTTGCTAAGCAGTTAAAAACTGTGTTGAGATGTGGTTTAGTTAACTTATTTTCTTTGTTCGTAAGCAGTTTGTCACCCGCCTTGTTACTCAAGCCAAGTAATATGTCATGTTCCTTGACAGAGAAACAGCGAAACTACGAAAAATCCGAGATCAGATTCCATCTGGGAAATTGATATTTCTTAACGATCTACAATTTTGTAATGACGACCGTTTTATTTTTGAAGTGACGAATTCAGTCTAGGAATAACATATCCCTGTTTTAGTAGCTTTTGGGTAAGCAGCCAAATAGCGAATGATGCTGCTGGAATGTTGCTTCTGATGATCGGGAAGTTGACAATTGAAAAAGCGAAATCATCAAGTTTGTCGTAGAGTTTCGCTTGCAGTTTTCCCTTTGTCGTCAATTTCAAGGTAAAGGGCAAGGAAGGAGGCGGACTTTATTTCAATCTTATTCGGATAGATGATAAATAAGTGCTTATAAGGAGTTATGGGTTAAACCGCTTATTATAATTTAATGAAACTTTCTCAGATCCTTAATCATATAATGCCATTATGTACCTATTTTGTTTGTGGCCAAAATCATATTTCAGAACTTTATACTTTTGGAAAGGGAGGGGGGTGTCCATTTTGTATCCACAACTCCTCCTTAACAACTAATCATAATTTAGTGAAACTTTCTCAGCTTCTTTACCATATAATCAATTGTCCACATCCCATATTGTTTATGGGTCAAATCTTTTTTTTCGGTTTAGACTTTGCGAGCGGTGGGGGTATCATTTTGTGAGCTTTGCTCACATTACCTCTAGTTCATATAATGGAAGCTGAAATTTAAGGTTTGAGCTAGTTTTTATCCTTATTTTTCAGCAGTTCTTGAAGAAAGTCTGACGGGTACAAGTGAAGAAACAGATCAGCAAGGAGAGGGTGCAAATTTGTCCCCATCGGAATACCGACAATTGGAATGACAAACATATATATATATACACACCGTATTACAATTATAAATATCTAGTGAAAGAGCCATTGGGGCTTTTGTCATCTCTGCGATGCATTACACAACCGTAAACTTATCACATTTTGATCAACTTCTCTAAAACCCCTTAGTCAATTGGTCTGAAACTTCGTATGAAGCATATGTGGAAAAGTCACTATGAAATACTGGTTGACAACTAGAATGTCGGCAACAGCCAATCCTTGTTTTATTGGTTAATTAAACAAATCTTATCCTCATAAACTGATTAGCAAAACGAACTAAAATTTCATTTCATCTTTGAGGTGGTTTCTTTTAAGACTTTTGCTTATCTTTTTATTATAAAATAATATGCGGTGTCAAAATATAATACTTATATCTTATTTTTAGTAAAATTTCAAATAAAAACTAATATAAATGTACAAAATGAACTAAAATTTCACATGAAGCATCAATATAAATATCTAATAAAGGCTTATTAAATTTTTCTAATACGGCAGTACGGCAATAACCAGTATACTTTGTTCTGATTGGTCAAAATTTGAAGCATAACAACATTAATCAGCAAGGAACAAGAATACCAACTGATCATCAAATGCTGCTCATGTATTGCAATCTAACGCATAATAAGCAGTCTTTGGCCAGGGTAAAAGATATAAAACCCATATTACATATTACATATTACGTAATCCTAAACGCTAATTCCAAAACAGATTTTTTTTTGTTCTCTCTAAACCAGAACAAACAAACTTCTTACCTCTGCAGTGATACGCCATGTTCACTGTTTGGTTACATGTATTTAGCACAGAACAATTGGTTCTGTTGATACACAGTAGTTTCCAGGAATGAAATGTACTAGTACAGATTGCATTTACCGAGTTGGAAACAAGTACCAATTCCTCTACTCCATCAGGGCAAGAAATATTGATTCTTCTATTTGGCACAAGATCAACAGCGGTACAGCTTGCTGGAAAAAAAGTATTAGTTATATTAGGTTTCAAGCAAATTCAGTCAGTAACTTTTTAAACAAAATTCAATGAAGGTGTTTTTAATCCTTTACTATCTTTAAAGCATTCCATAAATGAAATTTTATTCACCCTTAAAAATAAGTAAAACAAATATGTATCCAGAAGAAAGAATAACTTTTTTCCTCATTTCACGACCAATCTTCTCTGAGATTATTTAATCCTGTGAGTATTTGCCTTACTCTCATCTGAATGTTCATTTCAAATCCAGCTGAAGTGTATTGGCAGAAAAATCGATATAATGAAATCTGTCTCCTGGTTTATCTTAAAAATGATATCACTGGACTTCTCGAGATTCTGGATTGTAATAAAGGTTGCATTTTTAATCTGCATAGCAACGATATTCGTAAACCCTTTGACAAGTATAGTTGTCTTTTAGGAAGTCGACATCGACCAAAGGTGGATTTCATAACTAATCTCTGAAAATTATTTATCACAAAAATCATAGTATTAAATAAAAAATAAACCAGATGGAATCAGTCGGAAACGAAAGCTATCCCCGCAATCCCTGGTGTTTCAAATACTAGTGCTACTCTATTTTCATGGTCACGTGTTTGAATATAAATTTTACTCAAATCAAATGTCAATCTGTTTTTTAATCCACTATTTCTCCAAAAAGGCCTTGGTCTTACTAACTGCTGGTCCCAATTTTGAAAATCAAAATTCTGAACTAAATATTTTTTTCTACAAACAGTGTATGACAATACTGTATAGAATCAAAATTCATAAGCGGTTAAAACCGTGATGAAGAGTAGTTCTGGTCATAAACTTAAATTCGAAATTCGACTCCTGTGTGACCAATTTGTTGGAAATCGCTTGAAATTCTAAAATCGTATTGCACATCAACATACACATGATACAATTCACCTGAGAACGATCTCTCTTCAGAAATATTCTGGTCAGTTTTCTCTGTACACATATATATACATTTCAACTCTCAAGTACAATAATATAGACTGAAACGTCGTGGATGAAATGAAAGGAAAATTTAAAAAGATGTAATATAAATTTTAAAAAGTGACATGTAATTCATATTGAACAAAAAACTAAGTATGTTGCGAAACAGCTCATGCGACAATAGATAACAAGAAAAATAAATGGAAATGGTGAGCTGTCAAAAGGGGCGTAAAACGACTAAAATGTATGAAATACACAAGTCGAACAAAACCAAATATAAAATCGTAAAACAACAACAACAAACTAAAAAGTTTAAAATACTCAACGTTTCGACCAATATGGTCTTGATCACGAGTATGTAAAAAATAAAAATAAAAAGGTGTTGACTCTTTGAAACCCAGAGCAAGACTGAGTCCGTACGTAAAATGTAAACAAAAACAAAAAATTATTTGACGTGTGTGTCCTCAGTAAAAAGTACTTCATAGAAAATACATAAATGGCAAGGTAAATAGTAAAACTATATAGTAAAAATAAGTAAAATAATATATTTGACGTTGTCGGATATATAGAAAATGTACCATATAAGATAACTGTAAAAGTTAGTGTGCCGCATACTAAGTAAATGAATTGAAATTAAGAATTTTTTACATTAATTCCCCGGGGTCGAAGTCCCCAGGCTAAAAATTATTTTCTGCTCAAGGCGTTGTCGGTATTGTCTTCCTCCGTTAACTGTCCTTAAAACGGTTACGCGGACGTCTGACGAGCTGTGACCAGGCAATCGAAAGGGATTTCCAACTGGACAATCAGTTCCATTCTTTATAGAACGCAAGTGTTCTGCAAAGCGGTCACCAAGGCGACGAAATGTCTCTCTGATGTATACCTTATCACAATTCGTACAGACGATTGCGTAAACCAAATTATTATCGGTACAGATATACCCATTTTGAATTGTGTATTTGTTGTCAGGGCTCAAGATCTCTTTAGTTTCCATGTTGTAGAGGCATGTCACACATCTGGACCTTTTACATGGCCTGGTTCCCCGGTAGTCTGAGGAAATGATCGACTTGATCGAACTACTGACTAAGTGGTTTTTAGACTTTTCCCCTTACGGTAAGCAGTGATGGGAACAAAAACAATGAACAACACGAACTCCTATAAATATAGTGACTTTTTTGTGTATAAACCTAAAGCATGCGACCGGAGTGGAAAAAGTTGCTTGAGTCGTTTTAAAAGACCTAGGAACCGATTGAGTGTTTCTATTGACAAAAAATGACTTTTTGTGCATCTGTTGTTGGTAATGTAGTCTTAGTTGCGGCATTTCTCGTAAATCGCAGTGAAAGCAAAAATATGGTAACGTACACGGTGAGAGAGTGTTTAGATACGGAACACGCCATTTTAAGTAGTAAAGAATGAATTACTGTTATTTTGGGAATAAAATGTGAATATTTCATCAGAGATCATTGGACTTATTTGTAAATTACTGAGAGAAAAAAATTGATTGTAAAGAGCCTTCGAAATGTCTGGTAATTTTTGTCAAATTTTGAACGGAAAATTTAAACAGTAAAAGACATTTGAGTAATGAATCATGCCAGGGCAAAAGTTCTTGCTACTGGGCTGATAAATGACTTCCAAAAAGAATTGCATATGTTTGAATTTGTTGTGTGAAACGAAATATTACCAACACTTTTTTTGGGTTGACGTAAACACATTTTCTCTAAAACAACACGCATCTGTATTTGTAACAGTAGAAATCTGTTTCTGACAAACCTTTTCAAGTTGTAATAGATGTATTTTGCTCATATCAGACCATTTTTTCCGGTTACAATGTTGATTTTGTACCAAAAACAAACTAACTGACACAACATTTACCTAAGTTAATCAATCTGCTCCAACGTTTGGAGAGTTTGATTTAACTAAATAATAATTATATATAGATAAACGAAATTATTAATTAAAATTGCCAAAAAATATACATATAATTAGTAATTTTTTTTTTTTACTTTTGAACCGTGTAATTTTTAAATGAATATGATTTTGCCAATAAACGTCATTACCCAAAAAGGAAAACTAAGAAATACTGATCTGTTACAAGTTTTTCGTATTCAAGGGATATCATTTTGTACTATAAAAATAATGGTCATTCTCATAAAAAGCCTGTATTTTGTCCGAGTCACTCATATTGGGTCGAGGTCAGCTATATAGGCCAGAGGCAACACCGAGGGCCTATACCGCTGATCGAAGCTCAATACGACTGTACGAGGACAGGCTTTATAATGCTATATGAAAATATCCATTTTGTGACACCTTTATTAACCAATGACTTAAGATTACAGTATTCTTTTAGGTCTTATTTGTGGTCATAACTATACGGCGAATATATTGTCGTTCGGATTATTATTTTTCCAACGGCAACAAACGTAAATCTATTTTTCTATGGAGAACAGTAACAGGAAGTTTACACAGGGCCGATGCTATGTATACATTTTTTTAAACATGGCATTGGCCCTTTACAAATGCCGCCTTTCAAGAACTTCATGTTGTAATAAATGGCCCACAATACATTATATATTACATAGATAAATGCCTGTTGAATTAAAAGTATACTTTATTATAGTTTATGTAATTAAAGTAAACATGGGAAAATGATTAGCATACACCTTTCTGTGATTAGATCGGTAGGAGATGTTTAGCTGCATTTGCATTTATTTCAGTGCAGTACACAAGATGAGTGGCTCGGACAAAATTTTCAGCTAATCAAATGTGATTGATTTGAAATAGTTCAATAATGAATAGATTTAAGTCCATTGATCATGTTGCTTAAAAATGACTAAAAATTAATTGAATAATTTAATAAAGGTACGTATATTTGAAAAAATATATGCAGATTAATTTTATATCGGATTTTATAATAGAAAGTGAATTGAACTTTCATATATTTGCTGTTGACTGTCCTTATTTTCGTTTTTATCTCGGTACACATAAATTATGACTATTAATATGTGACAGAAGGAGCTTGAGAGAATAATGCCAGTACATGCACATGATAAAACTTGAACACAATAAATAACAAATGGCTGTTTCTAAAGACGGGAGATAAAATTATTCGTAATTTTTAAAGATAATTCGGAATTTTTTTTAAAATGTTTTATTTTTTTAAAAACTTCTTTAAATATATCATACAATTATCGTTTCTTATTTGTTTGAGTCAAAAGTATTTTGATTAGTTTCCGGTTTTATATGATAAAATAAATCTTTATTTAAAATCTACAAATTGAGGCAAAATTAATAAATGGTATATAATTACGAAGATACACTTTTTCAATTAGATATGGCATGAAATTAGTCTAAATGTAATGAGCCATAATTTTTTGTAGAAATGCCAAAGGAATGAAGAACGGTCTTGTGGTTATCAAGGACTTCCTGCTTAGTGAGTGTGGTCGGTGTATAAGTTGGGTTACCCGCAGTGTTATCTATTCCCCAACTCGTTTCTAAGACACTCAAAATAATAGTTCTTGCAGACAAAAACGATGTTATTGGGAGGCGAGTCAAGTTTTCAACAACCTTAGGGTCTTTAAAGAAGGATTTAGCTTTAGTGCTCATAGAACCTTGGAGGTTTTTAATTCGGAGTTGTATCATAGACCTAATAGCCTTCACCCACTCCGAAAGTGTGTCAGCGTGTTCCTGTTCCTTTGAAGTCCATTTTCTGGCATAGTCCTCAACATAATCCATCAGCAATTTGAAATTATATTTCCAATTAATTAGCTGAGGTTCTCGGTATTTGGGACCTTTAGCTAGCATATTTTTTAGCTTTTGATTAGATGTTGAACAGGAGCAGTCAGGGGGTTTAGACTTGAGGTCATCGGAATTTAGGTCCCGCAATGCCCATTTGTAATTGAAAATCTTGATTGCAATGTGTTTTGTATAAGAATAAGAAATAAGTGGAACAGTTTGGTATTTGAAATATGGAGGAATTTTAGATTTTATTGTTTTATGGTGAAGGATATTGCTGAAATTTATGGCATCCAAGCCTTTATTAACAAAGTTAACTTTAGGGAACGACCTTTGGTGAGATTCGTTGTTATGGATGCGAACTGGTTTGAATAATCTATGAGAAGTAATATTCGATACCACAGCAGAGAGTTGGTATTCAGCTGAATTAAAATTCTTCTTTTGCTGCTCCATTGCTTTTTTGTAGAGCGAGCTAAGCGTACACAAAGGAAGAGAATATAGTTTAGTTCGAATGTGATGGAGTCCTAAAGGTTTTTGTATATACGGGAATAACTCATTTAAAGAGATGTCATGGTCAATAGGGGAAGTGTAATGTCGATCACCATGACTGCGTCTACGGCAATATTCATCACATTGATTTCGCTGCATTTTGGGCATGACAGAATCCCAATACTGTCAATTTTATCATTGCAACCATATGGCATAGCGGTATCCAATTCCTTTATCCAAAATTCTTCTGTTTGTCTGCGAAGGGGTTTGCTGAGGTTTGGATTATTAGTAGGGTGATATATTGTTTCTAATATACGGACTTTCATTGACAAGATGGAATGATCAGGAAGGTTGAAATGTTGATAAACAGTTGTTAATACATGATCTGTGTCCGTTCATTCTTGTATTTAACCTACCTTTAGTTTCACCGACATAAACCAAACCACCGAGATTAAATTCAACCCCGTAGACAATTTTAGTCGATGTACAAGTCAGATGATCATGACTTCTAGTATTGTAAGTTTTTCCTGTTAAGTTGCTGGTAAAAGACGGTTCTGTTATAAGAATCTTACAAGTTTTACAATTTTTTTATTTGCACGATGGAATGTGCAAGTTTCCATGGAGTCATTATTTTGTAATATGTCTTCTAAAATAATTTCACTTGCATGGCACAATCTGTTTAAAGAGGTCGGAATTTTTGTATTTTGTATCCTTTTGGTATCATTGTAATTCATGCTATAATAATAAGATACTGGACGGTTAATACCCTCGGGGACAAATTGTCCACCAGCAGATGTATCGGCCAAGTGGTAATAAAGAGGACAAGTATACCCAAGGAGCAAATCAAAAAACGTAATCCACTGGACAGACAAACCCGGGAAGACAAATGAACAACCACAAGCACAACAAATAAACACTGAAATAATAATAAAAAAACAATGAACAACACGAACTCATATAAAAACCAGGGGTGATTCCAGGTGCTCCGGAAGGGTAAGCAGGTGCTGCTCCGTATACGGCATCCGTCGTGAAGTTCAACAAAGTCAATCCGGTGGAAGTCACAAATCGGTGGAGGCACATGAAATGTTACGACAGTGGGAACAGGTCCAACATCAACTTAGATATTGGAACACTGTAACGGTCAATCAATTAGTGATGACACCAACTTATCCCTAATAAAACCCCGGTTAAGAACCTTTTGTGACAACAGTAATATTTAAAAAAAACTTTAATGTTATAGATAAATCTAAAGTTATTATATTTAATTCAAATGGTAAATCTTTTATAGATTAGTTTACATACAATGAAATTAGGGCCTATTAGTAGAACTGTTAATTATTATTGTTATTTAGGTGTAATTTTGAAACATAATGGAAATTTTAACTTGGCCATTGCTACCCTAATGGAAAAAGCAAGAGAGGCATTTTTCAAAATCAAAAAATTTTTTGGCTTAAACAATTCATGTAATTTTTTGGAAAAACTTTTTGATACACTTGCATCTCCAATATGTATGTACTATAGTGAAGTATGGGGTCTACTTTCACCTTTTTAAGACTTTTGAAAAAACTGCACATCAAATTTATAATAGAAATATTAGGAGTACATTGTAAGTCTTCAAATGATGCCTGTACAGCTGAACTTGCAAGGCTTCAATGAAAGCTAAAATTATGTTTTCTAACTTAAGCTACTTAGATCATATACTTTCATCAAATAACACTTTAGTGTATGATACATTTTGTGAAACTAAAAACACAAACCCATGGTTCAATCAAATCAAGATCTTACTACAAAACCTACAGTTCTCACAGCTAACGGATTTAAATTTTTCATTAAAAAATATATAACAAAGAATCCAAGATCAGTGTCTACAGGATCAAAACTCAATTATCTGTAATAGTTATATAACATGGGTCAACGTCCACCTTTGTATTGATTTGTGACATGTCTGCTATATGCAAGCTACGCATAAATGCACATCAACTTATGATTGAAAGAGGAAGATATCTCAATATTTCTAGAGATTAAAGATTGCCAAAATTGGTAAAACAAACCAAATTGAAAATACGTACATATTTTACTAAAGTGTGATGATTTACCACACAACGAAAAGAATCATTATGTTAGAATTAAATAAAATATCAAAAATTCTGCCCAAAAATGACTGCCAAACACTCAAAATAATTTAAAATAAAGAATCTGCTTTGGTTCTTAAATTATCTTCCTCCTTTATATATATATAACTGCCTTGAAATTAGAAGCAATGTAATTTGATTTTATTTCTGGAATTATTGTGTTACATCATATTGTAATAATGGGCCTTTGCCATTTATTGTAAATGAGTTTGTGCCAGTAAGATATTTGTATTTTTTCATAAAAAAATTATTAATAAATTGCTTCGATTAGCGCAGCTGGATACAACCGCAGAGCTCCAACCCTGAACAATTGGGGCAAACATGGACACAATATTCGCACTTGATACAGGTCTGAATTTGGATTGTAATCAAATATTTGACACATAATAGGTTTCTGACACAGAATAACTGTAATCAAAGAACTTAGAATTGGTCATATGATTTGAATTTATATTTAATTCTTTGCTTTTTGTGCAATACAATATGCCGTGGGGAATTGCCCCCCCCCCCAAATAAAATAATTTACCCCTTTTTTGCTTTTGTGCAATACACTATGAAGTTGCACATTGACCCCCCCCAAAAAAAAAACAAAAAACAAAAAAACAATAAAAATTATTGTAACCCCCTTTTTTGAAATTTTCTTTTTAATTTCTGAAATCTGAAATGAGAAAAAAATTGCCCCTCCCCCAATTTCTCATTACCCCCCCCCCCTAATTTTGTTTTAACCCCCCCCCCCCCCATTTCTTTATACATAATTTACGACTTGTAAGGGAGGTAATCGAATCATACACAACATTTTACTTTAAATGTGTTTGGATTACCTCCCTTACATCAAGATAATAACCAAAAATGCTTATTGGGCCCTTTTTTGGCCCCTGATTCTTAAACTGTTGGGACCAAAACTCCCAAAATCAATCCCAACCTTCATTTTGTGGTCATATAAACCTTGTGTTTAAATTTCATAGATTTCTATTAACTTATACTAAAGTTATAGTGCGAAAACCAAATGTCTTCGGACGACGACGACGTCAACGTCATACCAATATATATAAAAATGTATAAAAATGTCTGCTTTCATTAAAAAGTGAAAGTCCGCTTAAAATCTATTTTTAGAAAGGTCTCGTCTCGCAACCAGCCATTTTCTAGCGTACTATTTTGGTGTATCCTTCCCCATCCCTTTGACGCTCCTGGTCGAAGAAAATGATAAAAAAGTTGTAATATATATCAATCAACCTCCGCAGCAAGGTCATATATGAAATGTCATCGTTACTTTTGAACTGTAGACCAGTTTTTAAAAAATGTTATATATTTTCGCGTGTTATTCAAAAGAGAATATTCACCAAACCTTTCTTTTTTGAATGTCAGTGTTGGAGATCCTGTAATAATGCTGCAAGTACGAGTACTGGTGAAAGGTAAATTTATTATGTTTTCCATTTCTGGCAACGTCATTTCAGTTTTAGAAATGTCATAAGTTCCCATTGTATTATTTTTTAAAACTTTAAAGTAGATTACAGGGAATGACAGCATTTAATTAATGACATATCCAGTAATTAACAGATTAATGCCTAGCTTAGTTTCAGTATGCACAAATCAGGATTTTTTTTTTATACAGCATTTGTGATTTTACCACCTCAAAGCTTTAATGATAATTGTAAAGTCATTTAATTCTAGTTTCAGAACAAATAGATGCGATTTCTACAAAAATTAATCTAATTTAACAAATAAATTGAAATATAAATACAAAAGCTTTATTTAACATCGGTACGTTTCAAACACATAAACAACATAATTTCTAGTGAGATTTTAAAACCGACATAACATAAATCAAGTACACAGAGCATGCAGTACAGACATACAAACAGAGAACACATAAAGCAGTTTGAAACATAAAAAGCATGTTTATAAGCAAGCACATAAGCTAATAAGCAGAAAAAATAGCACTACTTTAAAACTGGTGAAAACTAAAAATTAAAAATAATCTAGCACAGCACAAAGAAACAAAAATACGGGAGTGAGCATGTCTGCTATATGCAAGCTACGCAGTGGCACGAGCTGCCATTCCAAGAATTTATAATATTAATGTGCTATCAAAAGTCTTATAATTAAGTGTAATAAAGATTTCTTATTAGATATTTACTGCTAGGTTTTGGGGGCTGGGTGGCCGAGTGGTCTAGGTAGTTCGTCATGACTACAGCTGATCACTAGCCTGTCAACGCTGGGATTGTGAGTTCGAATCTCACCTGTGGCAGGGTGTGTTCGACTCCGATCTTAATTGACAAGGATTGCCAATTTTCCTACCGAAGGTCGGTGGTTCTCTCCGGTTACTCCGGCTTCCTCCACCAATAAAAACTAGCCGCCGTGAAATGGCCAAAATGTGCTGAAAACGGCGTTAAACCCCAACTAAACAAACAAACAAACTGCTAGGTTTTTGTTGCTTGATTTCAAACTGTTTACTTTAGATACAGCCGATAACATACATCAACATTCATTGTTTTAACGTTTTAAAATTGTTTATTATAAAATTCCTTTAAAAAGATTGTTCGCAGCATATTTTGAGTAGACCTATTACATACGTTAAATTGACTAAATGAAGTCTGGGTTCTGAAGTGGTTTAACAGCTCGTTCAAAAGCTTGACTGCAGTATACCTTAGCGATTTTATTCCATATGTTGTCGTTCTTACTTGAGGTATAGCTGCTAACTTTTGGTATCTAAAGAATAATTATTGTTTTTTATATTAATCAAGTCATGTACACATGTAAGTATAATGGGCTTTCCATATGTACAATTTTAAATACTTTGTCATTGTTCTTAAACCTCTAATTTCTAATGTTGGCATTATGGATTTTAAGAAAAGTTCTTCATAATTGATTGTATATTAGTCCAGTCAAACTAAGTTTTAACCTCAAACTAATTGCAACAGAAAATGTTTTAGTACTAATCTATAGCATTAAGCCCCAAATAGACACAGAAAAAAGTCCCATAAAATCTAACTTGCGGAAAACTCAAAATGAGCATTTTTAATTTCCTATGGAAATTAACATTGGAAAGGAGAGATAACTCCGCAAAAATTAGTCTTTTTTTGTCAGTGTTTGGTTGATTTTCTTAAAATTCATGTAAAGTATGATACTTTGATGGGGTTATAAGTTATATGTATAATCATCATAAAGGAATCTTAGAGCCCTCTCCTGTATCTTTTCAATTTTGTTTGTATTGCTGATGCTACAGAAGTGCCAACTGAGTGCACAAAAGTTAAAATTTGAAAGTATGTAAGAATGATATATGGTAAGTTTTCCCAATCTGTTTAAGTATTTGCCAATTAGTTTTAGTACTTTCAGTTGTCTGGATGCCCTTTTGGAGATGTTTGAAATGTGGTTATTAAATTTTAGTGAGAAATCAATGGTTACCTCGGGTAGTTTTACTTCATCTTCACAAGTGATTGTATTTCCAGCCTAATTACATTGTATAACTTATATTTTGGTGCCTTGCTTTTTTACCCATGGCCAAAACTTGAAATTTATCTGGGTTTGCCTTCATTTGATTACTGGAAAAAAAATCAGTTAGTGCTAGACTGTCTGATTCAAGATTTTGTATTGCCTGGTCTAAGTTGTGATATGCATAAGACAAGGTGTTATCGTCTGCGTAGTTGTAAAGAGTGATTTTGTTTGTGAAATGTTATTAATGAAGATGTTTAAAAGGACAGGTCCTAAGATGGATCACTGTGTGACACCTTTGTAGATATTTTGCCATTCACTCAATGCTGTACTAAGTTTAACTGATTTTTTTCTGTCCGAGAGGTAAAATCTAAGTGCATTATTTGATAGACCATATGCTTGTAATTTGAGTGGAAGGAGATCATGAGGTAAACAATAAAGGCTTTACTTAGATTGATGCAATATATTTGTTTTTGTCTAACGATTTTTTCCTGTCTTCCAGAATTTTTAACAATGTTGTGTTATGTACACCCGTATCCAGGACCCGGTTGCACGAACGTCAGTTAATTTAATTAGCTGTTTAGCCGTTAACTGTTAGTTAAAAATTTAACTGCCAGTTATTAAATTATAGATTAAAAATTCGTTGCACAAGAGTTAGTTAAATTTGAGTTTACTAACTTACGTTTAACTAATAGTTTAATATTTAACTATCAGTTATGTACGCCCCTCGCGCAATTTCGCGTACTTTTAGCAGATATGGCGTGCAAGAGAGAGGGAGTACCGAATTGGAGCATAGCCGAAATAACCCTTGTGCAAGAGCTTGTTGAAAAAGATGAACACGTTCAGAAATCTAAGCAAACAAGTTGTCTCACAAACAACAAAAAGAATGAAAAGTGGGCTGAAATTACGTACAAGATTAAGGCGATGGGGTTCCAGAAAAGAACCACAGAGCAGATAAAATACAAGTGGGGAAACCTACAGCAAAATGCCAAGAAAGCATTTAGTTACGTTAAAAAACAAAGAAAGTTAACGGGAGGAGGTCCAGCACCAAAGCCACCATGTGCAGTGGAGGAAAAAATTATTGAAATGATGAAAGACAGACCAAATTTTAGTGGAAGAGTGGGTGGCATTGAGTCCTCTATGCCTCCAGTGTTTGAAAGTACGATTGTTTTATTATTTTAAGCATTAAAATCATCCCTTTAAAATGGAATACGCACTCATGTTTATGCTAAACAACTCTCCAGTAAACTGCTAGAACAAATTTAAAGATATGAGATAGTCAAACAAATTTCTTTATCATAAAACCTTTTTAAAAAATGCATTCCGATTGTGAACGCTGGCCTGGGTTTAGAATTATTTTAATTACGTCACACTGAACATGCAAAATCACCACATTTTTCATAAAAAATTCGAAAAAAGAATTACCTTTCAAATACTGATTATTCTTTCCAAATGTGGTAGGTACTACACAATCAAAACGAACAAGTGCTCATCCATCATTTTTTTCTCTGGGTCGCATGATTACTGTACAAATACAAGTTGAAAGTCTTTTTTAGTGAGTTTTTAGGTCATACACGTACATTTATGTTTATATGGTCATACTGATTATTTACTGAATGTCTGTTTCGATTATGAAAGTCTGAATATTCCCAGTTCATGCTTATAAAACTAATACGCACGCAATGACTCAAACTCCAACGTTGACATTCCAAATCATACACACTTAACATGACGTCATTTTTTAAAACGTGTGTACACGGAAAAGGCCACTCAAAAAAATATTGGCCTAATCGATTTGTAAATAAATGAATCAGTTAACGTTACCTACATTCTTTCAAATATTCGTTTAGAATCGAGATCTGAATCTCTTAATCTTTGTCTTTGACGGGATGTGCGGGAAAGACCAAAGGCACCAATCGTTTAATTTTCGAGGGGTGGGGGGGGGATTTGTCTGGACCTTTTTTGCGCATTTTTCACTAATTTTCTTAATTTCTTAGCTTACATTACGCACACCGACTGAAAACTATCTTTCATTTTTTTATTCAAAACTTTCCTTGCCAAATTATTTTTTCCACACTTTTAAAACACCGTCTTTACTTAAAAACAAAATAGACACACTTTCTTGTTTCTTTTATTCACCTTAAATAATGATTTTGATGCAGAATAAAAAAAACCAAATTAACACGCAGAATCATTGTTTTTTTAAGCAAAGTCAATATATCTATAGTGACAAAAAATCTACCCTTTAATTTTATACCCCCACTCCATCCGTCTTTCCTTCCGTCCGTCCGATTTCCGTCGCAATTTTCTCGGCTCCCAAAGATCGGATTGATTTCAAATTTGGTATGCAGCTTTAAATAAATGGGACATACGTTGTAAGCGCTTTTGGTTGCTCTCCGAAATAAACTCCCTGTTTCGTTGAACTTTGAATTTTTTCGTCGCAATTTTATCCGCTACCATACTCAATTAATTTATCATACAAACTTTCCGATAGAAAGCAACGTTGTTCTTTAACTCATCGACACTATCACTTTGAAAGAAATTTATAGTTGTTAAGCGAGTTTTATTATTATTATTATTATGCCGATGTAGGTTATTGTAAGGTTATATCGCACATCGGAAAAAATTACTTTGTCTTGTGTGTGTGAAAATTAAGTTAGAAAAAAGGGGGTGTTATTTCACTAGCGAAACAATTTGTGTGTGTGTGAATGTGAAATGGGGGGGAGATGATCATAAATCCGCTCTTGTAGTCTTTTTTGTTGGTTTTAAGTTTGATAATAGATTTCATGTGGAAACTTTTTTTTTGTCACTAAGGGTAGCCAGCTCTATTCTATCCCGATATACTTGCTCCTTTCGCGGAGCAAAAACATTTCCAAACAATAACTGGTTTGCCATCTTAGATTATTTTAACTGACCGTTAAATATTTAATGTTACCCCTTTGGCTTAGTTAAATCTGTAAGTTAACTTGGTAGACTAATTGTCAGTTAACTGTTAGTTATTTTTTGTACAACGCTTTTAATTCTTCGTTAAATTTAATGTCGTGTTAACGCCAAGTTAACAGTAAGTTAGATTTAACTAACGTTCGTGCAACCGGGTCCAGGTCTAAAAGCAGATAAGTAAGGGTGAAAATGTGAACTAAAATATTCCATGAATTTCGATATAACTTCGTATTGGTACCACCTGGGCCTGTTTGAGTTTATTGGGAATTCAGAGCTGACAACTGTCCTATTTATAAAATCTGAAACTTATGCCTTTTGACTACTGTAACTTCTTAACAAAATTGGTTTCTATGTACATGTATGCTCTCACTAAAAAATTTATGCAAACTTTACAAAATTTAATATTTTTGTAACACTAATTTTAAAGTAACTATTTTGGGGTAGTATTGAAATACATTGTACTAGCAACTGTGATGCCAATACTAGTGAACACAAAAAGCTCTTTTCTCTGCATATCATCAATCTGCTGTAATTTGAGGACCTTTGAATCCGGTCTTAAAATTCAGTAACAAAATTAGTAAAAATCTATGTACCCAGGTAACTGTTTTGAAATGTTTTAATAAAACAGAAATAAGATAAAAAATCCTATTTATCCAACTGAACACATTTGTAGTAATCTAGATTTTATATATACAAGTCCAATATATGAAACAGTGGGCCATATAAACTGGGTTATGGGACAGAGTTACCTGATGCCATGGTAAATTGTTACAGATGTCCTTTAAAACCAAATTTACTAAAATTTCAGGGTTAGATGATTTTAGCTTTATTCTAAATAAACAAAGAAAACTACCTAACATGTATTAAAATCAATGTCATATTATTTAATTTCAGACTGAATTTAATTTCTCAAGATAAACCATCAGTTGCAGAACAAAATGGCAGGGAAAAGATTCAGGTAAGAAGATTTTTCAAAATGTTATTCACTACACTATATGTATAAGCTATTCATTTCTAAAGGGAGAGAATCAGATAAGGGTTGTACAATTTTAAATACTTTGATTGCAATTGTTCCTAAATTGTCTAGTTTCTAATGTTGGCATTTTGGATTTTAAGAAAAGTTCTTCATAATTGATTGTACATGTATAATCATCATAAAGGAATCTTAGAGCCCTCTCCTGTATCTTTTCAATTTTGTTTGTATTGCTGATGCTACAGAAGTGCCAACTGAGTGTACAAAAGTTAAAATTGAAAGTATGTAAGAATGATATATGGTAAGTTTTCCCAATCTGTTTAATTATTTGCCAATTAGTTTTCAATTGGTCGTTGGTCTGTCTGTCCATCCGTACTCATCCTAAGCACTCTCAAGCCTTCATTTATTTATGGATTTTGATGAAACGTATTTGGAAGATGTGTTTTGATAGCAGCTTGATTAAGTTTGAATTCAAGTGCGGTAACATTTTTGGCAGAGTTATTGCCCTTTGAACTTTGAAATTTTGTTAAAATTGCCTAGTAAGCGCTCTCACGCCTACAAATATTGTTTTGGATCTATAACTTTTACCACTAAACGAAGTAGTAATAAACTGCCAAGTATTATGTATGGAATTTTATGTAAGTTACATACTAAAGGTAACTACCAGTTTAAATGTGTATCATATATTAAATCTATTTTTGATAATTGTGGTTAAAGCTTCATTCATTCGCTAGCCAAGGGTTACAATTCGCTTCTCTCTCTTCACCCTTGGCAGATTAAGCCAGAATTTTGTGTCAGTGCATTACTTATTTTTATTGGATGCAGCTGAGACTAGCTGCACAAATCAGAAAACAATGATCACATGTCAACAATGTAAACAAATAATACAAATAATATGGCAAAATGCATTGAAAATTGCAGATTATGCCACAAGACTTTGCTCCCAAAACACAAAAACAATATTATTTACTGTAATCAACTTATTGAGGTTTTTGGTTATTTGCCTTGTTCAGAGAATGAAATGCCGAAGTACGTTTGTGTTTTTATTTTTATGAAGTCAAACAGTACAGTTTTCATTGGTCAGTAGTGATGTAATCAGAGTGGGGGTGACTACTTTCAGCCGCAAGATGTCGCAGCGTGTGGTTTACAAATTCTGGCTTTATCTGCCAAGGGTGAAGAGAGAGAAGCTAATCGTAACTCTTGCCCTTGGCAAGGGAAGATAAGCTTCATTTGGAATAACCAAATTAATATTGACACCAAAAACCTATGTTAAACAATTGCTTCTAGATCTGATTTTCCAGAATTGGCATCATGATATAGTTGATTCTTCAATTTTACTCTATCTTCAAAACAGAATTCAGGTTGAAAATTATTTATTTAAATTGTCACCCCGAGAGTGGAATACATACTTTAAATAGAAAAATACCCATTGAGTGTGGTAGATGGTATGGTATTCCACGATCTGATAGACTGTATGTTGTGCAACTTTAACCAAGTAGGTGATGAATATCACTATTTGTATATGTGCGAAAATTTAAATATTAAAGAGTTTTTTTTGTTTTTGGATATATATCATTTGCTTCTCACATAAACGAAATTACTGATGTCTTAGCACTTTAAATTAACAGTTGTTTTATATTTGAATGTCTTACTGTGTACTTTGTCATCTTTCAAACATTATATACATATATTTATACTTGTTTACTTTTGTTGCATACCTGTTTAGTATGCCTGAACTACTTAAAATAAAGATTCTAATATGACATGCCGCTTTTGCTATAGAAACACAACCGTGTTCTAAATAGAACAATTATTATGCTCGAAATACAACAACGATAAATGTCACGTGAAATGGTGTGACGTCACAATCCAAGGTATAACTTCATACATTCAAATGACGCCAGATCGACAGTCAAAAACGGAAAATCATACGTTGTACAGGATCTGGAACGCTGGTATTTGCTTTAAAATCTTTCCAAAACTGAAGTCTGATTTTATTTCGTTTTTCTGTGAAAGTGATTGCCTTGTTAAAATTGACATGGCTGCCTGTATATGACACCTTATAGGGTTTGCTTTGATTATAAAAAGGATGCATATTGTCATATTAGAATTGAAATAATTCATTGTTGCCATGCCCTATGGTTATTTTAACATGGGTAGGCATTATATTTGTTAATATTTTACACTTCACTAATGCTCGATGTAAAATATAAACAAATGTATTTCCTACCCATGTTAAAATAACCATAGAGCATAGCACCAATGAATTATTTCTGAAATAAAGGGTAGTGAACAATCCACATGCATGTAAAAGCTAATATCTCAGGTTATACAAGAATTAGGATTTATTTTGTATTTGAGGAAGAAGCTTTGAGAAGGAATTAGGTCACTGTGACCTAGATTTCATGCTCTACTTTTTTACCTCTGATGTCATTTCTCCGGTAAAATAAGAGATACATACGGGTATGTAGGATCATGTAATCTTTCATGCATACAATGTATGTATCAGAGGAAGGAGTCGAAGAATCCTACAATAATAAGGTCACTGCGACACACATTTCATTGTATGGAGTCAGTTGGGAGACTAAGTAAACTCTGTAGTTGTAGATTACCAGATTCTCAGAGCTGTTGTGAAATATTGAACATGTAAATTATTCAGTACTACCATACTATTTAATTGTTGGCAGAAAAGAAAATACTAAAATGCAACTAATTTTTTTTTATATATTGATCAGATATTAAATTGGTTGGGTTGTTAAACCAGCAAATAAACCAAGCACTGCCTAATTCAATATGACTGGTATTTCTTAACTACCACATAGAATTAATAACTAATTTTCTTTTTTATTTGTTAGTTGACAAAATCTTTAAACTATACAGACTCTGCAACACAGTCTAGTGACTTAGAAAATGAAAATCTGAGAGATTCAGAATCAGATGAAACATTAAAGATGAAAAGAATTGATCCTGCTCGGTAAATATTCTGTAAAAATTGTGGAAAACAGAGTAATTTTTTTTTATAAAACTATAGTGATAGTTTAGACCAAACTTTGTTGGATTATCTGTAGTGTAGTTGGTTTCTCCTTTCAGTTCCCAAAATATAGAAGGTAGCTTCTTTAAAACTACATATGTACAAAAATATACCATGCTTATTGAGGCCAAACCTTGGTGATACATTTATTTTCGCATGAATAATTCCCGTAATCGAAAGTATAGAATTGATCAAAATATTATGTTTTATCTTTTGGAATGAATTACATGTATAATGATCAAATTATGTGAATTGATAGTTTTGATATCATATTCATGTAGCTAAGTGTATCACAGTTCAATAATCCAATTTTTTTTGGTGTCAGTTATGAAAGCTGTAATTAACAAATACTGCATGGGTGAACCATGACAGATTAGGTCCAGTTTCATATTTGAATGTACAGGTATCCAGCAGAGCAAAATTAGTTTATTTAAGTAAGAATACAGTTTTAAAAATTATAATGAAATAACAATCGAAAAAATATTAAGAATTTATTAACTAAAAAGGAAATTATATAATGTTATTTGAAATATTTTTAGTTTGGAAATTATTAGACAAATTGAATATAGTTTAATACTTTTGTCCAAAAACATAAAAATGTATTGATTTACCCCTTTATTATTTTTAGCTCTACTAGGCCAAAGGTGAATTTCAAGGTATATTTGAACCACTTGGCATCAATTGTCCTTAGCAGGTCCTCTTTCATAAATATGTCCAAAGATGCAGACTGTGAAACAAGATGAGCACCACAGCTGAACTTAGTTTAACATAGGCCCCAATGGGGAAATTCATTAAAAAATCTTCTAGTCTGAAACCACTTGGCCAATTGGAACCAAACTTGGCAACAATGGTGTTTAGATTGTTTTCTTTCAGAATTGTGTCTGATGACCTGGACTGTAAAACAAGATGGCTGCTACAGCCAAACACCCTATGGGAAAATTCATTTAAAAATCATCTTCTCTGAAACTTCAGTTGGAACTAGACTTGGCAGCAATAGTCCCTAGATGGTCGTCTTTCAGAATTCAAGTTAAATCCAGGTGATCGATACAGGCTCTTGAGAGCCTCTAGAACGAAAAGCACAAGGCACTACAATGTACATGTACTGAAATGTTGTACATTTTGAAGATGTTATATTTTGTTGCCTGAACAGAAATAAATTTATTCTGCAGTTATAAAAAATTGAATGATGTTTTTATATGTAAAAGTGTTGCTTCTATTTATTTTAAGCATTTATCTCTCTCATATCAAACTTCCTGATGTGATAAAGTAATCTGTCGGGTCCCAAGAATCTGCTTGGAACTATATTCCGAATATCTCAGATTACTTTTGAGCCAAGGCTTTGAATTTATTTAAGCAGAGAAAAATTACCATGTACATTGGGCATTAGGCTAAACTTGTGGCTTAAAACAGATTAAGAGAGATTTAATTCCATATTTCCCAGTATACAGCAATGCTGTAACATCTTCCCAAATGCCTCCTACAAATGTACATACCAATCAAAATGATATAGTGAATTAAATACATCTTAAATTGTGGTAATTTAGTGTCATTATTGATATTTTCAGATTTATAAAGACAAATTTTGGTATAGATTCGAACTTGGCTGAGAAAACATTTGAACCATCTAGTCGCAAGTCTAACATTGATAATCTAAAGTTTGTATTGAGCAGATATCAACGTGTTAGCTTGATAGCTTTGAAACGATGTATAGAAGAACTAGAGCAAAATGGTAAAATATGTTTTTTATACCCATTTGTTTGTAAATTATGAGTGTGTAATAAATGGATTTCCTATTTCTTACTGTCAACAAAGCATGACTAATGAACACATTAATTCATAAATATAGGCTGAATTATTATTTTTATATCTTTTTTAGGGGGGGGGATTAGACAATTGATTTGAATTTTAAGATGAGAAGACTGTGTTTTTTAAATGACTATGCATCAAACATTTTTTTTAGCAATGATGTTTATAACATCTATTTGAAATATCACTTCCTATAATGAAACACAACTTTTCTGTTAATTTGTGAATTATTGGATCACTTAGAGATCATGGTAGTTTTATGTTCTCAGTGTAAATAATAACTGCTATGACATTATATGTTATATGGTAATACATGTATCATTAGTGAAAATTAAAACACTATTTTATTTATTTGGATGAATGCAGTGCTAGTGAAAATTAAAACAAAGAAAAAATAATAAAAAAATATAGTTTAATAATAATTTAATACAGGATTTGTGTGATTAACTTATCATTGATTAAATTTTTCTTTTGATTTCATAAAAATCTTTTTAAATGTTAAAACAACCATTGGAATTAAAATTAGAATTATTTTAAGGATTGATTAATTTTGTTTTCAGTCTATGAAGAAATAATCTCAGTCATTTGGTGCACACTGAATTATACAGAGGTTAATTTTATAACCTTTATTCATGACAGGGACTTTTTCATAGTGTCCTTTATAGACAGTGGTTTGCTATATAGAGCAGGTTTGACTGTACGTATATATGGAAAACCATGAAATAATAAATGATCTATAATTATCAGGAATTTCTAATGAAGAGGAATTAGAAAATGCTGGTTTAATATTAAGCTCAACTGGTGCCACACTAGAGGACCTGATGCCTTCTAGAAGAATAGAACTTACTGATAGAGTATGGAATGTTGTTAAACAAAGTGGTGAGTGAATAAGATTAGAATATTGCAGCCATTATTAAAAATAGAAAAATCAGCAAAAAAGTTTTAAGAAAATCTTTCAAAGGTTTCCAATATTGAAAAGGAATAAATTTTATCATGTAGAAAACCTGTCAGAATGGATGTACTGTTTTCAGATATAGGTGCTCTTTGATAACAAAATTACTGTGCCATTCTTGGTGGTTTATTAAGGGAAGAGGTTTGTAAATGAACGCCACCTATCAGCAATGTCAGCAACATCGGCAACAGAAGATAATTAAAAAAACGCGCATAAATCAAATTGAATTCAGCTATATTTGTTTCTACAGATTATATATAATGTAACTTCATAAATTTCAATGAAAATTTGCCTGAGTCCTGAAAAAAAGGGAAATGCTTCTTTATTTCTGTTTTAATCAGTATTTTGCGAAACCAGTTCGTTAAATAACTTTTTTATGTAGTGTGGTAGGCCCATAACTTTTTTATGTACATGTAGTGTGGTAGGCCCATAACTTTTTTATTTAGTGTGGTAGGCCCAAAACTGTTTTATGTAGTGTGATAGGCCAATTCAAAGTACTGGAGGACGATGACGGCATGATGGATATTCATTTATTTTTCAATTTTGAGAAATAAATGTAGGGTATGCTAGAGCAGTTGGTATTTATATCATTAATTTCACCACATTTACCTACCTTACTATCAGATATGAAATTTGACTTTATTTAATTTTTTTCTGACGTTTCTGCACCATATTTTATTTATAAGCTTTGAAAAAAAAAAAAAAAACAGTTTCAAGAATTAATTATAAGGTTCAGTTTACTCATTTTTGTGGTGTCTAATGAAAATTGGTCACAGGGTCGTTGAGTTGTGGAGTTGGGCGTTTTGGTAGATCAGCTGAAAGGTTGCAAAAATTGTCAACCACCCCTATACTTAGCCGGGAAATGTACTAATGAAAGGAGATATGGTCCAGGGAGCATACTTTATATTCCTTGCACAAAATGCCCTTACATAAATCCTGTTTCAACTGGTAAAATGTTGCATCAAAAGCTATGCTTAGGAAAATGCCAATTCTGGTTATTGCATTTAGGCGTGGTGGTTTTGAAGGGGTTAAAAACCTTCTTTCAGAACAATTTTATGGCAGACCTAGAGTGACAAAAGATAAGAAAGTTACAGCCAATGTCGCAAATTTTATACAATCGAAAGTTGTAATATAGGAATCACTATGATAAATGGAAATTTTAACCAAGAATATCATAGGTAATATATTGTTACATTGTGATCCTTACGAAATTTTTAGTGAAACCTGTTATATGTCAAAAAATTTAAACAAACATTTTTGTCCCCCGCCGCAATGCGGTGCGGGCACATAGAAATGCGGGGTGTCCATGCATCTGACATTGTAAGCGCTCTCATGCCTACATTTCTTGATGAATTTTTATAAAATTTATTTCATAGTTGTGATTTTGTATTATCTCGGTCAAAATCGAATTTTAGTGCCATACCATTATATTGGTTGGAGTTATAGGCGTTTGAACTGAAAATTTTGTCACTATTTCTTGTGAGCGCTCTCACACCTACAAACCTTAATAGATTTTATTTAAATTTATATCATAGTTTTGATTTAGTATTATCTTAGCAACGTTGTCAGTCAAATATGGCTGTTTTGACGTTTTTCGCAAGGGAGACACGCCATTCAGGAGCTTATACAGAACTAACGAAGTCGGTAAGGTATGGTAAATAATTAATCAATTGACGGGAAATTTGAACAGCTAGAACATATCATTTTTAAAGCGAATTCCTTGGACAGATTTTTTTGAGACCTCCATTTGAAGTATATTTACGGGGTTTTGGTGTAAATTTATATGTAATTTCTATGTTATTTCTGCCAGTTGAACCTATTTTTCAAAAGGCTGTATCTCCGAAACTAACTTTGCCGTGTGGTCTAGGTAGTTTGTCATGACTGCTAATGATCACTAGCCTGTCAACGCTGGGGTTGTGAGTTCGAATCTCACCTGTGGCGGGGTGTGTTCGACTCCAATCCTAATTGACAAGGATTGCCAATTTTCCTACTGAAGGTCGGTGGTTTTCTCTGGGTACTCCGGCTTCCTCCACCAATAAAAACTGGCTGCAGCGATATAGCCAATTATGCAGAAAACAGCGTTAAACCCCAACTAAACAAACAAACAAACAATCTGTTTGGATCTTTTTTACAATTTTAATTGAAGCCTCACTTTTAAAAAAAATTTGTTAATCAGTGTTTAATAACATTTAGTTGTTTTGTAACACCTTGTTAATATTTCAGATATGCCAATAAATATAAATATTATAAATATCTTACTGGGAGTTTATAATGAAAATCAACTCAGATTTGAGGCTTTTAAAATGTTATCTATGTTGAAGGAATTAGATATAGAACCAGATTTGGTAAGTTTATCAAACAAAATTTTATCAAGTTTGTTAATTGTAGATATTTTTTGATCAAATTTTAACAAAAATGAAGTACATAATATACTTTTATAACATAATGCAGTTAAACGTGTATATAAGTGGCACTTAAAGAACCAGAAATGTGTGCTCTTTATGGAGTTACAAATGTATTATATTACCAGCTTTGATTGTAACAAGGATAATATTTTAAGGTGCTTGTAATTTGCTATACAAATGTACTTTCAAGATACTATGTACTCTGCACTACTTGTATATTTATTCTCCCAGATTGTTTATTGCATAAAAAACACTTGTTAATTTGCCATATTTTATAAAAAAAAAAACACTTGTTAAGTTGCCATATTTTATATGTGCTGCGTTTATCTCTTGCAATATGTGTTAATTTTCATATCAGTCCCTACCATATCCGTTTGTGTAAATAAGATTTGCTGTAACTAAGAGTTGCTTATTAGGAAAATATTAACAGCAGCTCTTCAGTGGAAAGTTTTCTGATTCCTCATTTGAGTTTCATATAGATGGTGATGTTTTGAGACAACAGTCAACAATTTCACATCCGATCATTCAATGTAGTAAACAAAGAATTGGAAGCCATATGACTGACAGCAAACCAGATGTTTTTTTCTGCTAGAAAATCCAGTTAAAAACATACAGATGAGGGTGTAAGAGTAGATATCACATGAAGAAATATATTGTAACCCTCAATTTTAGCTGTGAAACTGTAGCTGTTGATGTTGTTTGTTGTTTTATGATATGCTTTATAGGTTCTGCCCTACCTCAGTTTCATCTTGTTTTCTTCCTTTGAAATCTTCCATAGCACTCTAATCAAGGGACAGCAAGTTTATATTGTCCTGTCTATAGAATCGGTCTGTAACATTTAAAGATTTTCAGATGGTAAATTTATTTTAGTATACATGTATCTTTTTATTTTGGGATATTTTTATCTAAATAGAAGGAAAAGTTTATGTTGTTTAATCAACACATTGCCCATGTACTTTTAGCATTAATATACATTGATATATAGAATTCATTTTAACAGCTCAATAAGTATGTGCTTTAGAAGTTTTCCGTACCGGTATATATATACTACCAGTACTAATAGAAAATGTCATTCACCATCTTATAAAAATACAAAGTAGGTGAACTTTTGACTACACTCAATTGAAAATTAAGTTTGATATTGAATTTGATAAACAAATTATGTGTTTAAGGTCTTTTGTTTCTATATACCCGTCGTAGACGGCACGTATTATGGTATATATATATATACCAATGTCTGTTTGTCCGTCTGTCCGTCAATACTTCGCACAATAACTCAAATTTGCTCCAATCAATTCTCATGAAATTAAAACACAACATTAGGAATTGACGGAAGAAAGCTCCCTTTCAATTTTGACGATTTTCAATTTTGTCATTCCAGAGTTATGGGACTTAGATTGTCTCAAAACAAGCAATTTTTCACAAGTCGCACACTAAGTTGAGTACGCCAGACTGATATTCTTCAAACTTTAACAATTTATTACAAATGGTGGTCTGAGAGTCTGTATACCTTCTGACGATTTTCACTTTTGTTGCTCCAGAGTTATGGAACTTAGTTTGTCCGAATAGAAGCAATTTTTCACATGTCGAACACTACCTCCAGTACGCCTTGACTGATTTTTTTCGAACTTAGAGAATGATAATAATCAGAATTAAGATATTGTATAGCACTAAGTGTTTGTGGTTAATACATGTATATGAAAAGTAAGCATGTTGAAACAAAAAAAATCAATCATGTTCTAAATCTAAAAGTCTAGGTCAATGTCGTAAGTACTAGAGGTGCTGAGAGTTTCTATGAAGGCTATTAATTATTGTTGACCCCATTTACATGTATACTCTGTTTGCTTTGCTTGGAATTTTACCCATATCACATGATATGGGGATATTTTGTCATGAAGTGTTCTACCATACCTCTTATTTCGATCCTTTTGTGTGCTAAATTTGTAACCACATATTTATATAAATTGTGCATTTTTGTAGCATACCTATGCACTGTTGATATTTTCATACTGTGAATATGGGGAAATGGAGCCTGTCAGGTATGATATCTTTTACATACATAGAAAAAAAATTAAAACAATTGATATTTCCATATTATTCAGTAAAACAAATAAATTTATGTTTGTATATTGCATACAAATATAGTATTTCGTTTTTTGTTGAATTAGAAAAATATATTTTTCTTGTTGCTTAAAATACATGTAGATTGATAGATTGATTTGTTGTTTGCTTAACGTCCAGTGGCAAATAATCATGCTTCTTCAGGACAAGAACCAGTTCAATAATTTATCAAACACAATTCAAATAGGGGTAGGGGGAATGCAGAGGGGAACCAATTTAGACTGCCACTGTAAAATTGTGGAAGGATGGGTAGGGTCAGATAATTTAGTCTTTTGTAGTGGCATTAGCCTGCTCTTTTTCGAAAACTACAAAAGGGGTCTTAAGGGTGCAGGGAGTGTAGCATTCTCCAAACACGTTACCCACTATGGTCAGGCTTTACGTATTATGACCTGAGAGAGGGTCTCACCTATCTGCCACCTGGGAACACACTTGGCAGCTCTGTGGGTTGAGCTCCCATAAGCCATCACAGGTGCCCAGCTTTAAATAGAAAAAAATGAAAGTATCTAAATATGAAGAACATGAATAAATGTGTTTTTTCATTATTTATTTTTGTTCACATGTGTTGATTTTATTTCAATAATGTATCAACCGTTTTCTGAAGTAATTATTACTGAAAAATGTTGTAAGGAGAGCCTATATGCCATAATAAGTTCCCTTACCTTATTTTTTTTAAAGACGTTCATTATAAGTAATATAACATAGGGTAGAATCTACTTTGCCAGTCCCTGGAAGTAAAGAAATACCACATCTGATGCGCATGACCAATGAACTTTGCAGACCTTGCTATGCAAGCTTTTCTGATGGTCGCCATTTTGGTCCACTTCAAATTAAAAAATTACTCTACGATGCAAACAATATACATTTCAAACCACAAAATAGTGTTGATTACTCTCACAAGAAGCCAAGTCTTCGCTGCCGGCATTTGAGGTTTGACAACCCGTGGAGCTAAACTTTCAAAAATCAAATCGAAAGCCAAGGCTTTGAAGCCGACATTTGAAGCTTGAGAACCCCAGAGCACAAATAACTTTGTTTTGAAAATATACAAGTTTCTCCTGCTAAATCTAGAGGTAGCCCAACACTCAAGCACCACTGAATAACTTTTCAATGTTTTCACACATTCTAAATAGGCCTAAATCCTTCAGTTTCATAGACATTTCCTCAATAAAATCACCGTGCTTTGATTGTTAAGGTTATTATTCCGTTTCTAATTTAGAAAACTGTTTAAAACAAAAAGTTTTTTTAAACATAAATCTGATTTTGCCATCATTTTTTTGGGAAATTTTGCTTATTTTCTGATTTTAACTTTTATATCGGGATCACTGTATATATACACTTATATATCTATATTTCCCATACTTTTTTGGGGATCGGTAAAGTATATGTGTTCCGATCATAGTTGATTAATAAAATGAAAATGTAAGAATATGGAGTAAGACAACACCCTTATTGACTGAAAACAGTAAAAAAGATTAATTACATCTGGGGATTTTTGCAAGGTCCACAAAAATTAGCAACAGACCAAGCATTATTGGCACTCTACTTCCAATCAACTTAAAAAAATACAAAATTTCATTGTCCTATCTTAAAATCTTGACTTGAGTAAATTGAAGAATCTTTATCCTTGGCACTTTTCATTTTGTACGGGGTTTGTGTTGTTCTTATTAATAAGATATACAGACCAAACTTTTGCTGGTTGGAAAAATGATTAAACAAGTAGTATTGAAATACTATTACCAGTAGAAAGGAATCGTAAAAGTTTTATAAAAAGACAAAAGTTGGCAAAAAACTTTTAGAATTATTTTAATACTGAATTAAATCATTGAAGTTCTTTATTAAAAAATCAAGAGACTCATTTCGCTCCAGTGTATTTTATTTAGGTTTTTTCTGATGTTTTATTTGAAGCATGCTATGATGTGATATATTTGATGTTTGATTTATTATATTTCAGTGAGCTTCTTGATCGTGTACATGCAAATGGCTTCACATTAAATCATCCAATTTTTCATCTGTTGATATTGGGACATTTTAAATCTGAGTATGTATATATTACTGATCTGTATTGATTCAAGGTATTTTTTATATGACCACAAATATTTGTGGTCATATTATGGTATAAGCCTGTTGTCATGGTCGGCGTCCGTAAACAGTTATGTTTCTGCTCATTTACTTTTGTTCTGTTGAATGTATCCCTATAATATTTTACCATAATAGTCCCTTATAAGAAATAGAGGTTGGGATTGGAAATCAGACCCCTCCTATTTTTTTTCTGGGAGTCATTATGGGTTGTTAACCTGGGTTTTTCTCTGGAAAAATCTGGTTATTGAATTGGTGAAGTCGAGCATTCGGGCGGGCTGGCGGGCGGCTGCCAATCGTGTCTGGCCTATAACTTTCTTGTCTTAAGACCTAGACCTTAGATCTATGGTCTGTGGATATGTCACCTCAAGACAATGTGTAATGTTTTAACTATTACCTTGACCATTGACCGTAGGGTGAATAAATAGGTCATTTTAGATCATCTTCGTGTCCGGCCTGTAACTTTTTTGTCTAAAGACCTAGGCCTTGGATTTTTGGTGTGTAGGTAGGTTATCTCAAGATGATGTGTGACGTACCAAGAATATTGACCTTGACCGTTGACCTCAAGGTCAATAAATAGGTCATTTTGGGCAGCCGCTAATCGTGTCCGGCCTATAACTTTCTTGTCTTAAGATCTAGACCTTAGATCTATGGTATGTTGATATGTCACCTCAAGACGATGTGTCATGTTTCAAAAATGTTGACCTATGACCTTGACCCTTGACCTTAGGGTAAATAAATAGGTCATTTTAGATCATCTTCGTGTTCGGCTTGTAACTTTTTTGTCTAAAGATCTAGGCCTTGGATTTTTGGTGTGTAGGTAGTGTACCTCAAGATGATGTGTCATGTACTATAGATGTTGACATCTGACCTTGACCCTGGACTTCTTTGTTGGAGAAAAGTTACTCAGTAAAAATGAAATAGAAGGAAAACCCCGTTTGCTGTCACTCAGACAGCTCTCTTGTTTTGATAATTTTGGTGCAAATTTTTAGCTTACCTGCCCTATAGGCAATGTAAGCTTAGTCATCACTTTGCCTCCATCGTGTGACAATGCACTGGGTAATCCATGCAGAACTTTCATGGAGTTTTAGAGTGGACAAGCAAATCAATGAGAAGATACTTGTAAATTCAAAATAGTACTTCTTTATTATTATAAAATTTATGAAGTTAGTCCTAAATTACCATTGTGTCCTAAGCATTGAAAAAATTACTTAATCCTATGTAATCTGCAGAGAATTGAGGTAGTATTAGATAATAGAGGAAGATATTTTGGTAAATTGCAGAGGGAAGTATATTTTAAAAATAATTTGAAAAATTTTTCAAATAAGCTGGATGAATTCTTTCTAATTTACAGTAACACAGAAGCTGCATTTGAAATATTGGATTTAATGAGGTAATAAGTAAATTCAGTCAGTTGTAACTATATTTTGTTTTAGAGTGTTTCATTATACGGATGTTGTTTTGATATATCAAAATATCCAGTCCATATCAATACCTTTGGACATTCCATATAAGTATGAATTTTCAGAGTTTTCGGTTGTCATCTTCATATCAAAATTCATGGTTTTTTTACACTAGAATATTTTCTTTGGATTCATTTGATTCATTCAGATCTGCAGGTTAAAATTAAGTTTTAGAATTACAGCAATATAATTCTTCAGAAAGTTTCTTCTCAACCCCTCTGTCATAATGGGATTTTAATTAAGTGTGTGATTGATTTAACCTCGGTGACAGCTATTCACACAATAAATGACCCATTTAAGGATGATCGCTGGTCTAATAGGAAATAAATAGGATTTGAAATAGGTGTTTTAGTTTGGGAGACATATGAATAGTAAACAAATAAGCAAGAAAAAAATATAGGTTCATGTGCTCATTTTAGAGCTATAAGGCCTTGAAAATATGCAGGAAATGGGTTTTCTCTGGATTTTTCATTGTCTTTGTATTGACAACTTCAGTCTCTCAAAAATGTATGAAAAAATAAAAAGGATTTCATAAAATTTTGTCAAATACCATTTTTTGATATATATGATTGAATTATAAAAGAAAAAGTGGGGGTTCATGGGCAAAAAATTTCCTGTTTAAGAAATGGATAAAACCCGAGGATTCCGAAAATCTGACAAAAAGACCAAAACATGACCAGTGAGCATCCTTAATGCTCAATGATAGAATGTTTGAGGTATACATACTTTCCTTATTAACTTATAAACGATGTTAAAAATGCATGTATATACTAAGAGTTTTTCTGGAGGTAACTTAAAAATGATTCTTAGGCAAAAGGAATTGATATTATAAAAAACAGTATTAGCGTTCTTATATTGGTCCTTGACCTGATATAGCATCAGGTATGCTTTAAACAGCTGGTTTTCAATATGTTTTGCTGGACAGAATATGAAGAGCTCTTGTGTGTAGATTTAAATTTGAATGAATTTATTTTGAATTTCTATTTTGCTGTTACCGGTACTTTTGTTGTGTTATGAGACCTTACTCACATTTCTAAATAAAATTATCATTGTTTTTGTTTGTAAATTTCATATACTTTAAAATAGTAATTCTGAAGAATTTTACATAAACTTATGAAAAGAATCAAATTTGCAGAAAGATATTTAAATGAATATCTGTCTATTAAGCTGTACTTGTTTGTTTTTCTTGATATGATTTTACACTTTTGATATTCCAGGGAAGTAAGAGTTGTCCCATATTTTGATACATATGGTCTTATGTTACGACTATTTGCTGAGAAAGGTGATAAAGATGGAATGGAATGGGTAATTGTAAAAACTTTTCTTTCATTGAAACCTAGTCTGAGTAACTACTGTCTTTACATTATAGTGATGAGTGACATAAATGCAAACTTTAAATCTGATTGATGGTTGAAGATATTTTATATTAGTGAATTTGTAATGAGATTTTCCAACAAAGTTCTGATTACAAGGGGGTGGGGGGTGTATTAGTTTTATGAGACAGGCTCCAGACAATGGTAAAGGAAAATCTGGCTGTCACTTCGACAGCTTCTTGTTAACAATATTTGTCAAGAAGTATTATAAAACTTTTAAAAGCACAACACCAGGCTTGCTGTTTTGCATATTGAAAAAAATCAGATACTGTAATCCTGTTTGTTTATTAATTGATAAGGAAGGATATGATTAATAATGGTTTATTGTCTTGACACAAAATTCACACATGAACATGGACAAAAATTCAAACAAATGAATATATTTAGAGGATATAAGAAAAGTGTGATATATGGTTTTCTCTGAGGGCTATTCCAGAAAAAACGGTATGGGGGGGTTGGAAGGCATTTTTTTTCAGCACCCACTACCCATACAATTTAAAATAAAATTTCCTTATGCTTCCTTTAGAATTTTTTTCCAGACCCCCGACCACCCATACAATTTTATATAAAGTGCCTTCCAACCCCCCCATACATTTTTTTCCGGAATAGCCCTGATCCTTTGTCAATTTAATACTTTCTGAACCCGTTTTTATCAAAAATTTAATCAGCGTGGTTGCCAATGATCTTGATCAAAGACAAAAGGTCATAACCTGCAGGAATGACTTTTATGTTGGATTTCTTGGAATCGATTGATAACACCATAACAATATAAAAACATATTGTGTCAGTATAACACGTAATAATCAGGAATGTGGAGGTACTCAAAGGAGATTTTGATTTATCATGTTTATGAAATATGAAAATTTATTTGATAATCATTAGAGAAACAGACTGTTACTCAGGATTATTGAACTTATCAAATCTCGATAATTTGAAATTATCAAATTTTAAAGTTCTGTCCAAGGCTTGGACTTTAAAATTCAACAATCTCAATATCATAAATAAATCCGATAATCCAGTGGTTTTAATGTAAGAATCTATTTTTATCCAAATATTTGTTACTAAATTGATATACTGTAAATTAAAATTATTGCAATGTTTTTATTATTGCGAAAAATGCGACAGAATTGCAATTGCAATAATTTAGAATTTGGGAATTTTTTATATGAATGAAGCGGGATCTTTCTAAAATATCGCAAAAATTAAAATCGCATTTTGGTCTAAAATTACAAAATCGCAATATAAAAAATGCATGCAATAATTTCTGAATTTACAGTATATCATTTTTGGTAGTGCAGCATTGTAAATATTTTCAAATAATGTGATGTAGAATGCAAAATGATATGAACAATATATTTAGGTAATGAAAGAAATGAAAAGTAATGGTATGCCATTAAAATCGTTCCTATTGTTTCAATGTGTAGAGAAGTTAGTCACAAATTCACATGAAGATCTTATACCAGAGGTTAGTTTTTTTGTAAAATTGAATGTACAAATTATATACCCGTAAGCTATAAATATATTTATCTATCATGGTATTAATATTACAAATTAGTTATAACGAAATCATGCTTATAACATGCTTTAATGAATTAAATGATATTTTCTGATATTGATCACCAACAGATTGTGTCACAAGGTCAAGGTCAATAACTTGATTTAACTTTACTTACACTATACTATATCCAAATATACAAAGTCATACAAAGTCATACCCAGTTCACAACTTTTAGAGTATCTTGAAGGAATTAAGTAATACATGATGATATTGTTGACATCCACCAGACTCTTGAATGGTTGCAAATATATTTCAAAATTAACAGGCAATATATACTATACTAAACACTATATATATTTTATAAAAGAACATTTTATAAAAGAATGAAGAGCTTACATGTACAATATTTGTTAGGTTATACAAATATGAAATAAAATAACCTTTATCTCTTATTTTCACATGTTAGAAAACAAATTCACTGTATACATAATTGATAATGTTTTATGAGAATACAAATAAATTTAGACTGCTTTCAATGCAATCTTTCCATGAGTGATATTTCAGCACTTTGATTGACCAATTTGGATGTATTCGTTGAGATATTAAAAACAATTTGAACAATGAATTTTTTAGTATATCATTTCTCTATTTACAGGTTATGACAAGAATTGAAGAAGATCCTAAAAAATATTATAAAGATGCAATTGTACTTGTAAAAAGGCTAATTACCCTTGGCTATGAAAAAGCTGCTTATCAGATTTATTTAGATTTCTTCAAAGAAGAAATAAACAAGGCAGAGGAAATTGATAAACTAACTTTGAAAGGAAGATTTATATTGAATACATTAGCAATAAATTCTGTAAGTAAACACACATTTAATGGAATATTTTAGTACATGTAAAGCAGTAATTGCGAAGGTCCGTCGGACATTAGCATTGGGTTTGGTCCAGTAAAAGTTGTTGTATGTCCAGTAAACTTTCAGTTTTTTTACATGAAAAATGCCAAAATGGTCTTTGGTCCAGTTAAGTCCCTGCAATTACTGGTAAGGATTGAAAGACCTTGTGAAATACTGGTAAAGATTTGAACTCTAACATTATTATCCCCCCGCTTAGCGAAAGCGGGGGGATCATGTAATACAGTCCGTCCGTACGTACGTACGTACGTCTGTAGTGGCAAGGCATATCTCTGAAACGGTAAAAGATAGAAACTTGAAATTTGGCATCATGGAAGAGTATATGACCCACTAGGGAATAGACCCCTTAAAATTGGAATTCGACCCCTTGGGGCCAAATTATGAGTGAAAAACGAATTTCGCGATATCCAATAAATGGAGATATCTCCAAAAGTGTTAAAGCTAGGATATTGGAACTTATGTCACTACTTATATTGCCTTTCCCAAGTTGAAAGAGGGTATCAAAATTTTGGTCCCGCCCCTAGGGGCAATGCCCTAAGGAGTTAAAAAATGTCTAAAAACGATTGTCCAAGAACTCCTCCTACACCGTAGAAGATAGAAACATGAAATTAGGTACACTAGTAACACTTGAAGAGTTGTCTGTGCCAAAGGTTTCGGAATTTTGATTTTTGCCCGGGGGGTGGGGCTACACCCTAATATTTAAAATCTCAAAATATGGTAAGATCAGTTCATATCCCCACCCCTTAACCATATATATTTTTATTCCACATTTAAAGACGAGTTACATGGTCACCCCCGGGGGTCAGCCCCACCCCCCTCATTTGGAAAATTACAAGATATCTCAAAAACAGTTAAGATCCCCACCCCTAAACCATATATATTCTTAGTGGGCATGACAAGACAAGTTTAATGGTCATCCCCGGGGGTCGGCCCCACCCCCCTAATTTAGAAAATTACAAATTATCTCTAAAACAGTTGAGATCCCCACCCCTAAACCATATATATTCTTAGTGGGCATGACAAGACCAGTTGAATGGTCATCCCCGGGGGGTCGGCCCCACCCCCCTCATTTACAAAATTACAAGTTATCTCAAAAACAGTTGAGATCCCCACCCCTAAACCATATATATTCTTAGTGGGCATGACAAGACCAGTTGAATGGTCATCCCCGGGGGTCGGCCCCACCCCCCTCATTTACAAAATTACAAGTTATCTCAAAAACAGTTGAGATCCCCACCCCTAAACCATATATATTCTTAGTGGGCATGACAAGACCAGTTGAATGGTCATCCCCGGGGGTCGGCCCCACCCCCCTCATTTACAAAATTACAAGTTATCTCAAAAACAGTTGAGATCCCCACCCCTAAACAATATATATATTTAATGGACATGACAAGTTAAGACTTACATTCATTTGATGTAGGCCATTTCAATTTTATCCATCTTAAAACTTTTGCATTCGACTTTGTCCGAGCAGTAGAAGTCCAATTTCATATTTCTGTGTTGTTTCTTGATATCCAAAGATCAGTGTCAAACTTTTTCTCTATTTATGCAATTTGAAATTATGAGGGGTTCAGACTTTGTGCATTCCGACTTTGCTGGGAGCGGGGGGATGTGCAATCTCCGATTGCTGCGTTTCATTAACAAATTTATCATGCAGATGCTGTCTCCCATGTTTTAAAAAAGTTTGAATGACCTGCCATAACAGTGGTAATTTGATTAGAAAAAGTATTTTGGCTGTTAGCCTTCTGTCTGCCTACTGTCTGCATGAATTCTGCATAGTAGATATTTTTGCCAATTTTTTGAGTTATCACTGATGAACTTTATTTAAATTATAATATTAATAAAGGAAGAATACTTTGCACGGGTGGAATATTTTCTAGATTGAACTTGGAGAAGATGCGATTTTTATTCAGTTTTATTTTAATATAATAATGCACTGTAAATTAATTGTGATTTCAGATCACAAGGCGTAAATTTAAATTATGTTTGTTTGCTGTAGCCTGCCCGCCCCTCCAGAATTGGCCTGGCCCAAAAAATTTAATTGACATTGTGAGTGACAAGTTTTTTTAATTTCCAGTTTCGGTCTACAGCAAACTAAGAATATTTTAATCCTGGCCCAGCTTCCTGTACATTCAAGTTATTGGCATTTGTTTTCCCTTGGTGACAACTTGAATGTCCGTCCATCCATGTACCTTGTAAGTGCAACTTCTCCTAAACCATTTTGATGAAACTTTATATGAAGGTTGGGCATCATATGTAGATGTGCATAAAGCAAGATAATTATCGCTGGATGCTTGCAAAGGGAGATAATCCAACTTGAGGGTTTTGAATGTTTAAAGCTTGTAAGTGCAACTTATTGGATTTTTATTACACTTTACACAGTTGTAGTACACTACCTGCAGATATGACTCAATGACATTTGATCTGACCTCAGTAACCTCTTGTAAAAAAGTCATTAGAATGTTGTAATTCTTGTGTATACAGATGAAACAGTATTGGTTTTAAACAATACATAGGTAACATGATTATATACCAGTATTCTAAAGTTTAAACATTCATAGTATTGCAAGCAAGGGGTTATCACTCAGTGAGGTCACTCTTAGTTCTAGTTTACTATTTAAGTTGTAATGTTCACTACCCTATCAACACCATGGTTGTAACTTAGAATTCATCTCATAACACCACCATAACATAGTCACAGAGTGTATTGGTTTTTATTATATGTGTTGTAATTGTTGCCTATACTTAGGACAACAATAGTTTGTAGATATTGAATCCTTATTTTCTGCTATGCAAAATGTCTTTGACAAGGGTTGTCTCACAATAAATAACTAAATAGCTGAAACAATAATAATTATATTAATTAAAGAGCAATACAATAGATACAGGCACAATAAATATGTTAAATGGTTATTTGTAATATGTTTTCGTATGTCGTGGTGTATTTACCTTGTAATCTTAGCTGATCAGTTCGAATTCGTTTTGACAGTTCTAAATCCCCTTTTTAGCTCACCTGACCTGAAAGGTCAAGTGAGCTTTTCTCATCACTTGGCGTCCGTCGTCCTTCGTCCGTTGTTGTCGTCCGTTAACTTTTACAAAAATCTTCTCCTCTGAAACTACTGGGCCAAATTGAACCAAACTTGGCCACAAACATCATTAGGGTATCTAGTTTAAAAAATATGTCCGATGATCCCGCCTGCCAACAAACCTGGCCGACATGGCTAAAAATAGAACATGGGGGTAAACTGCAGTTTTTGTCTTATATCTCAAAAACTAAAGCAATTAGAGCAAAAATGACGGGGTAAAAATGTTCATCAGGTCAAGATCTACCTGTTATGAAATTTTCGGACGAATCAGTCAACCCTTTGTTGGGTTATTGCCCCTGAATTGTTAATTTTAAGGAAATTTTGCAGTTTTAGGTTATTATCTTGAATATTATTATAGGTAAAGACAAATTGTTAACAGCAAAAATGTTCAACAAAGTAAGATCTAGAAATAAGTCAACATGACCAAAATCATTGATTGACCCCTTATAGGAGTTTTTGCCCTTTAAAGATGGCATCCAGTGTAAACTTCCCTTTAAAGATCTTTTCCTCTCAAACCACTGGGCCAATTGAGACCAAACTTTGGTGGAATGGTCCTTGGTGACCCCCTTCCAAAATTATGTCTGGCATCCCCGACTTCCAACCAACATGGCTGCTGTTACTAAAAATAGAAAAAAAAGGGGGGGGTGAATTTAAAAAATCATCTTATATGAAACTACAAGGCCAGTTGGAACCAAAGTTGGCAGTGATGGTTCTTATGAGGTTTTCTTTCAGAAATATGTCCAATGACCTGGACTGTTAACCATGGCCGCCACAGCCAAACTTAGTTTAACATAGGACCCTATGGGAAAATTCATTGAAAAATCTTCTTGTCTTAAACCACTTGACCAATTGGAACCAGACATGGCAGCAATGGTTCTTAGATGGTCCTCTTACAGAGTTGTGTCCAATGACCCGGACTGTCAACCAAGATGGCCACCACAACCGAACTTAGTTTAACATAGGGCCCTTTAGGAAAATTCATTGAAAAATCTTCTTGTCTGAAACCACTTGACATATTGGAGCAGGGCTTGGCAGCATTGGTCCTTAGGAGGTCCTTTTTCAGAAATATGTCTGATTTCATGGACTGTGAACCAAGATGGACACCACAGCAGAACTTAGTTTAACATAGGACCCTATGGGAATTTCACTCAAAAATCTTCTCGTCTGAAACCACTTGATATATTGGAGCCAGACTTGGCAGCATTTGTCCTTAGGAGGTCCTCTTCCAGAAATGTGTCCGATCACCCAGATTGTCAACCAAGATGGCTGCCACACCGAACTTTGTTAAATATTGGACCCTATAGGAAAATTCATTTAAAAATCTTCTTGTCTGAAACTGCTTAGCCAGTTGGAACAAGACTTAGCAGAAATGGTCTTTAGATGGCTCTCTTTTAGAAATGCAGTTACTAATGAAATGTATGAAAAATAACAAGCGTGAAAACAACATTTGTCATTTGAACGCAACGAGTTGGTGGAATTTCCTACGCAAAATAGGAAACTATTGAATTTGCCGGGAATAATGCATTGATATCGTTGTGTTCACACAACGATATCAATGCATTATTTAACGTTCACAACAATATGCTTTATACAAGAGGTGTCATGATACATATACAATATTAGTGTACTATAGAAGAATACAGAAAATATTTGTAAGAGGCCCAGGAATTGAGGAAAATTCGAGGCTCTGCACTATTGTACACTAATGTTGTTATTATCCTGCAATATTGACATCAAAATAATTATTTCTTATAATTTAAAAAAAATCTGATTTCTGAGAACCCTTAAAATGGCCACGTGCGAGTCTGAAAATATCTGCACATGCTGTGAAATAGTTTTTGGAAACATGAGAAGAAAATAATGACAATCTGTCAATTTTGATAGATATGGAGGTGGAAATATGGTGTAAATAATTTCAACAAAACAATAATTTTAGAAAAGTAATTTTTTTAAGAAACTAACAGAATTGACCAGAAAGTAGGTGGTGCCTAATGCTGTATTTATATAGTATACAAATACAGCTTTGTTGTATTCAACATCTGTTATTTGTCTGTTGTAACACCAATTGCAATAAAGGGTACCCAATAGTCCCATAAAACATGTTTAACCTAACCACTGTTCAGTGTCTGTACCAAGTCAGACTATCCTGACTGTCTGTTGTGTTTATGTTTGTGTTTGTGTTTTGTGCTCTTTTATGTTATTTTTTTCTGGGGTTTTTAGGGGGCGTTAATTGATTGGTATGTCATTGTTGACCCCTCCTGTTATCCATTTTGTTGGGTATTATAAAACCCCAATAATGAAACAAACAAATTATTATCTGTATTTTTGAATGAAATTTTCAGTCATATGAAGCTATCAAACCTATTGTCTGTGATATGGAAGACAAAGGAGAAAAAAGAGCTATATCAGAAATGACACGACTGGTCATGAAGGCAGAAAGATCAGGTATGTCTGAGTTAGAATTAATCACCTTGAATCAAAATTGAAACAGTAATATATTTTTAATTGATGACAAACAAGTCTTGTGCTATGATGCAACACAATTGTTTTCTGATAGTGACCTCAAAAATTTAGAAAGCCTCATAGCAGAAAGTGCACTGGAAATATTGTCTCTCTTTGGTGATGAATATTGTTACTGTTCTGTTTTTATCCTAACTTGAGTTTTTCATGCAAATGACTTTCAGGATATGTCACAGAAATCAGATTTATATAAATGAAAACAACTTTTTAAAATTAAATCTTGCTGACATGATTGTGGACTTCTGGTTATAATGTAAATTAATGAATTAATTACATTTTTATTACCTGTTATATATAATGCAGTAACTTAAACTTGCAACTTAAAGATGCTCGCTGGTCATGTTTTGGTCTTTTTGTCAGATTTTCGGAATCCTCGGGTTTTATCCATTTCTTAAATATTAAATTTTTTGCCCATGGACCTCCAATTTATCTTTTATAATTCAAACATATATACCTTAAAATGGTATTTATGAAATCCTTTTATTTTTCATACATCTTTGAGAGACTGTAGTTGTCAATGCAAAGACAATGAAAAATCCAGAGAAAACCCATTTCCTGCAAATTTTCAAGGCCTTATAGCCCTTAAATGAGCACATGAACCTATATTTTTTTCTTGCTTATTTGTTTATTATTCATATGTTCTCTCAAACTAAAACACCTATTTCAAATCCTATTTTCATTTCCTATTAGACCAGCGATCATCTTTAAGTTTTAAAATGAATAGAACTGCATTAATTAATCTTGTATTGTTGGTCGTCAGATATTTGCGGTCTATGTATTTTTTCCAAATTCATTGTTTTCAGTATCAAAATATAACACAGGTGAACATAATCTATAAAACCCATATGCATGTAGCTATACAGTGGTTATTATGCAGGGGAATTTAGAGTTCAGTTCAAACTGGGATATTCCAGGCCCAATTCATCAAAATTGTCCAAAGTAACAGTGGAATTACAATACTAATCCAGTATTTTATATTTTACAGAATTAGGAGTACAGATGTTAGAATTAATGAAAGAAAGGGTAAGTAGACTAATTACATGTGCACTACTGAGAATAAAAGATAAAAAAATTTTCATAATCCATATGGTTGTATTTCTGTATGGCCATATTATAAAGTAATCAAAACAAACTCATAAAAATTATTTTTCATTTCTTCAATACGGATATGCTGTAATCTCAGGAATGACTTTATAGCCAGCTTTCCTGTCCAAGATTGTTTTCTCTGGGTACTTATGCTTCCTAGACCAATAAAAAGTTAAGTCCCTGACACAGTCAGTTGGTGTGGACCACAATAAATGAACAGACAAAGTGGGAGAAAGTTTGAATAATTAACATTTCAATATTGGAGCCATAATGTAAATCTTTGGCTTCCAGGGCAAATATGGGAATCTGTAAATATTTGTATAGGAAGTTGTTGGTTTTGTTTCAGGGCCATACTATTAGAGGACATATGTTTTTTCCAGTATTTACACAATTCAAGAAATTGGAGAATTCTGAAGGTATAGAATGATAGCATATCACTTACGTACTGATAATCCAACATTCGCCTTAACATATTTTGATTTATTTTCAAATGTAACATTTTTGGAATAATGCATTTTTTTTTTAACTTCCTAAGGTGAAAAAAATTAATCGTGGAATCTATGATTGAAATATTACGCTCAAAATATTAGCTTTGTAGCCTAAACTTCAGAGAAAAATATACTGGTAGCTGAAACCTGGAGTACTTTAATGAGTTATTCCAAAAGATAAATCTTTAATTCTTAAGATTTACTATGTAAGATTCATTGAGATATAGCTATGATACTACCAACTTCAGGTAAATGACTTCAGACTTGTTATACCATTTGGCATAGAGATAAGCACCCTGTTATAAATAGGCCATTTATACAAAACTTATTTGGCAAGTATCCTTCATAACAAGGATATTTTCACAGTTTTCTATATATACAGTAATCAGAAAAAAGAGATATGCTAATTAAAGCACAGATTTGACTGTGACTATCTTTGTACATCTAGGTAACAGAAACATTCAAGGGGAATTCAACTTTCAAAAATATCTATTCCTGATGTTTACCAATATTACTTAAAATTCAGAAAAAATCTTTTAAAAAATGTCTCTTAAACATCTTTATTATTGGCATTAAGCAACAGATGTCCTTCGCTTGGTTTACTGTGCATAATATTTTGCTTGAATTATAGTATCCAGCATTATATATATTATTTTTCTTTTTTAAGGTTTATTAAATGTATTTAGGGTATACCATACAATAGTTACGCCTTCATTACAAACCAGCTTCAGTAGTATATTATACCAATACCTGTTACCTCTTTATCATAATTTGGGAGTCAATTATGAAGAATACTTATCAATACTTCAGGTATGTATAATATTGAATGTTAATTAAATGCTGTTAATTAAGATATTTTTCATATTCTTAATTCGCCGTGATATTGGCTGAAGTATTGCCAGCTCGGCGTAAAACAATATTCAATCAATCAATCATATTCTTAATATTGCAATAGACAAATGTTTTCTGATGTCATTCCGAAGGCAAGTGTATGATTTTGTTCCACCCTCTGTTAACCCCAAATGGTCTATTAATTACAAGCAATTAATGTTGCAAGTTTTTTCTTTTTATTTGATGTTTTTTATGTCTGGACATTCAAAGAGGAAAATTATAGTTGATGCCATTGACTGTACTATTTCGTACACTGTGGTGTAAAACTTCTATGTCTGTTTTGCATGTCTGTCAAGTAACATCTAGCCACAAACACCTTATCATGGAGAGGATCAGGAGAAACTTCTCCAATATTTTTTTTTTTGTAATTTCATAAACTACTTAAAATTTTATTGTAAACCCAAATCTCAACTCTAAACTGCATGGTATTATCTGACAAACACATATGTGATATTGGGACCTCGGTGGCCGAGTGGTCTAGGTAGTTTGTCATGACTACTAATGCTGAGGTTGTGAGTTCGTATCCCACCTGTGGCGGGGTGTGTTCGACTCCGTTCTTAATTGACAAGGATTGCCAGTTTTCCTACCGAAGGTCGTGGTTCTCTCCACGTGCTCCGGCTTCCTCCACCGATAAAAACAGGCTGCCGTGAAATAGCCAAATGTGTTGAAAACGGCATAAAACCCCAACTAAACAAACAAACAAACTTATATGTGATATTTACTAATAAAGGATTTATTGCAGTGATTGACACAATTTGAAACAATCGTATTGACATTTGTAAGTTTTTGTTGGAGTATTTACACAAATATGGTGCTTATGTTAAATGCTTGTGAATTTAACTAAATGCATGGATGGAAGACAAACTTTTTTCATATGGTTGTTATCCGGCCAAATTTTTGACATATTTCTGAATTCCTCTGGTTTCAAACCTTCTTACCCACTTGAGGATCTTTCTACCGAAGAAGCAATTTTGATATTTCATAATGGTAATTTTTTATAGCCTTGTGAAATTTCTCTTAGAATTATCATGATAGTAATAACACAACAAAACATCTGATTTTTTTTCCAATTTTAGAATGATGGGTATGACAAAGAAACAATTGATTTTGCATACTTTTGTTACTTGGTGATGAATAAGAGTTTTGAAGAAGCATTACAGTTTGGTAAGAATAGCAGTCTGATTTTACTATGAAAAGTTATGTTGTCCACAACTCCTCCTACATTTCTTGCAGGATTCTCATCAAACTTTATGGAATGTTAGATCACATTATGGAGATTTGCATATTGTCAGGATTTTCTGTTTGGACAAGAAATGTAAAAGATAGGTCTATTTGGACTTAGGCATTTTTTAACAAAACTTCGTTCCTTGTGTTGTCCGCAACTCCTCTTACATTACTTGCATGATTCTCATGAAACTTTATGAATTGTTAGATCACATTATGGAGATGTGCATATTGTCAGGATTTTTTGGGCAAGTAATTTGAAAAATATGATGATTTGAACTTTGTGTAGGCTTCAAAACAGACATGTTGCTGCGATGGGTATTAGTCCCTATCAGGACAATTCTAGTTATTATTACTTCCAAATTCTCCTAGAGAAAACAATAGTTCTACTTAGGTTTTGGGGAATCCAGAACACAAACATAGAATATTAAATTTAATTTCCCATAGAGATCTTCAATTAAACACTGTATAGAAGAAATGATAAAAGGGTAAGTAGGATGTTGAATGGGATTGTTGATCCTTTATCACTTGTTTATTTGTGATTTGAGATGTTGTTCACAGTATAGTTGTTTCCCTAATTATGACTTCAATTTTTGACAGAAATCATACACTGTATTTGTCCAAAGTAATCAATTCTTGCCGATACACATTTTTATTTCTTATATAGGTACAAACAAGGAGATGAAGATATTTCATCCGGTGTTAAATGAGCTAAAATTTCATCCAAAGTTTCTCTCAGAATGGAAAACTGTCTTTCAGGTAAGAACATATTGAAAATGTAAGTTTTTATCTAATCTGGGTTCCCATCGTGACTGGGAAATAAAGACGTTTTTTCATGCCCCCGCGACGAACAACCGAGGGGCATATTAATTTGCCCTTGTTTGTCCATTCGTCCGTCTGGATATAGATACATGGTTTGTCCAGCTATCTCCTCCTACAGTTTTTAACCGGATTTTCATAGGAAAATATCAGTTATTAAATTGGTGATGTACGGCGGGCGGACAGGCGGCTGCCAAACAGTGTCCGTGCAATAACTTATGAACTGTTCAACCAAAGCTTTTCAAATTTTAATATGTTGTTACTGATGACAAAATGGAGGTCAAGTTCGATATTGACGATTTTCACTTTCACCGTTCAGGAGTTATGGTTCTTGAAAGATTGAAAAACGGCTTTCCCAGTGGTGTCCGTGTGATAACTTATGAACTGTTCAACCAAAGCTTTTCAAATTTTAATATGTTGTTACTGATGACAAAATGGAGGTCAAGTTCGATATTGACGATTTTCACTTTCACCGTTCAAGAGTTATGGTTCTTGAAAGATTGAAAAACGGCTTTCCCAGTGGTGTCCTTGTGATAACTTATGAACTGTTCAACCAAAGCTTTTCAAATTTTAATATGTTGTTACTGATGACAAAATGGAGGTCAAGTTCGATATTGACGATTTTCACTTTCACCGTTCAAGAGTTATGGTTCTTGAAAGATTGAAAAATGGCTTTTCCAATGGTGTCCGTGTGATAACTTATGAACTGTTCAACCAAAGCTTTTCAGATTTTAATATGTTGTTACTGATGACAAAATGGAGGTCAAGTTCAATATTGACGATTTCCACTTTCACCGTTCCGATATTGACGATTTTCACTTTCACCGTTCAGGAGTTATGGTTCTAAAAAATTGAAAAAAGGCAGTTCAAGTCGTCGTTTATAAAATAAGGTTATAATCTCATTGGCGTATTTCTTTCATTATTGACTTCATGATTTCTGCCTACCAACCCCTGCTTAACAAATGTGTGTGTACTTATATACTCTCAAAAATTCCAATATTTGTCACTTACTATAAATAGGAGGTCAAGATTGATTTTTGCCTTTCCATTTCTGAACCCTACAAAAATTCATTTATATTTCTTTACTTCATTCTGTTTGGGAATTCAGATTTGCAAACATCATTTCCATGCAGGAAAATCTGGTTTGCTGTCATTCGACAGCCTCTTGTTTAGCTACAGCTTTGATATTTTGTAGGATGTTTACACACATAATGGAGGTGTGCATGTCCACAAGATTTTGATTTTTTCAAATATTCTCAAAATGACAGGTAGTGGGACTTAGTCATTTTTTCGTACTAGCAGCATTGTTTATAATTTCTTATGGTCAGGCGAGGGTTCACAGACACACTTCTTTTTCAAAAAATCAGTCCTAACAAAACAACTGTGTCCATCAAGTTTAGGGGGAAACTTCTTTTCTAGTTTTTTTTTTTTTTGCTTTCACGATTAGCAAAACCTTTAACTTACTAAAATCACAAAAATATGGGAATTTTAACAATATTGTACTTTATAAAAACACATCAAAAGCTCTTTGAAAAATAAAATTTTGTGGGAACCCTGTTGATTTCACAGTAACCACAAAAATATTTCATTTTTACTGAACATGTGTGTAATTATGTAGATATTTAAGTAAACAACGCAAGGAAAGAAATGACATCACATTGTGTTGATATTTTCTTGGGGTAACTTTTTTATGTTTATAGATTTGCAACATGTGTCATACATATCAGAAGACTTTTACAACTTTAAAGATGGTGGTTTTATTACAGAATTTACAGAGCATTTTATATTTTATCTAATTACTGAATCATATAACAATTTTGTAGAAAATTATCATGTGATTTTTAGAAATTTCTGTGATAATAATTTTTTTTTTAGATTTTAAAAGTTTGCAGTGAAAAATCTGATAATAAAGAAACGGAACTACCAGGAGATATTTTGGTGAAAATTTTGTCAAAAACTAAAGATGATAGTCATTTGGAAATAGTACAATATTTTATGTCATTGGTAAGTAAATTTATATAATTCATAACTAAGCTTTTGATTTTAATATCATTATTATTAATTAAATATTGTATTATTGGCTTCAATACGACTAAAACTGTCCTTTCTATACAGAATGATTAACTCGGCCTATATCAAGAAACCAGGCCAATACAGATTTTCTCTAGACTATAGTTTGGATACATATGAAAACTCCAAAATGTTTACATTACATTTATAAGGTATATTTATGCATGGGCTGTCATTAAAGAAAAATGTTTGATCCTGTTTGAATGTACAGTAGAATTTCGATAGCTTGTGATTGTTAGATGCATACCTCTAAGTATGAGACAACAAGATTGTCCATTTAATGATCGAGTTCAAGTTTTCAATGTAAAATACACTATTTTTTAATTGTTGGGACCAATATTTTTGTTCGACCTTTTGAGAAATCGGTGTTTGAGAAAGTGGGGCTTTTTCAACATGAAAATAGTGGGAAAATTGACGGGACTTTCAAAACGGTTCAAGCCATCCAAGTTGTAGGTGCTTCAAAATTGATAATTAAAGATTATTCAGTACTTGATCTGACTAAAGTATTTTTCCTTTTCCTTATCCTCATTCCAATCTTTCAATTACTGTACATTTTCTGATTTTAAATTGTGTATATCCGTGCGAAGTTTCAAAGAGTTGATTCAGAAAATAATTCATCAAGAATCTCCATTGTGATAAGTATTTAACTGATAAAGATATCATTACATCGCTATTCTGTATTGGCCTTGTAATTAGTCCTCGATCAGCTGTATTGGACTTCGGCTCCGCCTCTGACCAATACAGCAAGCCTCTGACCAATAACAAAGCCGATCATAAACAACCATGTAATAATATCATATTATTAACCTGTTTCATAAGTTATATTTTTTCATCATATATTTATATTTATAAAGAAATGAAGGTTTTTGGTAGTATGATTTATAGTATAACTAATCGTGAAATGCGAATACCAAAAAGTCTACAACAAGTTGGTGAAAACACATTAATTCATGAATGCGCGTAGTGCATGACTGAATTGTTAATGTTTTTAGATCACGAGTTGTAGATCTCTGGTATTCAAATTTTCAAATTTCGAGATTAGTTATTCTGTTTATTACATTGAAATATTCCATGTATTCAGAAGATTTAACAAGAAAATACAAGGAATTATGTTTTTATATGACTACGCATCGACCATTGTATAGAAACATCATTGGCGACGGCTATTGTTACGTCACTTCATATAGTGAAATATGGGTGAATTATCGGATTTGATTTCACTTGGAAATCCCGGTATTTCACCACACTCAATGTAATAAATACGGATACTTCAGCTTCAGTTGACTGCTATGATAAAGGTGTAAAACTAATGAACAAGTAAATTAAATGAATTGTTTGTTGGTTAGTGGAAACAGTAGTAGTTTTTATACGGCCGCAAAATCCGAAGACATTTGGTTTTCGCACTATAACTTTAGTATAAGTTAATAGAAATCTATGAAATTTAAACACAAGGTTTATGACCACAAAAGGAAGGTTGGGATTGATTTTGGGAGTTTTGGTCCCAACAGTTTAAGAATTAGGGGCCAAAAAAGAGCCCAATAAGCATTTTTCTTGGTTTTCGCACAATAACTTTAGTATAAGTAAATAGAAATCTATGAAATTTAAACACAAGGTTTATGACCACAAAAGGAAGGTTGGGATTGATTTTGGGAGTTTTGGTCCAAACAGTTTAGGAATTAGGGGCCAAAAGGGTCCAAAATTAAACTTTGTTTGATTTCATCGAAAATTGAACTATTGGGGTTCTTTGATATGCCGAATCTAACCGTGTATTTAGATTCTTAATTTTTGGTCCCGTTTTCAAATTGGTCTACATTAAGGTCCAAAGGGTCCAAAATTAAACTTAGTTTGATTTTAACAAAACTTGAATTCTTGGGGTTCTTTGATATGCTGAATCTAAACATGTACTTAGTTTTTTTATTATGGGCGCAGTTTTCAAGTTGGTCCAAATTGGGGTCCAAAATTAAAGCTAAAAAAGGGGTAAATTAATTTTTTTTTGGGGGGGGGGGGGGGGCAATTCTCCACAGCGTATTGTATTGCACAAGAAGCAAAAAATTGAATATAAATTCAAATCATATGACCAATTCTAAGTTCTTTGATTTCAGTTATTCTGAGTCAGAAACCTATTATGAGTCAAATATTTGAAGAAATTTTCAATTGCACAGTACTGTGCAATAGCAAGAAATCTTCAATTGCACAGTATTGCGCAATAGCAAGAAATTGATATGTGTGCCCTGTTATCAAAACTTTATTATTAACAAATTCCATTGGAAATTTGCCAATAACTTTAGTTTAATGAACTTCATTGGAAATTTGCCAATATAAATGTGCTGATGAAGCTTTTTTGTTTATCTCATCTAAACTGCTTTTAAATCATGTATATTTAAAACCAAAATTTAGGGGGGGGTAATGAGAAATTGGGGAGGGGGCAATTTTTTTCTCATTTCATATTTCATAAATTAAAAAGAAAATTTCAAATTTTTTTTAGCAAAAAAAGGAGGGGTTACAATAAATTTTATTGTTTTTTGTTTTTTTTTTTTGGGGAGGGGTGGTCAATGTGCAACTTCATAGTGTATTGCACAAAAGCTAAAAAAGGGGTAAATTTTTTTTTTTTGGGGGGGGGGGGGCAATTCTCCACAGCATATTGTATTGCACAAGAAGCAAAAAATTGAATATAAATTGAAATCATATGACCAATTCTAAGTTCTTTGATTTCAGTTATTCTGTGTCAGAAACCTATTATGTGTCAAATATTTGAAGAAATTTTCAATTGCACAGTATTGTGCAATAGCAAGAAATCTTCAATTGCACAGTATTGTGCAATAGCAAGAAATTGATATGTGTGCCCAATTTTAAATTTTAAATTGATTATTTCTGATTTATATATAAAAACAAATAATACTGATATGGTTTGAATAGGTAAATTAAAAATTTTTAAGTTCTTAGACAACATTCATTCTGTGTCAGAAACCTATGCTGTGTCAAATATTTATTCACAATCCAAATTCAGTATTGTATCAAGCTTGAATGTTGTGTTCATAATTGCCCCAACTATTCAGGGTTCGACATCTGCGGTCGTATCTAGCTGTGCCCAGCGGAGCATTTTATTAGAATTTGAAATGCTCATCATTGGTTTGGTGCTACCACATCTGTTCAGTAGAATTTAGTTTTTTATAATCAAGGGAACAACTCCACAAATGTATATTATGATGACCATTGGGTAAAACGAACTCCAAAATGCAGATATTAAACTGGTTAGACTTGATGGCTTGTAACCTTGACTCAGTAATTGCCACAGTAGACAGCTAATGGAACTGGCTCATTCTGAGCTGGTTGTAAATCTTTATTTGATTTGTATAAAGTACCAAATTTTTGTAATTATTGATTACATGATTTCTTAATTATGAAAAAAAAAAATATATGTTGGCTTTATACGAAAAAGATTACAGTTATTTCAGTCCTAATGGCATATTGAGTTTAAAACTTAAAGTAACAATGCCAGTCTTGAACTACAAAACTTTAGTATTATCAAATTTATTCCAGTAGTTTTTCATGGCTTCTGTACAATTCACATGGATATATATTTATGTAAAATGCATTTCAATTTTTAATGTGGAGAGAAAGAACCCATTGTATTTTGATTTGCATTTATTTTGCAGGATCTGAAAATAAAGGGAAGGCATATACATTATTTAAAATATTGTGGAGCTCCTGTGCCTTTATTGAAGGTAATATTAAAGATTATTTACTTTAATGTCTTCAAGGAACGAAAATATGGGTAAATTTTTGTCTCGCCTGCGACAAAAAGTCGCGGAGGCGAGATATAGGTATTACTTCCCAGTGCACATGTAATACCTACAATTAAGATTTATGGTCCACAAGGTAGCCTATCGTATAAGGTTTGCCACAGTATACTGGTCTTGTAACCCTGACCTCATTTTCATGGTTCACTGACTTCATAAACATGAATTTAAAATCTGCGTCAAAGTTTCGTGGTTAAATCCATTTCTCAGCAACTGTAATACCTAGGCCAACCATATTTGGTCTATAGATATATCTTAGTGGGTACATGTCAGTCTTACACCTGCCTTTTGACCTTGACCTCAATTTCATGCTTGAGTGACCTGTGTCACATTTTGATGGTTAAGTCCATTACTCAGAAACTAGAATACCTAGACCCACCATATTTGGTCAATAGATAGTTCTTAGTGGGTACATGTCAGTCTGACACCTGGTTTGGGACCTTGACCTCAATTTCATTCTTGAGTAACTTTGTCACTTTTTCATGGTTAAGTCCATTTCTCAAAACTGTAATACCTAGACCCACTGTATTTGGTCTATTGATAGTTCTTGGTGGGTACATGCCAGTCTGGTACTTGTCTCTGGACCTTGACCTCAATTTCATCATTGAGTGATTTTCATCCAAGTTTCTTGATTAAGTTCATTTTTCAACAATTGTAATACCTAGACCAATCCGTTTTTGGTCTATTGATATTTCTTAATGGGTACATGCAAGTCTGACACCTGTCTCTGGACTTTGACCTCAATTTCATGCTTGAGTTACTTTGTTACATTTTTGAGATTAGGTCCATTTCTCAGCAACTTTAATACCTAAACCCACCCTATTTGGTCAATAGATAGTTCTTAGTGGATGCATGTCGGTATAACTTGCAAAATGTTGGGTATCAGATAATCATTATTCTGTGTCCATGTGCATACTCAGGCAAGACATTTAGTGTGTCCACTCTTGTTTTTATAGAGATGTATTTTCTTTGAGCAAAAATTATTTTTCAGAGGTAAACATTCAATTTATCTCCCTTTGACCTTTTCGAAGTTAAAAAGAGTCTTTTTATCAAAACTTATCATTCTTTATAATTACTAATATGATAATTAATTTCCAGTAGACTTGTATATTTATTGGACTAACTTGATCCGAATCATTACTAAAGAGTTGAATTTTAAAATTTTTAATCTTTGTAAATTTTATTACATTGTACTACCAGCCTATCCCTGTTACTCCCTCACCTTTTTGCAGTGTCCGTTCGATAGTCCGAAGGTTCATTAGTCCAAAGGTCCAATAGTCCGAGGGTCCATTGGTCTGAAGGTTCGATAATGTGAACCTTGAAAAATGCATAATGCACACATTTATAACTTCAAGGGAAGTTCAATAGCCAAAATGTCCAATGATCAAAAGGTTCGATGGTTCCATTGCTTGATATAACGCACATGGCTTCAGGAGGTTTAGTAGTCCAGAGGTTCGGTGTTCCAAAAAACAATGCGAAATACTTGGTTTAGTTGAGTGGAATTTTTCGACTCTAGAAATAATTAATGACATTTCTTTCATAAAATATAAATTATTGGACAACGAAGGTTATGGTGTGTTGCAGTGAAAAGGGGTGATGTTACACACTAAATCCATTGCCCAGGTGTACTGAAAATATAGTCCGAGATTGCTCTGACGTCTGACGGCCTTTTTTGTGATATGCTGGTGCCGTGGGACATCAGAGCGCACTCCGTATAGAAAACATGGAAATTAGACTTGGTATGTTGAAAGGAATAAAGCTTTCGTTTGTGGTACAGGGAGATTGTTGGTGAATAAAATGTAGATATTCTTAGAGAAAAATGAATAAGAAATCGATTGATGTATGATTTATCTACTTTTATTTGGATATATTACGATTTTGAGTCCAAAAAATGCCGCCTCAAGTCTGGGACGGCAATTTCCATGTTTTTTATACGGTGTGCGCTCTGACATTCCACCGCCCCATCATATCATAAAAAGGCCGTCAGACGGATTTTCGAGGGCCAATATCGATATTGGCCCCGAGGACAAATAACCGACTCCGACTTCCAGCTATTATTGGACATACAAAAACGTACATATTAGTACAAAACATGTGATAATTATCCAATATGAACCCTAAGACACCAATATCAATATTGCTCTTTATCATATATTGTTTCTTTTGATGCCATTTGTACGTTGAGAGGACAAATAACATGCATTTATTACATATGCAAAATTGACGTTATTTCAATAAAATATGTGATAATAGCCTTTATCCTGATTTAGAGTAATTTCTCGCAATTTGATTGGCTGATATTGTCCTAATAAATTTCAGTGCAATTTTTTATTAAGTCAATTCGAATTATCTCCCCTATACCATTGACTTAATAAAAAAAAAAATTTTTTTGAGTAGCAAATTTACCATTATCCAAAACTTAACCATCAATAAATGACACTTAAATTTCATAATGGAAAATACACATTCATAATTGAATTATTTGGTTCATAATACTGTTCCTAGAGTTTGTGATATTTAACATTTTAATGATTTAATATCTTTTACATACAAGAAAAAATTAAGGATAAATTCGTTACACAGTGTGCAATTGTCCTAATACGGAATTTATCGGGTCAATAAAATTCATATCGAGTTCGGCTTCGCCTCACCCGATATGAATTTTATTGACCCGATAAATTCCCGTATTAGGACAATTGCACACTGTGTAACTAATATTATCATATACTTAGTACCAAATATGATGGTTTTTTTGCATATTTGTAACAACCAGAAGTTAACAACCAATACTTTCACACTCCAGGATAATAACCCATTCATTCAAGTGCTATTTGCACATACCCAGGCTGATAATGCCATATCAGACCCAGCATTCAGAAATTCCTACTCAGGCAGTTTATCATAAACAGATTAATACATGATAAAATCCATGTTGGACCAAGTATCATCCCTCGACCCATATTTGTGAGTTGTGATGATACTAAGTCAGATATGGATTAGGTCATGTATTAATCTATAAGTATTACCTGTCTGAAAGTTTTAGTTCTAATTCATGTAGAGTTGTCTCTTTGACACATTCCCCATTTCCATTCTCTATTCTATAACATTGGGATCCCAAATTCAACCTCACTTGACTTCATGACATTTTATAACAGCGACTTTTTAAATTGAGGTATCAAAATTTTTATTTATTATAATGTCATATATAATTTTGAGAATTTATATGCTTTTTTGCAATGGTGAACCAGTCTGTAAACTTTTGTTCACCAACATTCAAGTCCTTTTATTTTTTTTCAGGAATTAGTTCAAAAGAACTGTTATAACAAGGTAGCTTTTACACCTCTTTCATGGGGTAAGTTCTATGCAGTATCAGCTCATCAGGGCTATTTCGGAAAAATTTACACCTTGTAATATAAATACATAATAATAATAGTGGAGATGGATCTAGGTTAACAGAGAGGGATGGTGGCTGGCTTTGAAAATTATACAGACTTTAATAATTTTATGACCATGATATGAATAAGATAAATATCTATGATAGATATGATAATTGTTATTTTTTTTATAAATATGATTTAGGTTACTGTATAATTGGTTTTTTTTCCATGGGTATTTAATTTTCGCTTTTCGTGACTTAACTTGAAATGCAAAATTTGTTTTACACGTTTTATTCCGCACATAAAATGGTTAATTTGATTTCTCTCCCTTTCAGATTGCCGAAAGTTACGTTTTATATTTAGATATCACATTCGCCAATCAATAAATAGTTGTCACGTAATAAATTTTTTCACCCAATACACCTGTACATGGACATGTCAATTTCAATCAGTAAACGCCTTTCGTTTAAACAGTATCACTTGTTGAAATATTGGTACTTTTCGTGTAAATTTCAATCAATATTTACAGTTAATCCGCTCATTATCAAGACATTTTGTTTGTTCACTTGTTTGACAAATCAAAACAGTCTGTTAATTAATTACAGTATTTATGTGTAATAAAAACACTTTGTCAAATGTTTGAAGTATAAAAAAAAATCTCACAAAAAATATTTTTATTGCAGCAACATTTGACTTTTTCGTTATTGATTTTATTTTATGTTCCAGATTATAGTTTCCAGTCTTGGTTTTTGATTTTGGTTATTAATTCGCAACGAAAAAACCTATTTTGGATTTACCTTGCAAGACAAAAGCTTTTTTGTTACGGATTTATCTGCCCAAACACCAAAAACACTGTTATCAAAATACTCACAAACCGTAATAGTTGAAGGAAAAGCAAAAGGTTCAAAACGTTTGTCCCAAAATCTTATCTGCGTTTAACCATTTTAACTCCCGCCAAAAATTTTATTTCAAAAACTGTGTGAGATAGAGGCATTTGACCGTCTCTTCTTTTTTCTAGTCAGAATATCAAATATAACTGTTACAGAAGAAGTGGAATATAAATTAGGAAAATGACATTAGGGCCGGGTCATACAATGACTCCTTATGGAGTTATTTCCCTAGACACTTTCAAATTTTGTGCTATATCTCGAAAATCAAAATGGATAGGAAGAAAATGCCAATACGAAAATGATCAGTTTCAAAAGACCTAGAAGCAAAATAGAAAGTCAAGGGTCAAGGTCAATGAAAATGTCCAAAGCAACTAATGAAAAGTTACCTAGCAACCATATATATTTATTTTCCGGACCCATATCTAAACTATACAAGTCAAAACAGAAGGTCACTGGTAATTGTAATGACCAGTACCCTTAGTAACCATGTGAATATTATATAAAACACCTTAGTAACCTTATATAAAGCAACTGAGGGCTTACGTTCTTGGCATTCTCATACATGTACTAGTATTTTCATCTGCAAATCCATAAATCAACACAAACTCTAAATAAGGCTAGCATATCAGGGAAAGACCTTAGTTCACAAAACGATGGAATAATTGTTGTTGTATTTCTCAAAGTAAAATTACAGATTTCATGCTACATGTGAAGACTCAATTGTAAACTGAGAAAAGTTACAGTATGTTTTATGGTTTTAGTTTCAGGTGATATAAAGTCTGAGAAGGAGAAGAAAAGGTAAAGTTATAGTATAATATTGTTACTGGTGTCTTTCATTCTATGTCAACTATTTCACTATGTATAGGTACACTTAATAACAGCTATTGTTATCTATTTCACTATGTATAGGTAGAGTTATAACGGCTATTGACAACCATTTCACTATGTATAGGTAAACTTATAATGGCTATTGTTATCTATTTCACTATGTATAGGTAGAGTTATAACATCTATTGTCAACTATTTCACTATGTATAGGTACAGTTATAAAGGCTATTGACAACTATTTCACCATTTATAGGTAGAGTTATAACATCTATTGTCAACTATTTCACTATTTATAGGTAGAGTTATAAAGGCTATTGACAACTATTTCACTATGTATAGGTAGAGTTATAATGGCTATTGACAACTATTTCACTATGTATAGGTAGAGTTATAACGGCTATTGTCAACTATTTCACTATGTATAGGTAGAGTTATAAAGGCTATTGTTATCTATTTCACTATGCATAGGTAGAGTTATAAAGGCTATTGACAACTATTTCACTATGTATAGGTAGAGTTATAACGGCTATCGTCAACTATTTCACTATGTATAGGTAGAGTTATAACGGCTATTGTCAACTATTTCACTATGTATAGGTAGAGTTATAAAGGCTATTGTTATCTATTTCACTATGCATAGGTAGAGTTATAAAGGCTATTGACAACTATTTCACTATGTATAGGTAGAGTTATAACGGCTATTGTCAACTATTTCACTATGTATAGGTAGAGTTATAAAGGCTATTGTTATCTATTTCACTATGTATAGGTAGAGTTATAAAGGCTATTGTCAACTATTTCACTATGTATAGGTAGAGTTATAATGGCTATTGTTATCTATTTCACTATGTATAGGTAGAGCTATAAAGGCTATTGACAACTATTTCACTATGTATAGGTAGAGTTATAAAGGCTATTGTTATCTATTTCACTATGTATAGGTAGAGTTATAACGGCTATTGACAACTATTTCACTATGTATAGGTAGAGTTATAACGGCTATTGACAACTATTTCACTATGTATAGGTAGAGTTATAACGGCTATTGACAACTATTTCACAATGTATAGGTAGAGTAATAAAGGCTATTGTTATCTATTTCACTATGTATGTAGAGTTATAACAGCTATTGTTAACCATTTCACTATGTATAGGTAGAGTTATAAAGGTTATTGTCAACTATTTCACTATGTATAGGTAGAGTTATAAAGGCTATTGTTATCTATTTCACTATGCATAGGTAGAGTTATAAAGGCTATTGACAACTATTTCACTATGTATAGGTAGAGTTATAATGGCTATTGACAACTATTTCACTATGTATAGGTAGAGTTATAACAGCTATTGACAACCATTTCACTATGTATAGTTAGAGTTATAACGGCTATTGTCAACTATTTCACTATGTATAGGTAGAGTTATAACAGCTATTGTTATCTATTTCACTATGTATAGGTAGAGTTATAACAGCTATTGTTATCTATTTCACTATGTATAGGTAGAGTTATAACGGCTATTGACAACTATTTCACAATGTATAGGTAGAGTAATAAAGGCTATTGTTATCTATTTCACTATGTATGTAGAGTTATAACAGCTATTGTTAACCATTTCACTATGTATAGGTAGAGTTATAAAGGTTATTGTCAACTATTTCACTATGTATAGGTAGAGTTATAACAGCTATTGACAACCATTTCACTATGTATAGTTAGAGTTATAAAGGTTATTGTCAACTATTTCACAATGTATAGGTAGAGTAATAAAGGTTATTGTCAACTGTTTCACTATATATAGGTAGAGTTATACAGCTATTGTAATCTGTTTCACTTTGTATAGGTAGAGTTATAACGGCTATTGTCAACTATTTCACTATGTATAGGTAGAGTTATAACGGCTATTGACAACTATTTCACTATGTATAGGTAGAGTTATAACGGCTATTGACAACTATTTCACTATGTATAGGTAGAGTTATAACGGCTATTGTCAACTATTTCACTATGTATAGGTAGAGTTATAATGGCTATTGTTATCTATTTCACTATGTATAGGTAGAGTTATAAAGGCTATTGACAACTATTTCACTATGTATAGGTAGAGTTATAATGGCTATTGACAACTATTTCACTATGTATAGGTAGAGTTATAAAGGCTATTGACAACTATTTCACTATGTATTGGTAGACTTATAATGGCTATTGACAACTATTTCACTATGTATAGGTAGAGTTATAACGGCTATTGACAACTATTTCACTATGTATAGGTAGAGTTATAACGGCTATTGACAACTATTTCACTATGTATAGGTAGAGTTATAATGGCTATTGTTATCTATTTCACTATGTATAGGTAGAGTTATAAAGGCTATTGACAACTATTTCACTATGTATAGGTAGAGTTATAATGGCTATTGACAACTATTTCACTATGTATAGGTAGAGTTATAACGGCTATTGTTAACCATTTCACAATGTATAGGTAGGGTTATAAAGGCTATTGACAACTATTTCACTATGTATAGGTAGAGTTATAATGGCTGTTGTCAACTTTTTCACTATGTATAGGTAGTGTTATAAAGGCTATTGACAACTATTTCACTATGTATAAGTAGAGTTATAACGGCTATTGTTAACCATTTCACTATGTATTGGTAGACTTATAATGGCTATTGACAACTATTTCACTGTGTATAGGTAGAGTTATAAAGGCTATTGACAACTATTTCACTATGTGGTAGAGTTATAATGGCTATTGTTAACCATTTCACTATGTATAGGTAGTGTTATAACGGCTATTGACAACCATTTCACTATGTATAAGTAGAGTTATAACGGCTATTGTTAACCATTTCACTATGTATTGGTAGACTTATAATGGCTATTGACAACTATTTCACTGTGTATAGGTAGAGTTATAAAGGCTATTGACAACTATTTCACTATGTGGTAGAGTTATAATGGCTATTGTTAACCATTTCACTATGTATAGGTAGAGTTATAACGTCTATTGTTAACCATTTCACTATTTATAGGTAGAGTTATTTATTTCGTAAGATCCCATAACCAGTTTATCATTTAGTGTTCTTTTAAGTGAAATTAAAAATTTCTAATTTTTTTTTCAGGGATTTTGAAGACATAGATCCTAAGACATTGTTTGTTAAGAATATACCTTACACTATAACGGAGGATGATCTGATGAAAATCTTTCCTGGAAGTATAGAGATCAGGATGCCTAGAAGTCGAGAGTTTGATACTTCTAGAGGGTAAGGTATAATGTAGTTTGAAAAACAGTCTTAACTACATGCAGCAAAATATTTCATTTAGGTTTTTTAGACTCCTAAACTGAAAATAGTTAATCTTGTACGGAGTTTATAGTATACAAATTATAAGGATGTGATAATTGGGACATTGTAATAATAGCAACCTTTAACATATTAAAAAATTATAAAGTATTACTTTGAAATGAATATAGGGTATATGTAAACAATAGGAGGTTAATAAACATGGAAAGAAATAGAACAGGTATCAAACATAACTTTGTTATGAAATTTATGAAGCTTGCTTTTCATAGTAAGATTGATGGCTAAAGATTAGCAGTAGAATTATGATTTATTAAACTTGACAGGTTCACATGAAACTGTTAAGCAGCAACATAAGTTCGAGCCATCGAGAATAAGAATATTTCTGGTTCAGAACCATTTAACTAATAGTGAATCACCTGTTCAGTCAGATCATACCTATTACATTGAATTGATACTTGTATTAAAACATTTACCTGTCACTTGAAATGGTTTCTCATCTGACTTGTCATGTAAATCAGTTTGATATTTTTTGCTTGCAAGTTATTGATCGTTGATGATTTTGTTTTTCTATTAGTTTGAGATCAAGAATTTGATTTCAAAAGTGCTTGGAGTAGCACCTTCAGTTAAGACTACTGGTAATTCAATTTGATTGATAGATTATAATCCACCTCTTCTAAAAATATGTGGAGCGGGGAGGAGTTTATCTTTTTTTGTCTTGCATGGATCTGTTTATGTCATGTTGGCAAGGTCAGTTTGTGCAAAAATTCTCACTGTCTGTGAGATCCTGGATGTTGTTTGTAGTCGCTTTGGCCACTCACAGTAATTGTATATGTCAAATCAAAGAGATTTTACTTTTATGAGACACGAACAAAATTACGTATTTCCATTGTTTAAAAATAATGAAAAAATGGGATGGGCTGATTTTTGAGGGACAGATGCGGATGATAATCTATATACTTTAATTGGCCTAACCTCAGGTACATCACTGGGCTGAAACATCAGTTGTAAACAGTGCCTCTGATTCCCAAATTCTGAAAAGATATGTAATAAATATTTTGTCACCTCAGTTGTAAAGTAACTCTGGGAAAAGTAGCTCTGCCTGGCGTGGGTACCTAGAGGTCATTAATAAAGAAATTGGAGAAAAATTTACAACACTTTTGATATGATTTAAGTTGGCCGAGTTTAAGCTTTGACTATATAGTATCTTGAAAAAAATTTTTGGTTATTTTGTATTTTATATTTATTGGACAGGATGGCATATCTTACTTTTAAAGAATCATCAGGAGTGAAGGCTGCATTGGCTACAAAACAGGGACTAGTAATAAATGGGAGAGCCCTAAAACTGGATAATTGTACAGCATTTATAGACAGAGAGTCATCAGGTACAAGTTTGGTAAAATTTATATATGGTATGAGGATGCATCTTTAGGAGTAACACAGCCTCCCCTCCAAAATAAGGTCACTCTGACCGTTTTATCGTGCTTCATTGTCTTAGCTTAAGTTTTACGTCTAACTTCAGTTCTCTGATACCAAGGGACCTACAGTCATATTACTTGGTGCCAGGGTTCATCTCAGGGAGTAACACAGCCTCCAACTAAAATTAGGTCAATCGGATGTACTTATCACAATTCATTGACACAGATTAAGTTTTACGTCCGAGTTCAGTTCTCTGAAACCAAGGGACCTACAATCATATTACTTAGTGTCAGGGTGCATCTCGGGGAGTAACACAGCCTCACACTAAAATAGGTCAATCTGACCTACTTATCACGCTTCATTGACTTAGGTTAAGTTTTTTGTCCGAATTCAGTTCTCCGATACCAAGTGATCTACAATCATATTGGGGGAACAAAGCTAACTTTGTAATCATAGATTTCTGGTTACAAATAAGTCCATTTCTCAACAAATGATATAAATGTATGTAGATCCATCCATTGCTACTTAAATTTTTCTCTAACAATTCCATCTTAAATTTTCCCATCAAAAATGTCTTTGAGTGTGGGTATTTGTAAGCTCTAAGCTTACAGCAGTTTCATTTTGTGGAGTGTACAGTATTGTCATTTTCTTAGGTCCTTCTCTTGTTTTGATAACAATTCACATTAAATTTTAATTTATTGTCAGTTTTGCAGTTGTTAAATAAAATTGTCTAAATGGATTACCCTCGATTCTAACAGTTTTACCTCACCTGACTTGTCATTCATCATAAACTTTTAAATAAATATTCTCCTCTGACACTACTGGGCTAATTGGAACCAAACTTGGCAGCAATGGTCCTTAGGTGGTCCTCTTTCAGAATTGTATCCAATGAACCCACCCACCATAAAAAATGGCCTCCAAAGCCAAATATATTTAACATAGGACCCTATGGGAAATTTACTTAAAGATCTTCTTGTCTGAAACCACTAGGCCAATTGGAACAAAACTTTGCAGCAATGGTCCTTAGGTGATCCTATTTCAGAATTGTATTCGATGACCTCCCTGCTTTCCAAGATAGCCATGAGAGCCGAATTTCTTGTCTGAAACCACTGGGCCAATTGGAACAAAACTTAGCAGCGATAATCCTTAGGTAGTCTTCTTTCAGAATTATATCTGATTACCCAGCATGCCATGCAAGATGGCCACCAGAGCTGAACATAGTTTAGCATAAGACCTTATGAGAAATTTACTTAAAGATCTTGTCTGAAACCACTTGGCCAATTGGAGCAAAATATCTGATGACCCTTCCAGCCATCCAAGATGGCAACCACAACCAAACATATTTTAGCATAGGACCATCAGAGAAAATCCACTGAAACATTTTGTTGCTTGAAATCAGTGAACAATTTGGCAAAACCAGTTTAATAGCCAATTGAAACATGATAGCACTGTTCCAGACTACCATTCAAGATGGACATAGTCAAACAATTTATTCTGCAAATGATTTCCAGGTGAGCGATACAGGCTCTTGGGAGCCTCTAGTTTTTCTCTCAACCAGAAATTATTTGTTAATATATATTAACTTTGATATTTCTTTAAGCAGGAAAACCCTCACAACAAAAGAGGTCGTCATCAAGAAAAAGATGGAACACAGAATAAATTTTTATCAACTCGTTAAAGGCTTAAAATAAAGATGGTTCAGCCAGAAAGGATTAGATTGGCTTGTATGAAAGATTGACATGTAAACATACATTTTGTTCCAAGGAGATATGAAGCCAAATGGCAAACTAGTAATCTTGCACTTGTCACATGACATTGGAATCTGATAATCCACTTGATCATAATTTTTGTTATATTTTGTTATTTTATGAAAATGAAAGTAATCTTGTTGTTGAGAAGAGACAATAAATACCAGTATGAACTAATATAAATTGGTTGAATGTTGTCTTGCTTTCTCCATATCTTTTCATTTTCATATTCACCATATTTCACATTTACTATTTCAATTGATTAGAGATACTTTTATAACAAATGTTACCACAAATGTCAGAAGTTCATTGAGAACTCTTATTTTTTTCTCACCTGACCCACAGGGTAAAGTGAGCTTTTCTCATCACTTGGCATCTGTCGTCCTTAACTTTTACAAAAATATTCTCCATTGAAACTACTGGGCCAAATGGAACAAGCAGTATTAGGGTATCTAGTTTAAAAAAATTGTCCTGCCAGCCGACATGGCCGATATGGCTAAAAATAGTACATAGGGGTAAACTGCAGTTTTTGTCTTATATTTTAAACTGACATGGGGTAAAAATGTTCATCAGGTCAAGATCTACCTGCCATGAAATTTTCAGATGAATCAGTCAACCCTTTGTTGGGTTATTGCCCCTGAATTATTAATTTTAAGGAAATTTTGCTGTTTTAGGTTATCTTGAATATCATTATAGGTAAAGCAAACTGTAAACAGCAAAATGTTCAACAAATTAAGATCTACAAATAAGTCAACATGACCAAAATCATGATTGACCCCTTATAGGAGTTTTTGCCTTTTAAAGACCGCGTCCGGCGTTAACTTTCCTTTAAAGATATTCTATTCTGAAACCATGGGCCAATTGGGACCAAAATTTGGTCCTTGGTTGGCCCCCTTTCAAAATCATGCCCGGCATTCCTGACATCTAACCAACAAGGCTGCTGTTACTAAAAATAGAAAAAAGTGGGGATGAATTTAAAAACTCTTCTATGAAACTACAAGGCCAATTGGAACCAAACTTGGCAGTAATGGTCCTTAGAGGGTTCTCTTTCAGAATAATGTTGGATGACCCGGACTGTTAACCAAGTTGGCCACCACAGCCAAACTTAGTTTAACATAGGGCCTTAAGGGAAAATTCAGTGGAAAATTTTCTTGTCTGAAACCATTTGAACAATTGGAACCAGAGTTGGCAGCAATGGTCCTTAGGAGGTCCTCTTTCAGAAATATGTCGGATTTCGTGGACTTTGAACCAAGATGGCCACCACAGCCAAACTTAGTTTAACGTAGGGCCCTATGGGAAAATTCATTGAATAATCTTCTTGTCTGAAACCACTTGACCAATTGGAACCAGACTTGGCAGCAATGGTCCTTGGGAATTTGCTCATTTTGTCCCGATTGGACAACAAACATGGCCGCCATGGGCAATAGTTGATTTGATTGGCTTTTTTGGAGTTTTCAAAATTTTCTCTTCTGAAACTGCTAGGCCAAATGGAACAAAACTTCACAGGAAGCATATATGGGAGGTCCTTTATAAAGTTTCCTCATTTCGTCCCAATCAGACTATAGATATGGCTGCCATGGGCAGTTCTTGTTTCTGATTGGCTGATATAAAAAAAATCTTCTCCTCTGAAATTGCTTGGCCAAATGGAACTAAACTTGACAGGAAGTATGTATGGGCGGTTGTTTATAAAATTTCCTCATTTCGTCCCGATCGGGCAACAAACATGGCCGTCATAGGCAATTCTTGTTTCTCATTGGTTAATTAAAAATTTTTTTTTTTCTTGAACTACTTGGCCAAATGGAATGAAACCTGACAGGAAGCATCTATTGGAGGTTCTGTACAAAGTCTCCTCATTTTGTCCCAATCGGACTACAAATATGGCCACCATGTGCAGTTCTTGTTTCTGATTCGCTGATATTAAAAATCTTCTCCTCTGAAATCACTGGGCCAAATAGAACAAAACTTGACAAGAAGCATATATGGGAGGTCCTTTATAAAGTATTTTCATTTCGTCCTGATTGGACTACAAATATGGACGCTTTGGGCAGTTCTTTTTTTTTTGAATGGCTGATATAAAACAATCTTCTCCTCTGAAGTCGCTTGGCCAAATGGAATGACACTTGACAGGAAACATCTATGGGAGGCTCTTCCCCAAAATTTCCTCATTTTGACCCTATCGGGCAACAAACATGGCTGCCATGGGCAATTCTTGATTCTCATTGGTTGATTTTGGTAGATTTTTTTCCGTTTCCCATATTTTGGTTGTGAAAACAAGGGAAACAGACTGAATTCTTGTTCAATCCGAATATCCCGTACCGTCATTAGCGTGAAGACTAAATACTGTGTTGTCCACAAAAATAACATTTCTGGATGGAGTTCATCTATTTGGTAATCAAACAGAAGTTCAAAACGAATAAGGTTTTATCGTGTACATTTTGTACACTAGTCAGGGAGGTTTTGAGTACACACAATTACGGTGTAAACCTACTACTGCTAACTTTTATTATACCCCCGGCAAACGAAGTTTGGAGGGGGGGTATATAGGTTTCAGTCTGTCTGTCCGCCCGTCCCTCTGTCCGAAATAACATTGTCTGCAACTCCTGCTACATTACTGATCATTACTTGTATGATTCTCATGAAACTTTATGGAGAGTTAGTTAACTATATGGCGGTCCTACTAAAAGAAGCCTGCCAAGGTAAATGAAGCCTGCAGAAGCCTGCAAAAGCCTGCAGGTTAATGGCTATAGGTACATGGAATATTTTTACATATTATGGTAGATGAAAGTATATTATTTGATAATATCGAAAAAAAATTGATTTTGATATGTAAAAGATACGGCTGTTTGGACTTAGGCATTTTTAACAAAACTTCGTTTCATGTGTTGTTCACAACTCCTTCTACATTACTTGCATGATTCTCATGAAACTTTATAGAGATGTGCATATTGTCAGGATTTTCTGTTTGGGCTAGTAGTTTGAAAAATATGATGATGTGAACTTTGTGTGGGCTTCAAAACAGACATGTTGCTGCTGGGGGTATTAGTCCCTTTCAGGACAGTTCTAGTTATTTTTACTCCCTGTTGTTTTTATGTTACCTGTTACCTAGTCTTTATCTTCCTCCTCTAGCAAGAGCTTCGCTTCTAAAGCGTCTTCCCTATTTGCACCCTAACCCTTACACACGGGGCACTCATAAGATTGGTTATTGTACATGTTTCATAAACATAGTTATTATAAACAGTAACATATATACAGCATGCGAGCTAATCCAACACCATGTAGACGAAGTTAACTATTTATCACACAATCCACTCGTCCATAGTTCACTAGTTATGTATCTATATATTAAACAGACTAAACACTCCTGTCCTCGTATTAGCATTTACTGTTCAAACGCTATCCTTATTCTCATAAAATCTAAAAAAACTTTCCACTGTTCGTTAGGTAAGCATTATTTCTATATAAAACACTCCTGCCCTCGCATTAGCGTTTACTGTTCAAACACTATCCTTGTTATCTTAAAATCTAAAAGAACTTTTCGGTTTTCATATGGTAAACAGTTGTTAACACGCAAGCGAAATACTTAAAATCTAAAATCAGTTGATATCTTACAAGCCTCGGATACGAGTTTTCAGTGAAGACACTATCCACCTCTTAGTATTGCAGAATAAGAATCACAATATAATTCCTGATATAATCAAGTAAAATGTAGATCAAACGTATATATCGAAATTTTATCTGTAATATATAAATACCGCCTATACTGAGAATAAATTTACTCTGACATTAAAAGTAAACGTTTATGGTATAGTTTGTAACACAGACCTCTGGTTAATGTCTCTATACGGACCTGTTCCTTAAAGGTAAGAAAGTGGTATGTTGTACAGTCTATAATTAAATGTAAAAGATTCTCTTCATCATCAAATAGTTCTTGTATTAACAAAGAGGGATTATTACAATCCACAAGAAAAGATTTCAGCTCATGTATAAAGCGATTTCTTATGCTAGACAGCTTTTCACATTTAAGTATAAAGTGAGTCATATCTTCTGGTTCAATGTTACATAATGGACAGTTTGCCGAGACATAGTTTTTTGAAAATCTAGACCTCTGATACTGAAGAATCATTATTCCCGTGGCAATTTTAACTTTAATAGCGGCCATATTTACGGAGTACGGGTCAGTCCCACTACTTTTCCAAATATTATGCACAGTTCCTATGTTTGAATCATTAAAATCAATATATTTCAAAGACGACTTTTCTTTAGCTTCCATTTTTAAATTTTGTAAAAAATAATTATTAATACAGTTATTAACATGTCTATTCCAGCTTATTTTTGATGGTGGATTTTCAATAATATCATAAGGCGACGGCAATCCATAAGTTTCAGTTAAATTATGTAGTTTAGTAAACCAGCTTCCAGACTTTACATCTTTCATAGCCAATTGTCTAAAAGCGATTTCTCTTTCAACGGATTTATCATTTCTAATTATATTTCCAAATGTTTTCAAAATTTTCTTATGAATTTCTCCCTCTATAGGAATACGCCCTAATAATAATAAAGTTGCAGCTATTGATGTGCGTTTAGGCAAGTGCTGAATTTGCTTTAATAATTGACCAAAGAATAATTCCATCTTTTGTATGTCTGTATTTGAGAGAGATATGACATCTAAACCATACAGAAGTCTAGGTATAACATATATTTGTATCAAGTGTACAGAAACTTTTGGATTGACTCCATTCAAACCGTGCAATCCAGCACCCATGAGAGAGTAAACAGTTTTTCTTGCAGTAATAATACGCTTGTTCACAACTTCTTTCACCCCAGTATTTTTTGTTATATTTCTTTCTATTCCAAGATGAACTGCCGATTCGGAAAGTGTTACTGATTCACCATTCAATGACCAAGACTTTGGCAATTTATCATTATATACTAAAATTGTGGATTTTTGCTCACTAAGTATATATCTCAGGTTGTTTGCATGATCTGCCTGTACATTAAGCATTGTTTGTAGTTCATAAGGATCTGTTGAAATTAACGCAACATCGTCAGCTTCGGTTGGGATACCACAATAAATGGGTCCTATACATGCTCCTAATTGATTTCTTTCAAAAGTTTGTAAAAGTGAATTTATAAAAATCTTATAGGCTGTCGGTGACCAAATATCGCCTTGTCGTACACCTTGTCGTTCTTCTATTGAATTTGAAAGCAACCCTTTCAATTTAATTTTTGATTTAAGATTTTCGTACCATTTTTTAAAAAATAACCAGTTGTCCCCCGTTAATCCAAATTTGTGCATTTCCCTCATCAGGCCAAGACGCCAAACAATGTCAAAGGCTTTCCTTGCATCCATTAAAGCCACATATAGTGGTGATTTTGTCTTAATTGCTTGGATTATAAGTTCAGTTTTATGTTTATGGCCTGTACCGTTTGTTGTTGTATTCTTCGGGCCAGCTGTTCAAAAGTTGCACATATTTTCGTTTTAAAATTTTCATTTACTGGAAATTTGCAGGATGTATACCCAATCACTAAGTGCATCTAAGCAAAGATCTGTATAGAATTTTTTTTAATGGTGAAATCTTGGAACTTGGAATAGGGGGTTAACATTTGAACAACTTGACATGGTGAGATTTTTGCTGTATCTGTTGTTTATAATTATAAAATGTTTTGAAGCCCGACTGTTATTATGCCACATGTACAAATTCAGTTCTTACAACCTATTATGATCATGCTTCACACCACCTATGAAATAGTTTTGGATGATAGTTAGGAGAATTATGCGACCAAAAATTTCCATACCTTTGAGCAGGAAGTAGATGTGCCACAGGTACAAAGTCGATACTCCTCTTATAACTCATCATGGTCATGCTTCATACCACCTTTGAATAAGTTCTGGCCTGTATTGTTGCTAAGAACTTAAGTTTGCGACCAAACATTTTGTGACGGAAGGACAGATGGACAGAAGTAAACTAGTATACCGCTACTCTTTCGGAGAGGGGTTATAATTAGTTTTTGCATATACATGTAGTATCTGGCATACTTGGAATACTCGGAATTTATCCTGACAGAACGAAGTCTCGTTACTGAGTTATCCTCAACACAAAAAGGGGCCTCAGTGGCCAAGTGGTCTAGGTAGTTCGTCATGACCACTAATGATTACTAGCCTGTCAACACTCACTGGGGTTGTGAGTTCGAATCTCACCTGTGGCGGGGTGTGTTCAACTCCGATCTAAATTGACAAGGATTGCCAATTTTCCTACCGAAGATCGGTGGTCCTCTCCGGGTACTCCGGCTTCTCCCACCTCCGCGAAATAGCCAAATGTGCTGAAAACGGCGTAAAACCCCAACTAAACAAACAAACAATCAACACAAAAAACATTGTTCCCAAAATAACTCTGTTACAATTTTATTGTCACTGCATTTGTGTATGTGTCTGTATGTTTTCTTTTCTGGTATGAAAAAGATTTCAAAGAATTGTTTGATCAGGAAAACGTTTGAAATAAACATAAACTTGCTGGTGATAAAAAGAGTTAAATAAACACAACAATCGTTATCGATCTTAAAAGTAAGCAAATATTAACTGAAGTACCGGTATATAATTTTGCAAGCTTTTTATTTCATTTCTAACTTGCAACTGGATTTAAAAAAAATCATTCATGAAAAATGAACGTCCAAAATTGACGTCTTCATAATGGCTGTCCGTCGTAATTCTTTCCATAAGATTGCGGTGCTGTTTGACGTTGAACTTAGATCCCAACCAGGTACAAACTACCCGTACTGATTAAAAAGAATCAACATCGATGATCGGATGAAATATAGAAAATTAAGAGTTTAGCCTAAAATTCTGCAATGAAGTACCATCTATTTGTCAAGTAATCGATGCATTTCCAATGGCCGCACTCAGCTATCTCTGGATTAATCGCCAGATCGATTGACACACTGAACTCTCGGCGATCCGTTCTGACAATGCGTGGGAGTTTGTTTATATCTTAATCAATACCTAAAAAGGAATAAACGGGAAAATTAAGAAGACTAAAAAACTAATCTCGATTTTAATAGAGAAAAAAAAATATCATTATTAAACACTGGATTGTCCTTTGTCTTGATTTCTACGATTTCAGTAATGTTTTTTTTTTCTCGTTGATAATTAATATAGTGGCCTTGAGTAACTGTTTTCCATATCTTGTCCTTGGTTGTGGTGTAAAACAATAATATGTTAGCAGAAGAACAAGAAATTGTTATTCCATTGATAGTATAATGTTTCCCTTTTTCATTGCTTTTTGATTCTATTACTAAATAATGAATATATAACTAAATAGTCGAAAGATTAGGTAAACAAGTTATGCAAAGTAAAAAAAAAATCGCCTTTAAGACCTTTGTTATACTGTGAATTCATTATTATTCGTTGTATACCAATTTTCAGGGTTTTCGTGGGCGACGAATTTAAATATCCAACGAAAATTATTATTTTTTCTTTAGCTTAAATACACTGAAGTTTGAAACGACGGAGTTTTGATGTACCTATCCGAGATACGATTAAACAATTGGGATTTTTACAGCATGAACTTGGATACTGACAAATGATGTCAACTATATTCCCAAAGGATACAGTGTTTCATTGAATTTTGTCTTTGGTAACATAAACGCTCGAAAATTCGTATCCACGAAAATGAATCCACAGTATATTGTTTTTTTAAACTTTATATTTAAGCCTTAAGCACCTTAGCATTCATAACGTAGAAGAAGCCAAAAAGAGGTTTACCAAGTGCACTTTTAATGCAAATGCGTTTGTAAGCATCCACGAGCCTCGATTTTTCTTTGCGCACTTATACACGTGCATCTAAAAAAAATTAATTTTGGTTTATAGATAGTATTCAATACTAACTTTTTTAAACAGAATATTGGACTCTTTTTTTTAAATTCCTTGTGTACCTTATTAAAATAAAAATCAAATGATTGTTAGTATATGTCCATACGAGAAAATAATCGACTTGAAGAAAAATCGAAAGTTTTTATATCTTTATTTTTTAAAACATTTTTAGAATAACATGCACAGTTCATCCTGACTTATAATTTATATGTTAATTATGATTGATAAATTACGTAGATAGTGTATTGCAATTTCATCCTATAATATAATTCATATTTTTGTCTTCGTTGAAACACTTCGGTAAATTATCAGGGAAATATTTCTTGCCCCTCCTGTAAGGCAGGCCGGGCATATAGTTGTTCTGTCTGTCCGTCCGTCCGTCCGTACGAGGTTAAGGTTCAGGTTGAAGGTAGTTTTTCATGAAGGAGTTATGGTATCATCCTAAAACTTTGTACATGGATAGCTTGTGATATGAACAGCAGCATTTTGATGCAAAAAGGATGCTGTGACCTTGAGGTCATGAGTCATCGACTTTGAATTTCTTTAAGGAATTTCAATATTAAAATCCAGGTTAAGGGTCAGGTTGAAGGTAGTTTATCATGAAGTACTTGCAGATAGCATTTCAGCTACCCTATCGTTAGGGACTCCAGAGTCAACAATGTACTCACAAAAAAGTCATGTAATTCTTTTTACTTAATAATTACATCATTGGGGGGGGGGGGGTGTCCATTGGACACATCTATACTTGTTTAAAAGTATTCTACTTCAGTTATAAAATTCCCTTCCAGTTTAATTGATTGTTTTTATATTATAATAATCGTATATATTCCTAATGTTATTTAGAAATCAAATCCTACGTAGGTAGTCAAGTTATGTACATGTGTATAATACACCATGAGCATCAATAAAGGACGAAGTCGGAGCCTGATACATTTATCATTGCGCTGGTTTATTAGGTTTATACCCAAGTCATTCGTCAACAATGTTTAGACGTCTTATACTTCATATCTCATGCAGGTCAAAGTATACTAAAAATTGAGTTTTCAGAAAACTATTAAACTTAACTTCAATATATTTTTATGTGTTGTTATTTATTATATCAAGTGATTTCAAAAGATCAAATTTTTACAGCTTTATATTGGTTTACAAAATATGTTTGCTTCACTTAGAACGAAATGTGATACAAATTTGGGTATAAGCATTTTAACCAATTTCTTCCCAGACTCCCATAAGAAGAAGAAGAAGATTTTATTAACCAATTAATGGGCCTATGGAGGGCATAGTTACAGTACAAAACAAATATGATTGAGTTACATATATGAAACTTTAACACCCCATATAACATAAGGGGTGTTAAAGTGAAAATATGCTACTAGTATTTCATAAATCCAAAATTTTAAAGTGTTTTTAGCGCGAATATCATGCCAATACCAAAGCCGTAAGTAAGATAGAGAAAACAGGTCACAAGATAAAAACCCAAAAGACAAGGTAAATTCGGGAAAAAAGATTTCAAAGATATAACCAAAGAGATGAAAACACATAACAAACCAAAGACAATCTGAACAAGATAGCACAAAAAAACTAAAACACTAGCAATTTGAACTCATAAAAAATGCAGAAGGTTTAAACAGTTTATTCTTATACTGATAAATTAATGATAAAATTTTGTAAGTTTACCCTTAATTTAGAACTCTGTAGCGTTACGTTTAAAAAGGAGGTTGTAAAGCCGTGTACATTTAACAGCAATCAATTAAACGTTATTCTCAGAAACCAAAGTACAGTGGCATGGAGAAATTACAATAAATTAGTATATGACATTTACAAAAGAAAACGTCTAGATCAAAGTTGTAAAAAAAAAAAAATAAATAAAATAAAAATTTACCCCATATATGCTAATCGATTTTGTATCAATTTCATAAGTTTGCTTAATTTGTTCAAAACTGAAAGATTTCTGCTGCTCATCAAATCGTTGAATTTAATATTCTAAAGTAAACTAAAATATAACCAAACTTGTACCCTATTTCTTTATTAATATTGCTACAAAGTGGGCATACGCGAGATTTTCAATACCCAGGTATTGGATAAGAGTCCAAAATCTGCACATTGTGACTACATTTTTGTCACCTAACAATTTAATTTAAATAAGAACTTAATCTATATTTGTGTATATACGAAGCCGATCCCTTCATATTCAAAAAGGTTCAATAGAAAAAAGGTTATACAAATTATAACAGAATATTTGTTATAAGGAAAGGTCATGCAGAGGGAATACAAATGTGGCAAAGATAGTTTAAGAACAGGAAATGAACATATGAAAGTAAAGGGCTTCACTAAGCGGAGCATGACACGACCGCAACATGATTTTTGGCACCTTCAACCCCCTGTATCTCAAAAACTGTAAAAGACAGTAACAATTTGTTGACATACTCATCAAGATGAATTAAAATAAAAAATCTCAATTGAAATAGGATGAAAAATAAAATTTTTCATGTTTCCCCCAAATTGCTTACTTTGACTCCTTGTATCTCAGACACAATAAAAGATAGAAAAAACATTGTTGGCATACTAATGGAAGCATTCACCAAGGTGAATTAAAAGAAAAAATCTCCATTAAAATTGGATGATTTTTTTTTGGCCCTTTTAACCCCTTATATCTAAAAAAAACTTAATATGTAGAGGAAATCTGTGGACATAATACTGGAGACACTCGACAAGATTGAAAGGAAAAATCCCCATTAAAATGACAAATAAAATTTTGAATCGTCTTGCAAAATGGAAAATTTTGGCCTCTTTAATCCCTTTTATCTCTGCAACGACACAAAAATGCCTTGAGTAACTTTATAGTAGTTCTTGTGAAGAACCTTTTTACAAAAAATCATTAAAATCGGATACGAAATATAAGAGTTTCGAAAATTAAGGTGTGTCCCTTTTTTGGCCTCTAATATCTCTAAAACGGTATGAGATTGTGTAAAATGGGTCACATACATTTTTGTTCCATTTTTGTCAAGGAACATCATAAACCAAAAATCATAAAAATCGGATTAAAATTTAAAAATTACACCAAAATTATCAAAAAACCCTTAATGCCCCCCCTCCCCCCCAGAAAAAAACAAGCGGGACCAGATTTCCAAAAATCAATCCCAACCTGTATTTCTTACGGAAGACCATTGTGGTGAAATGTCATATTGATACTTTCAATAGAACAAAATTAAATGAGCGGACGCCAAACCAATGTCCGACGACGATAACGACAGGCTCATACCATAATACGACCACAGATATTTGCAGTCGTATAAAAATGAAAGCATTTACGTCATAACTGTACAATAAAGGGAATCGCTCTATGTACAGTAATCTTTTCCTGATTCTAAACCATATTTGCCACTTTTGTACAGAATATTTCCCACAGCGATTCAGTTTGATCCTACAATAGCAATATGTTGGTATAAATTCTGACGATTATAATTTTATTCAGTTGATCAGAATATTTCTATCTATCATTTTTGTACGCGAAAATGTTTTTTTTATGAGTTATCTCTCTTTTTACGGCTGTTCTGAAAAAAAAAGTTCTATGTAATCAAAACCGTTAATTGGTCTCATCTTTTACTAAATGCTTGGTCAGTGAGTTTTTTTTTCTAACCACGCACGTACCGCAATTGTCTCACGGATTATATATTTTTATTGCTTTGAAATTTTATTTAAAAAATATTCAAAAGGTTATATCATTGTTTTCACTGACGACATAAAACTAAAAGTTATTTTTTAGGCGTTGACATCATTTGAAAGTATTAAAATTACTTTGATGTTAAGGATTGTGAAAAATAATGCCATAAGACACCATTTATACAAAATTTGCATCTTTTAATTACTGAATGAAAATGTACGGATTTAATAGTGACAATATTTGACCAAAATCCCAATTACCATCAGAGTATTGATTCGTTTTCATATAGTTAGTCATAATTTATGAATGGGATATGGTTTTTCCAGAGGATGACCGATCGATGTTCCTTGTTTGTGTTGCCATTGACAATTATATTAAATCAATGAAAAACAAGTGATAGACAAATTGTTTCATTCATTACAGAAAATGAATGAATAAATTCTTATGAATGAAAAAAAAATGTCGGATTCCCATTGATAAAACGGACTCTGGGAAATGCAACTCAATAATGCAAAGTATGCATTACTTGTGCAAATTATTTTTTAAAATAGTTATTTTTGTACATTTTGTATATTTTTTTACCCATGCGGCCTCTTCATTATCACTTTTTATTGGAAAAACCATAACTGCTGACATGAATCAGCAACGGGGACAACAGAACTGAAGGTCACTGCAAATAAAAAAAAATATAGTGACATTTAAGCGATACTGTTGTAAATTTGGTTGTTATTATTTTTTATTTTCTAATATTTGAAATTTCAACTATTAAAATCTAAATAGTTTGTATATTTCAAGCCATATATATTTATTTTCACAGTTCAGATTAAAAAAAAATTCATAAAAAGTATGTTTTTAACAAAAAAAATCGACTTTGCATGATAAAACTTTTGAAACAAAATAAAACTTTTCGCATGGAATGGGCAATATTTCAAATGTATAATTTTACATTTGTTTGATTTTTTGTGTCGTAACTTACTACTTCAGTTTTGCTACAAGTACGGATAAATATCGAGAGTTCACACAAGTTTGTATGTATATCCTTGAAAAGTAGAAAAAAAGTCTTTATTTTGATAAAATATGTTATTGTTGTCAAAGGTTGATGTACATCGTGTAGTATAGTTTCAGGCTTGATGGCAAACACGTTATAATGTATCTTTTAATGACATATTCTATAATTTATAGACTAACAAAAAGGTAAATTACACAGTTTAGAAAAGAAGATTAATTAGAAAGGTTTTTATTATATAAATAAGACTGATCTGTTTATTGTAATTGATATATATATAATATTTAAAATTATTTCGAAATTGTACCTCGTATCAAAATAATATAAAAATCACCCTGCATAATTTTTTTTTGTAAACGGTTTTGGAAATCATCGAACTGATACTGTACAAGGGAATGTAGCTTTGTCCTTAGACGCTTGTTGACCATTCTGGCCCACATTCAGGATTGTTCTCTAACCTTCCTAAGTTATTGTTTTGGCAATCCCAATTTCACCATTGGGCAGTGCTAATAAAAGATAACTATTCGAAATAGGCAACAAAACAGGTATCATGGTTTGGGTATAATTATATTCAATTCAATCTTTTATTACCATACAAACTATAAAACAAAAATATTATATAAAAATATTATAAGGATGCGTTCAATAGAACAAAAGTAAATGAGCGGAAACTTAAATGTTTACGGACGACGTTACCGACGACCACAGGCTCATATTATAATACGTCGTAAAAAAAAGAAAAAAGATACAAATGCTGTATATGTTTAAAGGTCAGTATTAAAAGTCTTAGTCCCGTCCTCAGTTCAAATGACCGTTTTAAAAAGGAAACAGTAATTTCAACAAGAATAGGTGGGTTTAGTATAATATTAAGTTTGTTTATATCATCCAGAGCAGTTAGGATGATACTTCAATAGTTTTATCAAAATAGTCTTCTATAAGTTCGTTATCATTAGAGTAAACTAAAAGAAAATGTTTCTCATTTTCGACTTTGTTAGTAAAAAATTTACACACTCTCAAATCTCTAGGGATCTTTTTATACCTTACCCTCGCAACTGACAAGCAATGTTCATTGATACGAAATTTTGTATTTGAATTACGAGATTCAGGTTTATCACATCTTAGGTAAAAATTCCTGCGTGTATTATTTTTGATATTTTTGTAAAGATATATTTTATTACTGTCACTCAGATCATAATGTCATTAGCAGTTTCTAATCAACTCAAGGTAAGACATAAACTGTGGACAGATGTATGTGTGTGTATAACTCAGTATTGGTACTTGCTTCATTTTTAGTATTTATTCAGTGATCATGGATTTAGATATACATGTAAAAAATCATGATTCATATTTTAAATTCCCTAGTAGATGTTAAATTATTATTTTAATTGTCTGGAGAGATATTACTGTTTAATGATATTTCCGTTTTGAATATAATTTGTTTTTCATTCTAAATGTATATTTTCAGTAAAAAAAACATTCGAAACAAATTTATTCGTATTCTAGAAAAATTAAATCAACATAATGAAATACGAGTCCATCCTACATGAATTATACACTCGATGTATAACGCCTGCTGTTATTCAGCAGTGCGTGGGCACAGAATCTTTTCTTGACTCGTTATGCCTCTCTGTGTGTTTTCTTTAAATGTTTTTCATTCTATTTTCATATATATCAAAGAGTAAAAACTATGTATAGTTAATAATCTGAAGTATCTTCACAAACAAAGCCAATTTATATATGCATATGAGCACCTGTTAAATTAAATTTTCTCCTTTCTAACAAAATGTCAGAGAGGAAAATTCTCGATCTCTCATTCTTAACTTTGATGTTGACTATTCCTGATCGCCACGTTGGTTTCTAATTGACTATCCCTGGTCGTCAGTTTGTTTCTTACTTTGACTATCACTATCGCCACGTTGGTTTCTAATTGACTATCCCTGATCGCAACGTTATTTTCTTCTTGACTATCCCTGATTTCTTATTTTAAACTATCCATACTTTCAGTCGTTTCTTTCTTGGCCTCATCATTACGTCATTCAATACTTTAAATTGTCACTTAATTATGAAAATGTAAAATTATTGTGTCTTCTTGAATTTCTCTGAATTCCATAAAATACATGTTTTATATAATTATATTAATTTCTTCCGAATTTAAACAACAAATTTTCACTTATATATTAAAATGTTTTTTTTTATTTCTTTTGAAGTTTGAGTTTGTATTTTACGTAAATATTTTCCTTCTCGGAAACTAACGAACCAAAACGATAAGATTAAGCAGAAATGCAAATTATTGAAATCAGAAAACATAGCAGAATATTGAAGAATAAACAACCCTAGGAGCTATTATCGTCAACAGAGAACATGCAACTTATAGGGATACAGAACAAGACAACACAAAATTTAAACAAAAGTGAATACCATCGTTGCTCTAGCGAGTTAGCGTGTCCTGATGCTGGAACGACTCCCATCATACTCCAAGCAAACCAGGTATCATATACTTTATAATACACTTAAAAATAATAATCATTGTTAACTTTGAAATATTCACAAAATATCTCTTTGGTTAGCAGAGCACCCTCCACACAAGAGCTATAGTCATGTAGGCAAAATACGACAACATAAGTGCTGGCACTTTTGCACTGAACAAATAAGATACAAAAAAAAAAAAAACAATTTCGGTGTTAATTGAAACTTTATACCGATCAATCAAATCAAATCGTGATTACAATCAAAGCTTGAACATACAACAGCTAATGAATTAATAATGCATATATGAAAAGCAGTATAACAGAAAAGTGAGCCAATTTGTATATTTACGATGAGCAAAATAATCTTTACCTACCCACAACGCCACTCACCTCGAGATCCTAAATTTCTAACCCCAAAGCGCCTAAAATCTTTTAACTGACATGTGCTCGAAAGTAAAGCAATTCTTCAACATACAAATATTAACTTGTATACTAAAATTAATATACTGCTCCATGCCCAGAGGAATCTAATCGACCATTATTTTGGTGTATTTGACCCTATTCATGATAGGCAATTTCAATAAGCATATCCTGTTTACGACGGTCTATTTAAAAAAAAACATACCCTTTTCATGCCCTGCAATAACAAAAAACATGCACCGTCCAAGACAAAATGAGAGAATTTATAAGAACTCTACTTGCGGATTAAATATTGGAAAATTGGAAAGAATTTACAGAATATTAAAAATGAAACATTTTTCTTAACAATCTGCATTTTAAGCATAAAATTATACATCTGAGAATTATAACCTTGTTCTATAGACAATTGTACAGACATTGCTAACCCGTTCTAGACAGAAAGATTGTGAAAATTCGAGTGTTGACTGATAAGTTTAGAATAGTCCTAGAAAACAATTAATGTGCGACACTATAAATACAATGTACTAATTTCATATTTATTTTTCTATTTATACGAGCAATTTTAGGGGATGTTATTTTTAAATATAAGATAGAATTTGCAAATTCGGTGTTTTAAAATTTTAGGATATAGATATTCAAACATATTCAAATCACATTTATCATCATAATTATGTCACACCAGAGTTCTAATATTCAAAAATAAAACCGATACAATAGTCCAAAAATGTTTTAGATTGGTTTCCAACTTTCAAAATTTCAAAAGAAAAAACTATCTATAAGGACGTGGCCTTGCAGGAAGGCTATACTCTTTAGACCCCCTTCCCCCAAAAAATAAAATAAATAAACTATTTTTAATAAAACCTATTCAAGGCACCGAAGTGTCATAAAAAAGTCAATTGTTAAGTGCAAAGTGTCAATATTTAGAATTCTGTTTGCCTAGGAGATACATCTGTATATAAACGATTCGCTTCTACCCCTGTCTAGCAAAGATAAGGGGATAAAGTTCGCACTGATTATTATTTTGTTTGTATTCAAATATGTGTATTATAAAATATATTAAATCTTGGACCATATAGAAAAACATTGAAGTACAAATCATGTTGTTGACAGTGACTGGAAGGCTTACCCCCCACCCCCCACCCCCCCAAAAAAATAAAAATAACATTACCATTAAAGTTTTATGTATATTTTTTATTTTATATATTTTCACTTGACCTAAGGACACGATTTCGGTTGGTATCCTAATGCTTCTGAGAATTTGTGACCTATCTTCACCAATAAATAATAGATTATTAAGTTTTTAATTAGTTATCTTTGATAAAAATAGAGTATTGTGTATGGCTGAAATTTGAAAAATTTCTCTTGTGTAAAGTATTCTTTCATCTTGTAATAATATCAAAATTTAAAAGAAAAAAAAGACTGTGCTGTATTGACAATATAATCAGACAGAAGACAAGGACATAATTATTTACATCTAGTCAATTTACAACTCAGTTACTAGAAATTTTCTTGTCTGTTTTGAAGCTGAAAAAATACATGTTAAACTCAGTATGAGTGGAAGCTTACAATTTGCTGGGCAGAACAGTTTAATTTTCTAATAAAGATTTCTAATTCCCAGCGTGTCAAGAGTTATAGAATACTTTTCTGAAATTAAATCAAATCTATTCGAGTTTTAATTGCACTTTTTCTATCTTTTATGTTTTATCTCGAATACTACATTGTATTTGTCAGCGGCAGGCGTCTTTTAAATAGTATGGAACTGTTGCCATTCATTACCTTAACACTCGACTGGCTTTATGTTGGGACGAACACATATGTACTTCATTAGTTAAAATTGTCATGTTTTCCCCTCTCCTTTTGGAGAAGCAAACAAATGTTTTTAATTGTACCGTTACTTGTATACCAGTTATTCACATGTTAAAACAAAAGAAAGAGAAGAAGTGAAAAATATATAATAAAATGAATATTTACAAAATATTGTTATGTGATTCTGGAAAACGATAGACATCATGCTAATTTTAAACGGTTTTACTAACATTTTCAAAAGAGCAAAATTAAGAGAGATACTTCAGACTCTGCGTAGGTAATGCTTGAAGACTAAAGAGTTATCCAGTTGTAAAACCAGTTAGAAACCTAAATATTCTAAACATGTGAAACAAATTTCAACCATCATCATGGCAAATGATTACTATAATAATTAAATTGTGGAAATTCAATGATTTAATGACGGGCAATGTTTGCTACGTGTACGCAGAGTTCATTTTTGTGATTTTATATCCTTATTTTCCCTCTAATATACCTGACATAATGAAATGGACAAGACATTCTATCAAACAATGACATAGTATACATATGATACATGTATATAAAGCAAGTGAAAAATATAGGTTCTTCTTATTAAAAAGTCATTAGAACTGAGGACAGAAGACCTTTGAACTTGTTTTTATCAGTACTATTAAACTTGTTCTATGTTTCACTATTTATTGCAATTGTATATATTTTTTTTGTCGCAAGTCAAATGACTTATATGGCAATAAAATTTTGAATTGAATTAAATTAATATATAATTCTCTTTATTTACGAAATTTAACCTTCGTGCGAAATTTATTCCAAGAAAATGTATAAACAATTTTAGCGGTGATCGAGGTAAGAATTCATAAAACTATAATACCATAGTCAAAATAAAGAATGATTCCGCTTACAAATTCAAAGGAATTTTAAGGATTGCCATTGTCCACTGAATACTGTAATATCTTATTATTAAATATGTATTATCTTCATTTGATGTACACTATTGAAACTTATCTTGTTACTTTTTTCAGCATTTTTATGTCATTATCAGTGACTTACTATAGTATAAAACTGCAGTATTTTTGGTATCTTTAAGTGCAACATGACTTAAATCTCATATCTTTTTGTGAATGTGGAATTTTTTTCTGCTGTATAATACACCCGTCGTGAAGTTCAACAAAGTAGATCCAGTGGTAGTCACAAATCGGTGGAGGTGCGTGAAATGTTACGACGGTGGGAACAGGTCCCACATGATATTGGAACACTGTAACGGTCAATCGTTTCGTGATGGCGACCGTAAAATTTCATAAGTGATGACATCAACTTACCTTTATAAAACCCTGGTTAATCAGCTTTTTTGACGGCAGTAATCCTCTTTGTCAAAAGTCATGGTAACTCATGCATGCCCTGGAATATCGGATAAGCTGAGAAATGTAGACGCCATATGCAGGCGATGCTGGTATATTGCTACTCAAGTAAGGAAAGTTAACAATAGGAAAGTTGAAGTCACCACGTTTGTCATAAAGTTTTGTTTTCAAATGTCCCTCGTCGTCTATTTCAAGAAACAAATCCAAATATGAAGCGGACTTCGATGTATCTCTGGTATCCTTAATTTCAAGCCAACTGGGATATATGAGATGTAGAAAGTCTTGGAATTTGTCGTTAATAAAAGACAACACATCTAAATAACGAAAAGTGAAATTAAAGTATTGGGCTAGTTTCTTTTTGTTTTCACGTAGTAACCCTTGAATAAAGTCGGCTTCTTATAAGTACAGAAACAGATCGGCGAGGAGAGCACAGTTGGTTCCCATTGGAATTTCGATTGTTTGTTGAAAAATTCGACTGCCATATTCAACAAATATGTTGTCCATGAGAAAATCTAACATGTTTGTAATTTCATCTTCAGAATACTTTTTGTCAGAATCAGAGTGATTCTTCGCGAAACAAGCCTTTTTTTCTACCCAAAACTGGAAATTTATACCAGCATGTGTCATTTTTCTTGAAAAAAAAAATTGATGAACTAAAATCTTTGAAAGAGGTTTTGTAGACCATTAGCTGATCCAGCAATGTACCTTTCTATAAACGGATTCTTATGTAGTTTAGGAATCCAATAAAGAGCAGGTAGGTCCATTTCTTCCACCTTTGTTGAAATGCCAAAGGAATGAAGAACGGTCTTGTGGTTATCAAGGACTTCCTGCTTAGTGATTGTGGTCGGTGTATAAGTGGGGTCCCCCGCAGTGTTATCTATTCCCTACTCGTTTCTAAGACACTTAAAATAATAGTTCTTGCAGACAATAACGATGTTATTGGGGGCTTTGTCCCCCTGGACAATTACATGTTTGGTCATGGAGGGGAGTCAAGTTTTCAACAACCTTGAGATGTAGCTTTAGTATATCATTTGCTTCTCACATAAACGAAATTACTGATGTCTTAACACTTAAATTAACAGTTGTTTTATATTTGAATGTCTTACTGTTTACTTTGTCATCTTTCAAACATTATACACATATATTTATACTTATACTGTACTCTTGTTGCATACCTGTTTAGTATGCCTGAGCTACTTAATAATGAAAAAGAAAAAAAAGAAATGTATACACCAGGCAACGAAAACTTTGGTGTGTTACTAATGAGAAAGGGAACGTTTTCACTTTTGACAACAAAATTACAAGCTTTCTATCAAAAGATTTCTCAACTAAATATAGAATTATTATTATTATTATTTTTATTATTATTTTTACTACTTGCTTTATTATTATTATGTAATTTTTAGTCTACATACATTGTTGTAATTTAGCTAATCGTAACTAAAGATTCCAAGTTTTGTAAAATCATATCACAAAAAAAAATTCCGACACAGAACTAATATAGAAATACTTTTAGCAAAAGATGGACAAGCAAAGTTTTTAATTAGGCACCGTGAAAGCTTTGAAAAGCTTTTATTTTTAACTCAGTGGTAATGGAAGAAACAGGTGTGTATTTTAAAAATTTAATATATAACTTTTGGTGTTTATAATGATCGTGCTATATAACACTTTCCCGGTAACCATCCCTTCTCTCTGCTATAAATCATGATGTCACATTTCATATTTTTTGTTCCAAAATTAGAGATTCTAATTTGTCGTAAAACATTACCTTAATAGCAACATGACACCCATATCCGTTCGTATAATTTGCTGTCTTAAATATTAGATATTTTCTACAGTTTTGTTTATTTTCTTGAATCAGTGTTATGATTATTTAGATTTTTTTTGGCTATTTTTGTTATTTTTAATAATTGTCATCGGATAACACGCCTTTCAATGTTTGCAATTTTTTTTATGTGAAAAATTTGTGCAAAGACGTATTTCTTTAAAAGTATTTAAAATTGAAACACGGATTATGAAAGACAAAATAACAGATATATATCAATTTAGGATACATAAAAGCTTTTTAAAAATAACATTTTTGCATATTTTTAATGAATATTTTACAAAACAAACCTCAAATTTGTTGTAGCTTCCAAAGAGAAAACGTATTTATATATTTCGAAAGGTGAAATTTCAAGTTTTTTTTTAAACTAACATAAATAAAATTCAGAAAATGGATAAAAAAATATTTTTAAAAAAGACAAGGCTTGATTAAGTTGATTAATGATTTTTAACTTACGCAAATAAATGAACAACAGAAACATATTTTGACTTGATGTAAACAAATAATAAACTAAATGAAAATTATGAAATACGCAGAAAATACATAACAATCACAACACATTTCTGTTTATGAGTTATCATTTCAGCCAAGATGGTTTTAAATTCTACAATACACTAAGTTATATAACAAACAAAAATAAAATCAACAAAAATATTTACTTTTTATGATATAATTAAAATGTTTTTTTCAACTTTAACTTTTACTATGTGATATTTTTTGTATCATTATTAAATTCCAAACAAGGAATAAATAGTAATAAAGTCATCTTAAAATATTAAATCGGATTTTGAACAACAGTCCATCACAAAGTATCGAGGAAGTTTTCAAATATATTAAATTAATATAATCTGGATAAATGCATCCGTGATTCTAAAGTTCTGTGTAAATTCACTTCCACCCACGCTAAATGTTACTGACTTGCCAGATCAATGAAAGCCACGACAGTTATTTGCTGCTGCTGTTAATCAATAGTCCTATAAGGATAACATTAGTAGTTGGCTTTTCCTGTAATATAACTTTGTGTTTTTTTCACCATTAGAGTTGATGAATGATTTAATAGCATACTTCAATCTTTTAACTTTTTTATTCTCAAGCGAATGAACCACATCTAAGTTTCTAAAATCATTAATGAATATGAATTATAAAACAACAGACAATACAGGTATAATAAAGTCATAAAACTTGTTCAAACCCATCCTAAGACTATTTAATAGCATCTCTTCATAATACATTTTTGTTGAATTCATAATTTTAAGGTTCGGTAGCCAGTTAAGCTTACAATCATCAACATTTTTTCTAAAGTAAAATTCAGAAATAAATATATTCATTTTGTTTCTTTAGTTATGAAATTATTATTACTCAGTAAAACATTTATGAGTTTTATGATAAACTTTGCCTTATACGATTCCACAAAAGGAAAATGATCATATTACAAATAAGACAGTATATTTTAAAACAATAAATTAGGTTTTTATTTTTTTAAATTCATTTTTATATGAAATGAACAAAATTTTACTGTGGAAAAATTAATATATCAGTGATCTCAATGAATAATTGAATTAATTTATGGGCTTTAATTTTATTATAACACAGAATAAATTTTTATTATTGGCTTAATGATAATTTAATGATAATAATAATAAGCGCTGTAACCCTTTACCAAAAGATTATAACCTTTGTACCCAGATTACAAATATGCCTTTGAAGTACTTGATACGGATATAAATACATAGGAATGAAAACATAAATTACATAGAAAAGTATATCTGAAATTTTATGGTAGGTTGACACCTAAATTAACTAAAAATTGATACATTTTAATAAGTGTAATTAATAATGAAATGAAATTCTGATGAAAATGAATTGTTATATTTTTAAAGTCTACAAATGCTTGCTTGTTGGTAATAAAAATCAGGCGTAATAATTCCATAAAGTAAATTATTAAATAAAAAAATAATGAACACTATCTATTGTGTGAGCAAAGGTTGGCTGAAGTCATCTGCGAAAAAGGGAGTATCGTTTTGATTTTAAAATAGGAACCGAAAGAGAGTCTCCAAACGTAGTAAAACTGTTTGTACATTTACTCAATTTAAAACATTTTATCCCATGAAATTTCACATTCACGAATTCCTTTTCAACAAGAACTATAATGAATTTATTCTTTTTCTTTGGCTAAGTTTCGAAACTGTTCTGAGATATGTGCAAAGATATATATTAGGACACATTTTAAGGCCATAGTTGGGAATGTCTTAGAATGCAAATTAAAGCTGTAAGATGCTGTATTATATGCCGTCTTAGGACAAAACTTAAAACCTTAAGATGGGTTTTCTTTTGCCACAATAGTGATGTGAATGAGGAAACTTTCACCACTTTATTTAGTCCGAGATTTGTCTTACCTCAGATGATCTGTTTTAGAGTTGGCTGAGGCCGTACCACGGACAATGTAAATTCCAAAACAGGTCGTTTGACGTCAAAGGAATCTTGTACTTCACGTGAATTTGGTATTGCAGTAATTGCAGGTCACTGAAGAATCTTTTTGTCAGTCTAAAAAGTAGTCCAGGGAGGAAAACGTCTATACAACTGAGATTGCTACCACCACTGAGGAGAGAAAAACAGATTTGAAAGCCGAAAACAGTCTTAAAAATTGGTTTTATATCCTGTAGTTTTGTATCTTATCACTGATGGATTGAAAAAGATGGAAAATGTGTTTTTTCTCCTCATACAAATGTTTTAATATTGGCAAGAAAAATTCAGAAGCAATAAAATAAAAAGAAAAGTCCACAACCAAATCAAAAGACAAAAAAGAACAGTAACACAAAGAATAAATATAAATGAAAAACAACATAACAACCAAAGAAAATTAGAAAAAGGATAGCACAAAAACTATAGAATTAGTTATGTGATATGAAGTACTCCGGCAGCGGGATCCGTGCCATTGCATATGGCTAAAATCGGGTTAGGTTTGTAAGACGTGAAATATTAACAGAAGATGTTTGACATGATTAACAAAGGCCGAAACTTGTCATGCTGTAAAATTTTCTCGCTAGGTTAAAAAAACAAACAAAATGTATATGTCACACGAATGTGTATGTGTAGTCCCGGGGAGAACAGCAAATTGAATCATTCTCATACTATTTATCCAATATGCTTTCATTTTGTCATAGTAGCAAAAAGATACGTACGAACTGTTTATCCTTTAAAGCAATGAGCGTTCTCATTTCTTGTTTGTTGTTTTTTACTTGTATGTGTTTGTTTCTTGTAGCTATTTGTCTTGTTTTCAATACTGTCTTTAATCTCTGAGTTTTAGGTTGAATTTCGATATATTCTGTGATACCAATTTCAATGCACAAAATGTGTATATTTCGTCAACTGACATCTCATCAGTTGTGACCACTGTTTTCAAATGCCAAAAGGGGTAATCGAATCCCATTTAAAGCTATTCACGAGGGAGATTTTATCCATTTACATTTTTTTATTGGTTTTGTTATGTTTTGTTTTAATGAGCCGGTTCGGTGTTTAGTTGTTTGCTTCAGAACATTTGATAAGTATATTTTCAAAATATTGTAGTCTTTATTTTTAATGGTGTATATATATATAACACGTAAGCAAATTTAAAGTTATTTTTACTCTTTCTATTAAAATAATGTTCTCTATTATTTTTGCTTTCATGTAATTATAAGTCTCGTTAGTGACGCCATCATTCTTGTAAGTTCAATCTTCTCCCAAACGATTTTGGCAATTAAAACTACTTGACTCAAAGTAAGTGTAAAACACATACAGGTCAAGGTAGAGAAATTAATTATAGAATAATTTAACGATGTCTTACATGTATGTAAATGTGTATCCTGTCATGCACTTACATATATAGATAGCCTTCCTCTAATTAATTTATAATTATGTACATACGATGACAATAAGAATTTTAGTATTTCCAAAATTTTACATGTAAGATAAAACGCATTAATAAAATCAAATTTGACAAGCACTTCAAAATAAAAATAATATGAAACAATAACAGATATTTGTCAATGAGACAGCTTCCCGCTACACTTAATATGGCAACAGATAATAACCATCAAGGGATCATTGTTTAACCGTTGACTAAGAGCAACAGACCAAACATGGACAAGTATAAAAATGCTTATCAAGAAAAAAATTCCACAAAATTTTCAAATAACCTACATAATCAATGTAAGTTATGTTCTGTATTAATTTAACCAAACAATAAACTGACTGTCTTCATTAAAAAAGAGAACATGTTTCAAGGGTGTTCTAATCAATGTGGTCTTTTTTTGTCTTTTTTCTGTCTAAAATTTAATTTAATCGAAAATGTTGTGATGACCAGGAGAGATGGATTACTTTAATTAACACGTAAAATACTAAATAACACATAGTTTTAGTAATTTGCCCGTGTATAGCTCTGTCCTTAGATGGTTTTGGCTTTACCCCTTTCGGTTATTTTGGCATTTGTGAATTCGCTCTTCAACGATTTGGATTATTGTTTTGGTTTTCAACATTTTAGGCCTTGAATACAACTGATGAGTCGTAAATCGACGAAATGTACACATCTTGCGCATTAAAATTGGTATCAAAGATTTTTACTTTTGAGGTTTTCGTTTATAATATCAGATTTCCCAAATTTTGGCCTGAAACACTGCTAGACATAAATTGTTTGCACATTCAGTTGTATTAAAGATTGTTTATTTATAATATGTTCCTGATAATAAAGCAGTGGATTAAACCAAAACTAGAAATAAAAAAGTAATTTATTTTATGCGTGGAAAGAAGGTTAAGTATTTAAAAAAAACCAAAAAACAAATACAAAACAAAAACATTTTATAATTATTTCTTCAAGAAGACAGTGTGCATTTGTACTCGTATTAACAGGACAACATTTATCACTTTTTTAAGAAATATATCTGACTTCTTTCTTCTTGTGTAATAATTGTTATTTATTTATCAATAATTATTAATAATTATTAAAATAAGTTTAATTCGCAATTTTTACACGATAAGAAATAAAATTACCACAAATCCCTCTGTTAACATGCTGGAAATGTCCCATAAACAAAATTTCATAAGCATTAAACCAAATTTGAAGAACACATATGGTTACGAGTTAATTTATGAACTTTTCATTTCTTCTGTATGAAATTATGCCTGAATACAGTATTGTAATCAAATAAACCATTGTATATACAGAAAAATGCTAATTTGTAATAACTATCTTCGACTATGAATTGTCTATAAACAAGAATGTCTTGTCTTACTCGTAAACAATATTCTAGTACAATAATTATTAAATTATTCTCCGTAGTTTCTTTTTACGGTTATTTTTTTAATGAAAATATATTTCTCTCGAGATTATGTCTTGAGAAAAACAGACATTTTTGTAGAGTCCGTCCATGTCTGGAATTAAATTTATACAATATGTGCAGTCATTGTTGTTGGGTAAACTTTCAGTAGAAAGGAACTACATTTAATTGTGGAACGTAATAAAAAAAAAAAAGCACCTAATTTTGAACATTATTGCATCATCTTGAAGGTTCCTCAACAATCAGTCAAAATCAGACACCTATATTTCAAATATTAGGTAAACAATATCGAAAATGGCTTTATTTAGGTATTGTTTGGCTTCGGGCACCTTTGGAAAGTAGGATTTGGAAATGCACATACGTTGCATGAATTATTTTTTTGTTTTTGATGTTTTTTAAAATTTTGTTTTGTTTTAATTCTGCTAGGTTAAATGAGTAAAAAGAAATAAAGAAAATGGTTTATTAGTAAAATGTCAACACTATTTACATAATAATTTTAATAAGTCTAAATTTATCCTAATTTTTACCTGTAAGTGACATGGCCAAGGTAGAATTGTCGTACTTTCCATTCATCATAGTAGTTTCCAAATTTGTACACTGTAAGAACGTCTTTTTAATTTCTTGTTTTTTATTCTTTACTATGAAAATTTTCAGTTTGGCATGTACACTTGGTATTTTTTCACCATGGCTTAATTGCCTGAAAGTCTGAAAAAATGTGAAAGCTTCAATATTAGAACCAAAATAATAAATTAAAAAAACCATTTGAAATGTTATTGTGACAAGAATAAACATCGAAATGCAAAGTTTTCTTTAGAAAGAGTACAATTTCCGAAGCAGCCTCTCATTTTGACAATTTAAGATTAACCTACTGAGGAAATGAAACGACAATAGCCTTGCGATAAGTACATTTTCTCGAAACATTTTAATGTATCAAAACAAATATAATCAAGTGATCTTATCCAGTGACGCGAGGTTGACGCCAAATAACCTCAGGTTTATTGATAGGTTGAAATGGAAAATTCGTTTATACGTAGAGCATTGAGCAGATTTGTATTGCTGTTAGTCATCTTGGAAATTTTCTTATTCTTATTGGTTTTATTTTTGCATTTATAGTGACATGTAATACTGGAAAAAATAACTTATAATCATTAAAAACCATGTAAATGAAGCAAACATAAGTTCTTTTATCAGAAAACCTGACCAAGGAGACGTCAAACTCTGATCAAATGAACCACAATTTACATGAACTACAATATATATATATTTTAGATACAGAGGATCTAAATTTATTAACACGGACATACAATTTTCAAAACGCAACTGACGGATAGTTTTCGCGAATATAATATACCATTCTTTTCCCATGTGAGACCCCGACATTTCAAATTACAAATGCATTTGTATTATCAACATTGTTTGAACAAAAACTCGACTGTAACCAGGTTTCATCAACGAAGTAAAAATCCATCGTGTCATTCTCGGAAAGAATATCGAATTATCTTTGCCAGCTCGATCATCCAATATCACTCAAACCGAGTGCTTTCCGCCTACGCAAAACTAGCAGCAGACTTCGATCGATAGTTGATTCATCAAGATAGTCGAGGTTTTGGTGTGAAACAAATGAATATAGATGCTATTGTCGTTTCATTTCCTCAGTAGGTTAATCTTAAATTGTTATTGTATTTACACTCTCAACAGAGCCTATGCTACATAGGAATTATGTAGAGTTCGTTAGCTTAATGTTTAATTACCTTAAATAATGATTTGTGAACAAGAGCATTATTGTCATTTTGTGAATGAAATTGGAATTTTCAGAATGGTTCTTTGGAAACAAAAGAATCCGAGCAGGAAATTTTCAATGAATAACAATTACAAACTGGAAAAGCCTGCTCTGATTTTGTTTATTTGTTTTATATATTTTCAAAATCTTTTTTTATAATTTTATAATCACGTTTTGTTAATGTTCTTAATAGTATATGTATAAAATTGATACATTCGATTTCCAATTAAAGTTTTTAATTCGTTTGGCAGAAATTTTAGGAGAGACACTTTGTTCAAGAATTCTGGTATAAAATTTGATGTATTATGTTTTTATTCTTGCATTCTTTTCCCCTCAATGAATTCGTAATATATTTCAGAAATGGAGTGTATTTTGTCAAGAAGATGTTAAAATTGAGCCTTTGCTATTAAATTAAATCTTGTGGCTCCAGATTTTCTCGTTACTTTTTAAAGACATTGTTAAATCTTAGATAACTTCAGTATAATATTTTTTTTACAGTTGTGCATTTTTATGGTTTTATCATAGATTTTTCTTTACAAACCCGTTCATTTCCTAACTTGATGCCGCACAAACTGGAAACCAGAGTATACAAATATTGAAAAAAATCAAAGCAATACAATAAGAAGAAATTCATTATAAATATTTTTTGCGTTCAATATGTTACCATTAAGAATAGGCACATTTAGTTAAAGCCATGGAAATATACTACGTTGGCGAAAAATATTATGTAGGATGCGAATCGTGTGCGTGTAACTTTGAATCGTTTACGTGTAATGTGCGAGTTGTGCGCTTGCAGTTTGCATGTGGTGATAAAAGAATACATTATCAATCATTAATATATTTACAGATAATAATAAATTGGTCATTTCAATATCTAAAAATAGGTCGTTTAATACTGAATTAAATACTTAAAATTGTTTTTATTTTCGCGCCATAAAAACGTGGGAAGATAAGAGAATAAACATTTTACAATAATTTATATATTTCATTGTTAAGACAGTCATTAAAAAATTTAATTAAGAAATATTAAGTAAAAATAAAGTAAAATAGTAACTTGGTACATATTTGTATATACTTTCACCAGAAATTTACACAACGGCTACTTTCGAGGCATTTAAAGGTCATCTATTAATTGACAACTTGATTTATTATATTTGTATCTGTTTTTACATTATATGCTTATATATATAAATCCTGTGATGAAATGATAACAAATTTGTTTTGCTATTTCAGAATTTAAATGTTAAATTAATGAATATCAAAATCACACAAGCATAAAGTGTGCAAATCTTGTACGTGTGATTGGTTATTTAGATCTGTTTCTTTACTGTATTATCCCGAAAGTGTTCGTTTTCTAAAAGTCCAGAATTTCCTAAAAATAATATTATTGGACTGATTTAGTGTTTTATTATTTTTATTTATTTTTATTTATTTTGTTTTTATTCTCTAAACAGATACAGATTTTTATTCTGAATCAAATTAACATTTTTCATTCTTAACTCTTATTTTTATTCTGGTTGTTGATGGTTTCAACCTCCCCAAGCAACGTTGACCCTAGACCTTGATTATAACTACCCTGTTTTAAATTTATTGTTGAAAAGGGTTTTGATGATTTTTTTACTTTTGAACCTTTTGGTCAAGATCTAGGCTAATCTAGAAAGGCGATTTTAAAGAATTAATTTAGTCACGTCGTTTTATTTTACTGCAAATAAAAAGAGAAAGTTTGTTGTTTCATTTCGAATTATTAACACGTAAAAGAAAAAAGGCGTATCGTCTGGATAGAAATAGTTCGTCTTGACACGGATACTGATAATATAATAATTACAAAAGGGATGTAAGGTAAATAAGACAATAACTCAACAAAGTAGAAAGCAAAAATCATAAATAAACGTGGGCACCATTCGTCCTTCTGAACAAATATTTTGAAACCAAAACACTCACATATATAATACAAATAGAAACTGACCAAAACACTACTTGATTTAAATAATTTCTGAAGATGTTTTTATCTTATTGACAAAACCCTCAATTTCAAACTTGTATCAGCAGTTTTAATTAAATGACCATCGTGATATACCGTTAATTTTATATGCAATATTTCTCCAAAATTTATAGAATTCCATCCCAAAGGTATGCCGTTCCTAAACTGAAAAATTCCTTTATGTTGAGTCTGCGCAAAATAAAGTAGAACAACTTATTAAACTCTAATTATAATTACCAAGACAGATGTTAGGAGTAACTATCTATAGCTCATACGATTGGCAACTAGAATAAGTCTGCTTTTTAATTTTGGCAATTCTTCTAGTTCTATATTGGTAACATTCAACTATCTAGGCTACTTCGGAATAAACAATTTATATTGCTTAGTCAGGTAAATATTTTCTGTGCCAAATGTTGTTCTTTTTTTTCTAAAGTTATATACGAAGTCATCCCATAGGTATAAATATTTACATACTTCTATCATATATAAATATATTTACCAACATACAAAGAATATTTTTTAAAATGAGTTGCCATTCCTTTAGAACAAATTGGAATCATTATTGAAGGATGTTCGCTGGTCTAATAGAAAATAAATAGGATTTGAAATAGGTGTTTTAGTTTGAGATAAAGTCATAAAATTTCAGAATAATAGCTGAATTTTAAAATTTTACTTAAAACTCTATTGTTATAAAAATTTTTAAAATATGCCAGGCTAGTTGCTAGTTACACCATACTGCCTTAAAAATCTTAAAATATATACTTAAAAATTCCTGATATAAAATATATTCATGAGACGATCATCCTCGTGTATAGCTTTATGCTTAATTGGACTTTTCTTTTACGTTAGCTTGACTTAATGTTTGAACATGCTCTATAAAACTATGAATCAGTGTTTTTCCATTAGCACCTTGACGAGCATAATTTGACAAAATATATATACACATCAAAACTAGTGTGACAGAATGTATATTAATCCCCTCTGCTGACGGACACAAGCCGTGCACCCAAGGTATTACCAGCTAAGTTATAACATTGGAAATTTATATAGAACCTATAAGTATCTGTCTCTGTCGTCAGATAATTTTTTGGCTTTATAAGTTTGGGTTTTGTGCTTTTGGTTCTAAATATTTTAGACGTTGAGCATAAATGAGTGGTCAAAGACTTATGAAAAATCAGAATTTATATCATAGATAGTTTTAAAACGAAGAATCGACCGTTGCACTCAGGTTGGCAAAGTAAAATACCCCCAAAATGCATGTAAATAATCATCTTAATCTCATTCAAGATACATATAAATACCTTGTGTAAAATTTTAAATGTGTAATATTAATAACTTTGTTTAAATTTTCCAGAATATTGATATATGCTCTTTTTAAAATTAATAAAATGTATCACAAAATACCGAAATAAATTTGATTCAGTGGGTGCCCATTTCGTTGACTGACAACTCATCAGCAGTGCTCGAGATCAAAATGTTGGAAAACCGGTTAAAGATACAATTAATCAGCACAACCATAAAAAATTAAAACAAACAGGAATCCAAACTCAGGTTAGGGTTACCTCTGCATTAAGTGTGTAAATAAATATACCTATGTATATGATACATGCTGATATTTTACCACATTGGTGCTCTATGATAAAGTAAAATAATTGGATGTTGGACAACAAATTATGCATTACAAAAAAAAAAAAAAAATAAATAAATAAAAATAAACGAGTAATAAACTGATGCCAAAGTCTCACAGACCTATTTATAATGGCGATCACAAATTTAGAACAAATCTTAACATTGAACACATATATTTTGTTGGTACAAGTTTCTTTAAAGAGTTTCATTTTTAATCAATTACCAAAACAACCAGACACAGAGAAAGTTCCAATAGCTTCAAGGACGTCTTTAAATAAAATCTAAGAATAGATATTGGATAAAAATGACCACATTTAATAGGTAAAAATATTTAAAAAATATACACCAAGGTATAAAAAATAAATAAAAAAAGAAAAGACAATAAAAAGAGGACCCAAATTAAGGCCCAAAGAGCCTTTTTCGAGGGAAGATGGAGTGGGAAATTGTAAAGTCAGAATTGAACTGACCTCTGTTCAACCTTGAATTGTTAAAGATAGAGATTACAAAATCGGACCGACAGCATTGATAGTCAGAAGTGAACTGAAAATAAAATCTTTGTAAATACTGCAGCATGAATGTTTAAGTTCCATTTAAGGTCCTAGACCAAGACTTGACTGCACGTAAAGAAATGGCGCTTTAACTATAAAATCATATACTACATGAAAACCTCTATGTCTGCGAAAAGGAAAAATTAAAAGTCGGAATAAAAATAATATTTTCCACTTATTTTTGGAGCCTTTATTAATAAGTGTATTTGGAGATTTCTGATGCGACAGAGAAATACATTATTTAATATCACAGAAGTATAAAGTGGTAATATATATATATATATACATGTATATTATTATTCTGCAAAACATTATTGTGTACGTTTCTAATACATATGTATAATGCTTTAATCTATATTTTGTTTTTATGCATCCTTTAATACTTGGATATTAAGTTCATATTCATGTAAACGGAAATTGTGAACACTTGTAAATCGTATTATTTACGTAACATTCGATCATATTTCCGATCGAAACTCTCTCTGTGTTCCATGTACGAAATAAAATGTCAAAACATGTAAAACAAATAAAATTGCAACGCATATGGTTGTTGAAAATGTGTTTCAATTGATATTAAAATGTTTCACTACTTTATTTAGAATGTCATTTTTTGATAAAAAAAAATGTTAACATCGAAGAGTTTTGTAGTTTTACCATCATTGTGTAGAAAAAATTCACATCCTACTATCGTTCGGCCACCCAGTCAACATCACCTCATTTGTATTTGGTTTTGCTATTGGTGATTTATTCTTTTGAGGAGTATCTTAAATGTTATCGTAAATGAGCGAACATTTATAAGATGTCAATATAGATCTACATGATTTAATAGATATTAAAATTTTGCTATTTACTACTTTACATATTTTTTGTATTAAGCTGTCAATTTTTTCACCATTGAAACTTCTTTAAATGGTATTAGTTATAGTTTCGTAGTCCTGAAAATATCGACTGAACGTTAATCATATGTACAGCACGTTTTCTGAATAACTCACTCACCAATTATATATTATTCATTTTTTAAGTAAGTGAAGCAATTATGAAAGTATATTTTCACAAAGCTGATAATGTTAATATAACATTCACCTTTCTATATATGAATGAATTGGACATTTATCCACACATCTCGTTGACTCACTTCCGCTGAAAAAAATTCGTTATGTTTTATTCTAGTCACCTCACGTCTGGTCAGACAATTCAACCAGGTTTTATTCCAGTTACCTCACGTCTGGTCAGACAATTCAACCAGGTTTTATTCCAGTCTACTCACGTCTGGTCAGACAATTCAACCAGGTTTTATTCCAGTCAGCTCACGTCTGGTCACACAATTCAACCACGTTTTATTCCTGTCAGCTCACGTTTGGTCAGACAATTCAACCAGGTTTTATTCCAGTCACCTTCATTAACATCCAAAACGTTTTTGATTAGTTGTGGTTCAGTTTCCCAGTTTTACAGCATTAGCTTATCCTTTATTTAAGTTTTATCTAAATAAAAATGTATCGTATCCCCTATTAAATTTGCTTAAAATGTCCTTTTAGCTGCAATATATCTCATGGTAAAAGGTATATATATTCATTGGAACACCCATTCTCTAAAACTGTTTATTCTGTTAAAGGTGTTGCCCTGAAACAAAATTAACATCATAAATATATAATTTTTTTGTTGAAATCTTTTCTGTTGTAAAATCTATCGTGTTTATATTAATCTTACAAAGTTTTACCATATAGATCCTTAGACAATTTTAATAAACACGTCACGGTGTTTTGCCTAATAGTTTGAATAAAAAAATCACATTCATTTTTTAGATCTGAGATTCGTCAAACCGCCGGTCTTAGAATTTGCTTTCCAATTTTATCTTTCCTAGCTAGCGGTTTACCGGTTGCTAATCTTACTGATTTGGCTTTTAAGGTGTGTTCTATAGATAGAGTCAGGAAAGATAAGAAAGGGGAATTTTGTTTCCCCATAAAACACGTTTAACCCCACCACTATGTGTCTGTACTAATTCAGACTCTCCTGAATCTTTTGATTTAATGTTTGTGCTTTATGCTCTTTTTGCTTTCTTCGTTTAGAGTTATGTTCATTTTTGGATACATTTAGTATTTAATCATAACATTTAGTGATATCCGTTTTCTTATTTGTTCTTAATTTCTCTGTTTAAAAGCGTTGTGACGAAATATATCTAAACTACAAAATATATGAATCCATAATACATGGACAACAAAAAAAAGAAGAAAAAATTTAACCACTGACAAAGGCCCATGACTTAAAGTAGTCACTCCGTCTATGTTATGTTTATGTTTGTTTTTTGTGCTCTTTTATGATATTTTTTGTCTGCAGTTTTGTCGGTTGAATGGTGTTGATTGATTGGTACGTCATTGTTTGTTTACATAAAAAGGATTAAACTACTATTCAATTATTCCTCTTTGTACATAAAAACGTGACTAAAGAATGCTCGCTGTTCAATCCAATAATTTAATCCATGTTTTCGAGACAAATTATAAATGAATACATTTCCACGATAGTGTTTCGTTACAGAATTTACACTAGATCTTCATCAAAGTGCAATGAAAAACATAACATGTAAAACTTCAGATCAACTTTGTGAATTAAGATGTTATTCGCCAACATTTTGGGCGATTTTCCGATGAGTATATGCAAGTCCGATTTCATAGCCTCTAAAGAACAAAAAGTTTAACCTAACTTAACTATCTTCGTTAAAAAGTTTAAAAACCTGCTTTCGATTAGGTATAGATACATTATATTACCAAGATTTCTGACTGTATATGAAATTTTGCGTAAAATATATAACTATATAACTAATACATTTCAAATCGATATAGTGTCAGTTTTCAATGTAAGCTCTGAATCTTGAAAACTGAACTTCTTCTGCTCAAATTTTACACCATGGTAACGTTTATACAATATTACATCAAGTACAGTGATACAAACGCCCACTTAAAATGCGAAGGAATTTGATCCCTTTTACTAACAAACCATCTGTCATTTTTGTATATCATGTACCTTTACCTGGTATATAAAATAAATATGAACACTTTACTTCACTTTTTGTTCCCAAGTAGGGCTTTTCTATGGTACTAAAATATTGTCAATTATATCGTCGGGTCTTTTTGAAGCACACTAATCAGAAGTATCAAATAAGTTTTTAGAATACACATTTGAACATCGCCTTTGCACTCGGTTTTCATATATTGCCATTCACAGCTTATTTGAACCAAAGGTAAATATGAATGGTTTATGCCGTCTGTATATATTCTCTTCTGCAACAACAACTTCAAACTTGGCAGCAATGGTAAATATGCATTTCCCATCAAAATTATATACGATGACTTCGACTTCTAACCAAAAAGCCCAAACTTATTTCAATGTAATTTAATTCCAATTTGAAATTTACCTACATAAAGTTGTAACAGGTGCTTTTTCAAATTTGTATCTTCAGATCCTGCCAGCCAAAAGGAACTTCATGTAAAAAAACTCACACGATTGAAACAGATTTTAACCGCAGTCCTCTTTCAGAATGGTATTCGAGGACTGTTCCAGCCCATTATTATGGCTGTGATTGTGTAGATTAGTTTTAGAATGGATGATATAGACAATGTGCAAAAAAGATCCTCTTGCCAAGTAACACTGAGCTGATTGATCTTGGGAGTAATGGTTCTGAGGTAGCTTTATTTCAGAATTTTTGTCAAATGACCCCAACCTCAATAAACAATAAAGCAGATACGAAGAAAGGTTAACAATGACATACCAGCCAAACAACGCCATGTTAAATTTGAGAAATAATTCACGGTGGCTTCAAAATATGCTGATTATACAACGGGTAGGCCATTTATGCCAAATATTTTGCCACCGTAAATTATTTCCGTTCTAATAGGACAGTTTTTTATGACATTTTGAAACGCCGCAATATAGGTATTCAGACACGAAGACGCCATTACACAACGCAAGTTATACTATGACGTCGTTAATACTTGAATCTTTTGAATAATTGTCTCTAGCATATTTTAGAAACTCGTTGTTATAAATAGTAACTACATCATCAAGATACCTGCAATTATTGTTAGAAATAGCAATTAATTCACCGAGGTTATGCATTACACCATTCAAGGAGTTTTTCCATGAAAGACTGTTCAGAACAATATAAAATTAAATCGGCAATAAAAGGAGCACAGTTTGTACCCTTATAAATCCCAGTGGTATCTCGAAACAGAGTATTACCAAAACGGACAAACATGTTATCCAGAAAGAAGTGTTAGGACATGATCATGTTATTGCTTGGTCAACAACTAATTTTCTAACTTTTTAAATGGCCGCGACAGACAAACTTAAATTAAGACAGGAACTTGCGTAAAATTTATTCTTTGGGTTGTTGTTTTATATATATGTATATATAAAATACCTTAAATATTGAAAAAAAATTGAGAAATTTACAAATGATTTTATAAAAAGGTAATCTAATTACTTATGGTTTTACAGAGCTATCAAGGGGGGGGGGGGGAGTAACAGTATGTTAGAACGAATTAAAACAATTTCAATTCTAATGCGTTCGAACGAAACACGTTTTCTGGATTATCCACTAAGATACACTTCATATGATTATTATAAACCGAACATTTCTAGCGAAATGTCTGTGAAATAACTCAAATGCTCTAGCAATTACTCTTGAATGAATAATAGACCAGATAATGTGCAGCCTTACGGCATCAGCATTATCCTAAAGGTAGTAATCCAGCAAAAGATACACAATTTAATGTCCATTGCCCGCTTTGCTGGATATGGTCGTCAGGGGCATTTGCAGACAAATCTTAGGAAAGCCAAAAATGACCGAAACATTCTAAACACTAAACTATTTTAAGGCAAGTTCGATCTAATTACCGAATTTCGTAACTTTAAACCATGAACATGCCAAAGCAATGAGCATCTCGAGTGTAGAATGCCGTAACTATTTCATAACAGAACAATGGGAGTGAATATTAATAATATACTTTGTGATAATGCTAGAGGTGATAATTAATAAATGTTATAATAATACATTATTAGGTTTAGACTGTTAACATGTAAACGTTCTTCGTTGTTATTATTTAGTACTTCATAATTTTAATAATAAACATAAGGCACTATATTACACAGATTTAATAACCTATCATATGTTACACTGAACAAGAATACAACGTTAACACAAATACTTGTTACATGTTAACTTATAGTAATATTCTGTTACGTGCAAATAGCTAAATGTTATCTGTTTTCTGACTGTCAATAGTAATTTTATATTACAAGCAAATAAAAAATGTTATTTTATTGTGGTAATGTGAAGTTACGTGTAAATGACTAAGTGTTATCTGTTTCCTGATTTTTACAGAAATGTGGTGTAACATGTGTATCATTTAATGTTTTATATTTACTGTTATAATAATGTGGTGTTACGTGTAACTGACTTAATGTTATTTGTTTGCCGACTGTTATAATAATGTGACATTACATGTAAATGACTAAATGTTATCTCTTTCTTACTTTTACATTAACGTGATGTTACCTGCAAATGACTAAATGTTATCTGTTTCTTTCTTTTATATTAACGTGATGTTACATGTAAATTACAAAATGTAATCATTTTGGTGACTGTAATAGTAATGTGAAAGAATAATTTTTTCTGTTTGTTGTCTGTTATCGTAATGTGCTGTTACATCCAAATGACGTACTGTTATCTTTTCGCTGACTGTTATAGTAATGTGAGGATGCTTGTGAATGACTGGCTTTTATTTGCTTCCTGATTGTTTCAGTAATGTGATGTTATCTCTAAACTACTACATATCAACTGTTTGTTATAGAAATGTGATGTTATGTATAAATGATCAACTTCATTTGTGTGGTGACTGTTATAGTAATGCCATTTTACAGGTAAATGACTAAATGTATTTCTGTTTGATGACTGTTATAGTAATGTAATGTTACATGTCAATGACTAAATGTTATCTTTTTCATGAATGTGACAGTAGTGTGATGTTACATGTAAACGAATAAATGCTATCTGTTTGTTGACTTTTATAGTCATGTGATGGTACAAGTAAATGACTAAATTCATTTCTGTTTGCTGAATGTTATAGTGATGTAATGTGACATAAAGGATAAATGTTATATTTTTGATGAATGTATATTGTATTTTACTTAAACTGTGTCAGTCAACAGGATTTGGACTTTTGATTTATGCTATAATATTGTGATATTGCGTTTGGTTCTGTCATGAAATGATGAAAAATTAAAAAAACATTGACAATGAAGATATGGGGACATCGGAGAAAAAAGGTGGGGGTGGAGGGAAAAAGGAGAGATGCAGCACACTAAATACATTACCCAGGTGCATTGGTATGGACTGTTATAGTAATTTGATATTACCTCTTAATGACCAAATGTTATCTTTTTGATGACTGATATAATAATGTTATGTTACATGTACATGACTAAATGCTTTTTTTCTGACTGTTACATTATTGTGATGTTTCGTGTAAATGACAAAATATTATCTCTGTTGATTGTTATAGCAAAGGGATGTTATTTATAATCGACTAAATGTTATCTCGAACTAGGTAGAATTGTCATGCGACGTCTAAATGACTAAATGTTATATGTTACCTGATTGTAATAAAAATGTGATGTTACGTGTAATTGACTAAATGTTATCTGTGTGCTGACTGTTGTAATAATGTTATATTACGTGTATAAACTTAATGTTTTCTGTTACCGAAAGGTTACTATAAAGTTAAATGTTAATATATATATATATTATATTAGTAACTTAATGCTATGTATGCTTATGAAACAACATGGGCATTAATGGTAATTTAACTTTACCAATACTTGAACTCGGTAATAATGAATTACGCTTAGAAATAATGTCGAAAATTGTTTAAAGCTACTAATAGTATCCCTTTTCTAAACAAGACCTTAAAATACCAGACACGACAGTTACATTTTTTCATAGAGTGCAGAAACTCTAATAATCCCTGTATATCAACAATAATTTTTGACGATGTCTGTTATATATTACAAAGGGTCATAATTTACACCATACCATGAAATCAAAATTAGAGTTCAAAGACATTAAAGGTATTCTTAACAACGTATTATTAAAGTAAATGTTGGCTGACAAAATTTCAACATGAAACCATGTCGGCCTTTGCTATCCAGTTCTGCAGAAAATAATAACATTTAAACCATGTAATAATAATAATGAAGGCTTCGCAAAGCACATGACACGACCGCCATATGTTCACAAGCGAATCGTTGAAGTGAGTGTGCATGGCCACACCATTATGCTTGTTACAAGGAAATGCGTATACTTGAGCTAGCATTTAACCTCCTTTAACTCTGACAAAAGTCACACAAAATCAGATAAACAATAATAATTTCATGTTTCCTCCAAAATTTCTAATTTTGACCACTTTAGCTCTTTGTACAGGAAGAAAAAGGGTTGACAATGTGTAAAAGAAATTCCCCATAAGAATCGGAAGAATAAGCATTTTTATAGGTATCCTGCAAAATTGGCCCCTTTAATCCATTTAATCTCTGCACCAACAAGTTACACAAAAATGCCTGGAGTAACTTTATTGTATTATTATGACAAGTCAATAAAAAAAAAATCGGATAAGAAATAAGAAAATCTCGAAAATTAATGTCTGTCCCGCCTTTTCATCCACTTATAACTCTAAAACGGTATGAGATAGTGAAAAACGAATTAGTAGGTTTTTTCCATTTCAGCAAAAGTATTGAAATAACAAAAATCATAAAAATCGGATAAACATTTAAAAAGTTACACCAAAATTATCAAAAAACCCTTAATTACCCTAAGAAAAGAAAAGGCTAGGGGCCAGATTTCCAAAAATAAATCCGCACCTATATTTCTTAGGGAGAACATCGTTGTAAAATATAAGGATATGCTCAATAGAAAGAAAGTAAATGAGGAGGGAACTTAACTGTCTACGAACGCCACCGACGACGACGACGACAGGTTCATACCATACTACAACCGCAAATATTTGTAATAACAATAATAATTATGCAAATTTGGATATGTATCACCTGATCTTGTATCTACTTTGTTTGGTGTTTCTTCACCTTTTTTCAATGGAAAGATTTACTCCTTAAGTTAAACAAGAGGCTCTCAAGAGCCTGAATCGCTCACCTGGCAAACAATGCACTATAAACTAAATCTCATCTTCACCATTCGCTAAGGATACCATGTTTACTTTAAAAACCAAATATTGTTGAAATCCGAGCAAGTGTAAAAAATGGCGGAAAAATGGCCGTCCAAAACAAACTTTCATCATCACCACTCAACTCGGGATACCATGTTTAGTTTATACATATTTTATTGTCTAATACCATGTTTACCTTGAAAGTTGTCTTTCTATAATTCAGGAAAAAATAGCAAAAAACAGCATTTTGACCCCCTTGTTCTATTTTTAGTAAGGGCGGACATGTTTTTTCGACCAATCAAAAATCCAAGCATTAACTTTTTGCAGGATACCCTAAGGAACAATCTTAACAAGTTTCATTTGATTTTGAATAGTAGTTTCAGAGAAGAAGATTTTTGAAATAATAACATAAAAAAAAGCCAAAAATGTCAAAAAAGGGCAATAACTCTAACATCAGTTGACAGATTTTCACGAAAATAAGCACACAGGTAGCTCTCATCACGCTAAACACTTTCAACCTGCCAGAATTTGCCATAACCTAATGAGTTTTGAGATATTTGCGAAAAACTGTTGTTTGACCCCTATGTTCTATTTTTAGTAACAGTGGCCATGTTTTTTGACGGATCAAAAATCGAAGCATAAACTTTGTGCAGAATACCCTAAGGAACAATCATGCTAAGTTTTATCCAAATCCATTCAGTAGTTTCAGAGGAGAATATTTTTGAAATAATAACATAACAAGAGGCTGTCGAATGACAGCAAACCGGATTTTCCTGCAACAAATGACCTTTGCATGGAAACGACGACTTGAACTGCCTTTTTTCAATTTTTTAGAACCATAACTCCTGAACGGTGAAAGTGAAAATCGTCAATATCGGAACGGTGAAAGTGGAAATCGTCAATATCGAACTTGACCTCCATTTTGTCATCAGTAACAACATTTTAAAATTTGAAAAGCTTTGGTTGAACAGTTCATAAGTTATCACACGGACACCACTGGGAAAGCCATTTTTCAATCTTTCAAGAACCATAACTCCTGAACGGTGAAAGTGAAAATCGTCAATATCGAACTTGACCTCCATTTTGTCATCAGTAACAACATATTAAAATTTGAAAAGCTTTGGTTGAACAGTTCATAAGTTATCACACGGACACCACTGGAAAAGCCATTTTTCAATCTTTCAAGAACCATAACTCTTGAACGGTGAAAGTGAAAATCGTCAATATCGAACTTGACCTCCATTTTGTCATCAGTAACAACATATTAAAATTTGAAAAGCTTTGATTGAACAGTTCATAAGTTATCACACGGACACCACTGGGAAAGCCATTTTTCAATCTTTCAAGAACCATAACTCCTGAACGGTGAATGTGAAAATCGTCAATATCGAACTTGACCTCCATTTTGTCATCAGTAACAACATATTAAAATTTGAAAAGCTTTGGTTGAACAATTCATAAGTTATCACACGGACACCACTGGGAAAGCCATTTTTCAATCTTTCAAGAACCATAACTCCTGAACGGTGAATGTGAAAATCGTCAATATCGAACTTGACCTCCATTTTGTCATCAGTAACAACGTATTAAAATTTGAAAAGCTTTGGTTGAACAGTTCATAAGTTATCAAACGGACACCACTGGAAAAGCCATTTTTCAATCTTTCAAGAACCATAACTCTTGAACGGTGAAAGTGAAAATCGTCAATATCGAACTTGACCTCCATTTTGTCATCAGTAACAACATATTAAAATTTGAAAAACTTTGGTTGAACAATTCATAAGTTATCACACGGACACCACTGGGAAAGCCATTTTTCAATCTTTCAAGAACCATAACTCCTGAACGGTGAAAGTGAAAATCGTCAATATCGAACTTGACCTCCATTTTGTCATCAGTAACAACATATTAAAATTTGAAAAGCTTTGGTTGAACAGTTCATAAGTTATCAAACGGACACCACTGGAAAAGCCATTTTTCAATCTTTCAAGAACCATAACTCTTGAACGGTGAAAGTGAAAATCGTCAATATCGAACTTGACCTCCATTTTGTCATCAGTAACAACATATTAAAATTTGAAAAGCTTTGGTTGAACAGTTCATAAGTTATTGCACGGACACTGTTTGGCAGCCGCCCGTCCGCCCGCCCGCCCGCCCGCCCGTCCGCCCGGCCGCCCGCCCGCCGTACATCACCAATTTAATAACCGATATTTTCCTATGAAAATCCGGTTAAAAAAGCCAAAAATGTCAAAAAAGGGCAATAACTCTCACATTAGTTGACAGATTTTCACGAAAATCAGCACACAAGTAGCTCTCATCACGCTGAACACTTTCAACCTGAGATTTTGCCGTAACCTAATGATTTTTGAGATACTTGCGAAAAACTGTTGTTTGACCCCTATGTTCTATTTTTAGTAACAGCGGCCATGTTTTTCGACGGATCAAAAATCGAAGCATAAACTTTGTGCAGGATACCCTAAGGAACAATCATGCTAAGTTTTATCCAAATCCATTCAGTTGTTTCAGAGGAGAATAGTTTTGAAATAATAACATAAAAAAAGCCAAAAATGTCAAAAAAGGGCAATAACTCTCACATTAGTTGACAGATTTTCACGAAAATCAGCACACAAGTAGCTCTCATCATGCTGAACACTTTCAACCTGCCAGAATTGCCGTAACCTAATGATTTTTGAGAGACTTGCGAAAAACTGTTGTTTGACCCCTATGTTCTATTTTTAGTAACAGCGGCCATGTTTTTTGACGGATCAAAAATCGAAGTAAACTTTGTGCAGGATACCCTAAGGAACAATCATGCTAAGTTTTATTCAAATCCATTCAGTAGTTTCAGAGGAGAAGATGTTTGAAAAATTGTTAACGACGACGACAGACGACAGACGACAGACGACGACAGACGACAGACGACAGACGACGACAGACGACGACGGACGCCAAGTGATGAGAAAAGCTCACATGGCTCTTAGGCCAGGTGAGCTAAAAATGATAAAACTAGTCTTTGAGAAATAACTGATTCAATTGGGTTTCATTATATATATATATTGTTATTGTATTATGTTATATCATTTTTGATTCACTATTTATGGATTAATTTTTCTACAAGTAATGGTTCATCAGCAATAGTCAAAACAAAAGCCGAAACAATAAAGCAAAAAGAGTAGATAAACCGCCCTATGAATGAATGATGTTTTTGTAAGCGGTCACCCTGTACGTATTTATACTGCATTGGCTTTTATATTATATTTTATACAGAGTTTCGGGATAATTAAGGGGGAGGTTTGGGTACCCTTAAATTCGGTTTAACCCACCAATGTTCAATGGCTGTACCAAGCCAGACTATCCCGACTGCCTGTTGTGGTTATGTTTATTTTTTTTCATCTTTTTATGCTATCATCAGTTTTTTTGTCAGGACTTCTGTCTGTTGGGTGGCGTTGGTTGATTGGTATGTCATTATTTACCTTTTCTGTTATCCATTTTGTTGTTTGTTAATCAAAATGCTTTATTTGAAGAATTGTATGAACATATTTCAAGATTTATCAGTGCTCAATGCTTAAAATATGAAAATAGGAGACATCTAAGATTGTGAGCACACTCACTAAGTTATAGCCCCCGCCCCAACAATCTAGGAGTTGTGATAACAAAATGCATGGTGCATGTTGAATTGACTCAAACTCTCTTAAGTCCAACTGGGTATAACTCTAGGAACATTAATAGATTAGGGCATTCTCAGCATGCACACATCTACATATGTGGGTGCATATCTACATTTGTACATATATGGATCTTGCCGTAACAAAATGCATGGTGAATTGTCTCACAATTTCTAAGTCCAAATGGGAAGAATCTATGAAAAATTGATGGACAACAAAATCCATAATACAGCAGAGTTTACTTGTCATTATTTTAGCTAATAGCAAGTTTGGATGAAATATGACTAAAGATGTGGAAGTTTATTAGGACAGACAGACAGACAGACAGGCTGATTCCTATATACCCCCCCCAAACTTGTTTGCGGGGGTATAATAAACTTGAAGTTTAAAAGATGAAACTCGAAAATCACGAGGCTAATATCACCTACTGACAAAGGTATGCATGAGGGAGGTACTCCTTTGTTATTTCTAAAAGCCCTAATTTGGTAACAGTAAACTTATAAATGTCAACTTCATTTCCAGTGCCAAAGAATAATTGACCAGTCTTTACCGTTAATGTCGACCCTAGGCACTTTTTTTTGATTTTGATCGGATTGTGATATGAGGTTTTGTCTCATTACTGTAGACCAGACGGTAAATTGCAATTTACTTGTTTGTTTATTACAATGCGTTCATATGTACATATTACAGACATAAGTTTTCTTCTTTATTGGTTAGCTAAAAGAAATATATTATTTATCATAAGTGAAGGGTGAATCTTGATTAAATTATTTCTTGTCGTATACGGTTATTTTTTGTTTCAACATTCAATATTTATTCAAATACAATTTTATAAAATGTAGTTTGCGAAAGGTCAACTACAGTGTATTTTTTCGTTTCTTTGGCTTAGTTGGACTATCCGACCAGCAGCTATGGGAGAATTAGCTAGTTTTACAGTTAAACCGAGTACAATCTGACCCTGCTATATAAATTATGTAATGCTCTAACTTAATTTTGCATTCAAGCAAGCGGTCACCTTTTCGGTAATCATACTATTTTGGCTTTTATAGTGTGTTATGTTTTGTTAATCATTTTGTTGTTGATTCAAAACATGTATGCTGCTACATAGAGCCTTTTAGTGCTTCACATAACAACTTTCGGTGAGTCATGAAAAAGATTAAACCAATATGAATTTTGAAATAAACACTATGCAAAAAAATATTCGTTGAATGCTAGAAATATCTAAAATCAGCAAATTCATTAGATTTGATTATAATCAATACGTTTAATAATCACATGTCTACTAAGTACAGTAAATATTCTGTATAATTTTTCCTTTTTGTAAAATACATTACCAGAAGTACTTTGCCATACAATGTATTTGCCGTAACAATATAAAATCATAAATATTGAATAGACAAGCTATATTAGTCCACAAATGAGACGACGCCGCAAATGGTAAAACAGGTGTTGCAATATAAAACATGCAGAAATCTGAAGAAAGAGGTTTTGTTTACAGTAGTATAAATAGGTCCCATTAGTTTGAACAAAAGCATAAATAGTTGAAACTATTCGACATTGGTAATACATTCTTATGCACGTTTGAAAAAAATGAAGTCTGTCTAAATATTGATGTTGCATGTCACATCTTAGTAACATATTAGTGTTTATTTACGTATTTATTGCAAGATATAACAACCATCCATTAAATTAACTATATTTACTCAAAACTATGCCTTTTGTTATTATTAATTGGCATAAAACGTAATACAGTACCGTTATATATAGGTGTCGACAACGTAAATATGGAAGTATGCTGTAAAATGGCGGAGACGAATAGATTAAACCACCAAGATAATGGCTTGCAAAAGTGAAAGGTAGGAAGTTTTTATAATTTTCTGGTTGTATCGATCTACTTAAAAGTCAGTATGATATGCACACAATTCAATGTATTATTGCCTACAACAGACGACTAGCCAAGGTCTGTACCTTAATGTAAAGCAACAAAATGGCGAGGACCATATTTGGCGATAAGAGCCAGACGAAGCATTCGGATTTTTACTGAAATATTACTTTGAGTTGAGATCTTTTTTATTTTTCAATTTGAATTAGAATTAATATGTCACTTATTGACAAATATTGGGAAGTTTAAATCAATTTTTTAGATTATGTAAGGATTCGTCGACAGAAGTTTCAAGTTCCCTAAAATTTAATGTAACTGAAAACGTCAAAAGATTTTGATTCGATTCTTCAAGTTGCTTTTTCATTTGTAAAACTTGATATAACTTGTTGGTGTTATATTCTTACACTTAATATGAGATTTTGATGACATTTGAAATTTAAAACAGAATTCTAATTTATTTCATTATATTTTTGTGCACATTAACCTAATCCATGTTTACCGGGGTATATCAATTAAACAATATAATCTTAAATGTAACATGTTTTTAATAGATTCGATCCCCCAAAACATTCGTGTATGTTTTTTAGTTCTGCGTTTGAATTTAATGTGATATTTTCAGTGAGGCATTTCTGGTTACCAACAACAACACATTTGAACATACACCAGCATTAAAAAGGCATAAAATTTTGGCCGAAATTATACTCATTTTCTACTTCTAGCATAAAATAAATTTTCTTGTACGCATATCCTGTTGAAATATTTTGTTTTGTAGTAACTGAATTTACATTCAATTCTATGATAGTGTACTATTCCACATTCTAAAATAAATAATTCAAAATAATGAGATATCCGTTGTATACATTTTAAAATTTATTTCTGGTAAAATTTGCTAGAAGATAAACAATGGATGCCATGGACTCCTATATTTTTAAGGATATCAGTGAAATTTAGTTTAAATTTCATTGTTCGAGAATATCGATTTGCATGGTTTTGAAATTTTGTACTAATATATCAATTTGAAAATGTTTTCATTAAATATACTTTAATTCATGGTTCCGTCTGTATCATAAGGAAGTATACCAAATTCACAGCATAAAATATGACACACATAAAATGAAAGTCAAGGAAACATATGTATGACAGATTGTCTCAATTTTTTTTTACAGATTTTAATATTTTGCCATTATACATAAATAATATTTTACAGGAACGTAAATATTTATTTTTATTTCATACTTGATCATATATTCTTTCTATTTTTGTTATTTAATGAGTGAAAATGAACATAAAACTTTAAAAAACTGAAAAAATAAAAGTTTTGTTTCATAAAAAAAATTATACGTGTGTAGAATACTATATTATGTAGTTCAAATTATGAATTATTAACAATATAAATAAAGTCAAAATGACAAACCTTTTATAATATATTTTGTATTATTTAAATTTAAGTTTTCAAATCTTGTCATATTTTTGCCTTGTTTTTACATTAAAGAGGCCATAAAAATCGCTAAATGGTCCAAGTTGTTAAAAATTGACCAAATATTTTAAGTATTTGGGATAAAACTGTTATCGGCCCAATTTTAAACTACAAAATTACTTTTAAAAAGTTTATATTTAAAAAAAAGTGTTTGTTTGTGGATGTATGTGCTAGTTTTCAAAAATTGAGAATGATCCCAATTCTAGGGGTAAAAATGGAATGTATCCTACTATAAATTTCTGATCCTTGTAAAAGCCAATGCACCGTTTAAACCAGTTTTATATCTTGATTAAGGGTCAACCCCTTGATTTTAATATGGGGGGGGGGGGGGAGAGAAGTGATATCGGATCCCGGAAATTTTTAAAAGCATTTACCATCCTAGCATTTATTTTTTCAAATCCACAACCGATTGGTTTCAGGTAATATTCAATCATTACTCACATTTTTGAGTCTGACTTTTTATCCAAATTTTGTACTCTGAATGTTTTTTTCAAATTTATTTCTTGCTAAACTCCTCTCTCGAAGTTAAAATGTTTTATTCCTTATTGGGTAAAACGGTTTTCCTTGTTATATTACAGTATTTTTTTCTGAATCGATATAAGGCTGATTTTGGAGATATTATTATATTGCTTTAATTTATAAGATATTCCAAATACGTATATGTCGCAACCTCATAAGTTAAGTATTTTGTATGAAATTTTAATTCACGACAATGAAAAAATAACTGATTTTACAAAAAGACCATACTATAATATGTTTTTAGTGAATAAATATGTCTTGTTATCGACGCTCAATGCCAAAACACGGAAAGGCAAAATGATAATGTAAAACATTAAATGATGCACTAAAAACTTATAGCCAACATTTGATTTTCTAATGCAATTTAAAGGTTTTACATAGTGTTATTACTTTAATATTTGTTTTTGGAAAGATGGTGTGTTTACTTGAAGAAAATGCTGGCATTTTGTAGATAACTCATTTTTCAGAGGAATTAATGTAATTTTTTACCAGTATTTGCTCTCTTCTTTAAATTGTCATTTTGTTGTTTAAACGTCAATCGTATTGTTTAAATTTATAAATATAAGAAGAGATTTTGATACATATGTATTACAAACACAGTAATGAAAATGAAAAAAATGCTTAAGTATATCGAATTGAAGTCTGAAGCGACGTGATTACACTTTTATTTTCTAAAAAGGCATTAAAATGTGCCTTTGAAGCACAAATTGAATCACGCTATTATTTTAACATTTTAGTTTATCGAGTGTCAATATTTGCTTTGTCTTCAATCTATCTTTACTTGATAAGTTCTTGAAAACGTAATGATACGTGTAAAAAATAAGATACATGCTTTAAAGGTTCAGTGAAAGTATATGGTTGATTACCCGATTCTAAATATATTTTTGAAATAAACTAAAAAAACTCTCTCTTTTGTTTGCTTGCAATGTTCATTTCTGGATTGACCATTATCAGGTACACTCGTGACCAGTAAATGGTATGGCGGTGATCCATGCAAGCTCAACTTTACCTCAGAGAGGTGAAACACTGATGTTTAAAAAATAGATAAAATGAAGAATACAAACGGGATAATTCCATTATTTATGTACAGAAATTTCAAAATATCTAAAATATTCCGGGAAAATCAGGTTCCATAAATGGCAGAGTTATCGAAATTTTTTTTTCTTGTCAGACATTAAGTCTGATAGTCAGCAAGGTCTTGTCAGACCCATGAATTTCAGACCCATGAATTTCTTGTCAGACCCACAATTTTTTATAATTTTTTCTAGTTGTGTTAACTTGTACTATTCATGCTGTGAAATGCTTGGAATATAAAGCATGTTTAACAAACATGTATTTTTCAGCAAGAAATTATACTAGAAGTCCAATTCGGTACAAAATATTTTTGGAAGTAAAGAATGATATTCAGTATAACAGTATGTTTTTCAGCAAGAAGATATGCTTATTGAAGTCCAGGAATACTACAAAATAATTGTCCAAAGGAAACTTCCTTCTCCGATGATGTTTCTGTTTTCTTGCGTTTAACACCCAGCTTTGCATCAGCGGAGAATTTTATTTTCTAACCTCTGGTATCAATTTATCGTAACTAGTAATTAAGCTCCAAAACATTATATGAGTCCTGGGACTCATTTTTCAGAATGGTGAGTCCCAGCTGATTTTCATGAGTCCCAGGGCTCATCGCCACTTTTTTAACGTACATGTACATTCCTGCATGATTTTGACCATGGTAGCCCTATTGTACTATTGTTAAAGTTTAATTGAAATCATGTGCTGCCTTAAAATTCTGACGAATATAATTTAAAATTAAAAAAAAAAAACTGAACTTATGCAGTGGTGCTCCGAACTTGGAAGAAAATTTCTGTTACAGATATGAGCAAAAATATTTGCACCTTTTGACAACTTATTTATTATTCCCATTTATTTTTTTAATATTTACTTATCTATAATCTTTACTGTTATTTTTTCTCAAACATACTCTTAAAATCCTCCCATTGACCTTGTTTGAACACCTTAATAATCAATATTGACAAAATTTCCATTTGTGCATAGATAAGTCAAAATCCGCTAAATTTATTTTTAAATAGGTATATTGTTACCGGTCGGTAAAAAACGTTGTGGTCAATGAAAAATCACGAGAATTCCGATTGCCGCTATTTTCTAGCTTACTTTTTGTCATTTCTTTCCCCATCCCCTTTGACCTTCAAGAAAGTAAAAAATGGCGGAGGATATTTTTAATGAAAATAACGGTCTTCAGACGCAGCTGATTAGATCTACATGCGTCCCAGGGACGCATGAGTTTGAAGGATGACGCGTCCAGGACGCATGTACGCGCCTTAGCGAGAACCATGTAAGGGATCGCCTTGTTCTGCCGGATCCAAGCCCCATTTTTTTTGTCGGACACCAGGACCGGCAGAATTGACAGTCGAGTCGGACCTACTTGAATCTTGTCGGTCGGGACCGACAGGTCCGACGATTTTCGACAACTCTGAAATAGGGATGGAACAGAAAATTCATGCAAAAATATATAACATAAAAACTTTAGGGACAGATCGAGGGATACTATATTGATAAAAGTACTAAATAAAGGGAAATAAAGAAAAACGAAATTATAAGATTTAAAACATAATTTGATGCGCCTTATGTGCTTTTCGTATTTTCCTTGCCTCTCAAGATTTGCTCGAACCTAAAGAAAGTATAAGAAATATACTTGGCGTAAAATATAAGAAATGAAAGACAAATCCAGCTATGTATAGGAAAGGTAACCCTACACAGGGAATTTTCACTCGCGCGAAATTCCACTTGAAATATGTATGAATTTAACCTGAATATGTCATCACTTAGGAAATTTTACGGTCGTCATCACGAATTGATTGACCATGACAGTGTTCCTATATCTAAGATGATGTTGGACCTGTTCCCACTATGGTAACCTTTCATGTGCCTCCACCGATTTGTGACTTCGCCCGGATTGACGTTTTTTAACTTCACGACGGGTGCCGTATACGAAGCAGGAACTGCTTACCCGTCCGGAGCACCTGGGTTCACTCCTGGTTTTTATAGGAGTTTTGTTCATTGTTTTTTAGTTTTCTGTGTTTATTTGTTGTGCTTGTGGTTTTTCATTTGTCTTCCCGGGTTTGTCTGTCCAATGAATTACGTTTTTTTGATTACTCCTTAGGTATATTAATCTTTTTTAATAACACCTTTACATCTTATAACTCACATTTTTGAAAAAAAAAACAAATGCTGACGTTCCATTAGGGGGAATCTATTGTCTAAGCTCTATTAAATCATCAAAAACGTCGAAGAGGAGAATAATCATTTCATAGTTGCTTCCCCACATTCAACGATGGGTGAAATTCCAATGAATTCAAAATTATTAAATGGATTTTTTCATTTGATGCATTTTGGTTGAAAATTAAAGTTTGCAAAATGTAATCAATGGACTTTTTAGCTAAAAAACGTTTTGACTAGACATTTTTTTATATCAATGGTTTCAAATTTCAACAGAAGAATAACGATGATAAAAATGATACCATATAGTTACAAATTGCAGCTTTTGTGTTTCAAATTTGATGTTAATTAAACTTAAAAAACAATAATAACAGACTTGAAAAGTTTGTTTAAAGCTTTGAAGGTGGAAATTTCTACATTACCACGTCTTGTGTTGTATAGAACGACAGTACATAATTCTTTTAAACTTTTGGACTGATATTGTTTTACTTTCATGCTATTATTGCATTCTTATAATTTTTTATCAATTTTGTATATTAACCATATTTTGTAAAAAGCAAGGTAAGAGCAACTATGGCATTGTTTACAGGAGATAGGAACTCAGTCGAAATGTCATAAGGCATCTTGATAGTATCACTATAATTAAGTTTTCAAGACCGTGTCCGAGAAAGCACAAACATGACCATTTACTACATAGCTACATTTTTTTCGCTAAAAAGACAACTTTACGAGTAATTACGCGAGTTTTTACGTAGTAGATCGTCTAGTGATTAAATTTCACTTTCAGTTTGGTTATATACATTTTTGGTTTTATTACACCCAATGCATCCAATTAATTTGAAACATTAGTATAACTTAACAGTTTATTGCATAAAATGGCAACGAGGAACATTTTAGAATAAAGCACAATTTATTGCACAAAATGGCAACGAGGAACATTTTAGAATAAAGCTTCATTTCAACAGTCTTGTTGTTATTTACCTTTAATCAATTAACTAAACCGACATACCCATTTTTCAGCTTATCGTATACTCGTGGACTTGAAACATACAATGACCTCCGGGTGCAGAGAATTACTGATATTACAAAAACAACTTACCGAGGTTTTATTTGTGATAGCTTCGGAAATTGTCCAGTCACGATCAGGACTCGCATACCACAAAGGTATTACCCCCTCCCTAGTATCAACACTGACTTTTGACTTATTTCTCATCTGAATTGTTACTGTTACGAAATCGAGTTTGTTGGACAGGCAGATAAGTGTAGACTATTTCAATTTTTCCATTTCAAAACAAATTGTTACAAATTAATTTTTGCTTGAAATATTCTGTTGTGCCATTTGCAGGAATCGCATTAATTGATATTTGCATTATTGTCTATTGTTGAAGACTCGCAATAATAATTGTCTATGTTTTGTCTGTAATTCTCTTATTTTATATGAATTTAAACATTTAGAATTTAATTAATTCTTAAGTTACCTCCGTCATGCAATTGATTTCCTCAGTTGCTTTTGGGTTTAGATTTAGTATTATTTTCAATTTCAAATGTTTGGTCTCGATAATCGTTTCGTTGAAAATTAATTTTTGCACCTGGTGCATCCGGTGCCTCAAAACTGAATGCATATTTTGTACCTTTATATTTCTATGCACGATGGAAGTAAGAAAAGAGGAAAATTGAATATTCAGTAAAAATCATGTGGAATTCAACTGTAAATAATTTTTTTTCAAATGTTAGCGATATGATTTCTCTTTGTCCAGGCTAAACAGTGATTTCTCTTTGTCCAGGCTAAACAGTGATTTCTCTTGTTCTTTGCTGTTAGTTCGAAACAGACTTTCGTTGTATTGCTTTGACCAAGGAATATCAGAGCACACTCTTTTACGTAAAAATTGTCGAATGACATTTATCAAAGTTTTTGAATTTTAAATTAACTTTCTGACAGAAAAACCTTTTAGATATCTATCGCCGAAATTCTGTTCATGCTTTTGCTGCCTAGTATAGGGTCACGATTTCTTGATTTCATACCTTAAGTACATGCTGAATAAAACTATGTTTCGTTTTCCTAATTTGTAAATCCTCCGATTTTTAGTTACATGAATCGCCTTTAAACGTAATAGAGTTTTTATATTTTGTCGTATTTAGTTTAGGATAGTCTGAATAAGGAATGTTTTCAGTGTTTGGCTATCGAGAACATGGTATGTATTTTAAAATAATTGTTTTTCTTGAACAGGGTCAGTTTTTGCATGGGCACGAAAATTATCTCGTTCAATCTGTCTGTATACAATAAATGTACTCAGATACTAGGTCGTATTTCTGGATTATCCTTCATAAATTACGCTTGTGGCCAAAAGTTAAGAAAGCCAAAATCGTGAAAAGAAAACAATTCAAATAGGCTAGCCAAAACCAAAACGACTAATTTTTGAATATATATACCTGAGGGAATTGATACTTAAGTCTTTACTTTCAACAGAATTTAAAAAAAAATATATTATCGACTGAAAATTTAACACCTCCCAATGACTACTGAGGGGGATTATACCTTTGGCGACTTACAGTGGGGCTTACAATCCACCAGCAGAGGAATCGTTTCAGTGTCAGTACAATTCACTCGTAAACTCAGTTTAAGCAGATAGTGTTTTGCGCTTTGGAATTTATGAAAATATGGCCTAGTTTTTAAGATATTTGACGCTGATTTTGGTATATTTGAGCAAAAAAAAAAACCCTACATTTTTCAAATTTTAAGACATTCACAAAAAACTTTTTAACGAAAAAAGATAACTTCGTCGGGTTTTTTTTTAATATATTCCCAACTGCATAGACATTGTTTTCTGATAAATAATTAATGAAAAAGACTGATAAAATAATTATCAAATTTCAGCAAAATAATGAATATTGATAATAAATTAGTAACTTTAGATGCATGTAGAAAAAAATCATTTAGTAATGTTTTCTTTAAATTTTAGTATAATTATCTTGAAGTAATGAAATTCGGTTTGCAAAAGAAAAGCATTGGGGTCCATGTGCTTATTTCGGAGATATTTGAGAAAAAAATAAAATTTTAGGATCGTATAAGGTTTTTTCTTGAAGAATCCCCCTGCTACTGTATTTTTCCTTGGTTTTATAAAAAAAATTAAAATGTTTGTAACAGTAAATTTAAAGTATCAATTTCGGGTAATTTTCGGCATACTAGCGAAATCCTCGGGAGTTTGGAGTCCACCAGCAAAGTAATTTCTTCAGAGAAAGACATTACATATGTACCATTCACACAACCAGACAACCAACTCTCACACGATCTACCTCGGGTACTTGGGGTACCACAAATGAACTTAAGGTCAAGGCGAAGTAATTGAACGCCATCTAGTATTCATTTGTTTACCGTTTCAGAGGTAACAGCCCCTTGTCATATTACGTCCCCGACTGATTGTCTGACGTCGTAGTCGTTTTGACGTTGACTCCAGAGTGACAATGGCGTCGCCCCAAGGTAGAAATAATAGTGTGTTGAGACGTACAGTTGATCCAGGGTTCCTAATTATTCTTAAATAGATTGGTGGGGCACGGAGATAGTTCTTTAAAAAATGTACCCAAAGTTTGGACATGGTGTGCATTGTTATCTTTTTACATAGCATAAAGGGTTTTTTTTATTCTGATAATTAGCCACATTTCCAATGTAGAAACAGAAATTTAAAATTGCAAAAAGCTTAGTTAAAGCTGAGTAATGATACATTATTTGGATTGGTCATCAAATTTGTTATTGATTTAACGCCGAATATTTCAGTAAAAAAAAGAAGATATTATCAGTTCCCACTGTTTGAAAAATGTTTCCACGCGTCAGTTATTCTTACGGATCTTTACACCCCTGCTTATCTCTCGCATGCAAGAAGCTTTTGGTTAAACGTTTTTATTTTGTGATAATGACAATACCCTCTAAATTTAACACACTTTGAAATAAAAACTTGTGTTTTCAAATTAGTGGAGTTGGATCACTTGACGCATTTTGATTTTTTTTGAAAAATTTTGTTAAGCTTGACCAAAGTTTAATGCACTTTGAATTTGGAAATATAAGTAATAATTAGTAACTCGACAAAATATATCAAAGATATGTATTTCTTATACACACTGTATCTACATTCCATATAGCGGGGTAGATAAAAGAAAAATGTGGGTTTTAAACGTAAGAAACTTTTGAATACTAAATATTTTACCGGACTATAAGGATACAGTGGCAATACAAGTCATCCATCGACAACATGAAAATCAAACACCGTCATTCAACAATTAATAGATAAAATCTGCAACTCCTTAAAATAAATAAATAGAATGGTAACTAAATAAATGAATAAAAATGAAAAAAAATAATAATAACATTAAAATGAAAAAATGTATATCAGATGAAAGGAAAAGATTTGCTGTTCGTCCTGTAATTATTATCTGCAATGCATATACATTATCGAACGCCGGACGTCATGACGTTGCCTGAAGAAAAATCACAAAAATTAGTACCTTGGTGTTATCTTCAGTAGCAGATATCACGAAATCGAGCATGGGGACGCCCAAATATTTTATATCATCACAAAGCTCGCGGATAAGGCAATATCATATTAGTCTAACGAAAATGTAGGATTAACATTGATGGTTTTTATAGACTTTTCGAGCAAAATTTTCGAAAATATGACGTTTTTCCTATATATCCTATGTTAAAAGTTAATTTCAGAACGCATTTCCAAAGTGTTATAGCAAACAAATAAGCATGGGTACCCCTCTTTTTTATTTCATATTCCAATGTATTTCGGTTAGCTTTACATACTGACAAAAAATTAGAAAACTGCAGGATACTTTCAATTACTTCGCCTTGACATTAAATGAATAAATTTTATTTCATATAGATTAGAGTTAAACTATACTATTCCTTCTAATAAATTATCTTCGTCATTTTTGTAAACATATAAAGCTAAAAATAAATATTATTGGCCAAAGTAATTATGTATTCAATGTCCGTTTATATAATATGACGCCCTCCTTTACATTATAAACAAACAAAACAAGAGAAGGCATCTGCGACATAAAAAATTAACTCAAAATGACCTTGTCACTAGTAAACATTTTATGAAACAAGATGCAAAAAATGCGGATCTGGTTAACCTATAAAAAAATCCGCAACCATGCAACAGACGTCGTATCAAACACAGATTGACGCCCTCAAGCGGCTCTTCAAATAATGTACTTTGAGCACAACTGATGCGTCGTAAATTGACGAACTGTGCACATCTTTTGCATCAAAATTGATATCAAAGAATGTATTTTTACCACTAAGTCGATACCGCTGCTGGTGGACCCCAAGGTAATCCCCTGGTCAGTTGCTAGTATTTCGATACTAGCCCAAAACTGTAAAATTTATGAAAACTAAGTATCTCGCTCGTGCATAGCTCTGTCCTTAGATGGTTTTGGCTTTACCCCTTTTTGTAGTTTTGGCGTTTTTCAATGTGCTCTTCAATTTTTATGATTATTGCTTTGGTTTTCAACCTTTTAGGCTTTGATCACAACTGATGAGTCGTAAATCGACGAAATGTGCACACTTTGTGCATCAAAATTGGTATCAAAGAATGCATTTCAACCTTAAATATGAATGAAAAAGAGAAGAAAATGTAAAACTGCAATCTGAATGCACTAGAATTTCTCATTTTTCAGAAATTGTGGCTTTTTAAGTGCAAGAATAATAATTTTCACAATTAATAACTTGCCTACAATTCAAACGATATAGGTAATGATAAAGATAATATAGACGGTATGATGAAAATTCAATTCTAAAGAATATATAAGAAAACATCATAAGTTACACAGATTAGCTGGAATGAAACGGGTTTTGATATGTCATATATCATTTTGGTTAACTTTCGTTGGGTACGATATGTTGACTGTAATATGAAAAAAGTTACTAAAAACTGCCATGATGCTTTATATCTTATGTATTGATTTTGTTTGTGCCAGTGAGTGGGCGTCAGGAGATCAATGCTGCAAATTCAAAAAGCGACGAAGTAAAGCATTGAAATAAACATATTTTTAAATGTTGATTTTTCTTGACTAGTTGAATTAATAATCACATTTTTAGATTCGTTCTTTAACTTTATACATAATATATAAGGATACATAAATGGATCAAATTTCAGGAGCTATATTTAGTGCACTATATGCCAATTTCTGCGTACATTTAGTTCATGATTTTGAATAGATATATAATTGCTTGGGGGGATATATGTGAAACATATCAGTCGAGAGACGGCAAAATTTTCCGAGCCGTCGGTCGAGGAAAATATAGTCTCAAGACTGGTATTTTTTGCATATATCCCTCCCAGCCATTCTATATCTGTTTAATTACACCGAATATCCAGAAGATGTTAATGGAATTGATTATTGATTCAGTGGATGAAATAGAAAACAAAATACTGCGATACAAAATCTTTGCAGGACGCCGCCTGTCTACAACAACCGACATTTTCGTGACAACGTAACACGTGTTCCGAATTGAAGTTTGGCGCGCTTCGGCTTGCGGTGGTAAAAATTGATATCCAGGGTACAAAGTGTATATAGAGGGCATACACGAAATGTAACGATATCTGGCTGAAGAATATTTAAATATTGGTTCATTTTAAGGATTTTCAACGTAAAATTTCCGTACCAACGACAAAAATCTTCTCACAAGAGCCTAGTTAAGTGGGTTATGTGGCCGCATTTATTCATAATAATAACCATTATACTTTTGAAATTCACAAGGTGTAAATATTACATTATCTTTGACACAATGTTTCTTTCCTGTCAATTTTTAAAAATTAATTTAAGGCGCTTTTTATCAACCTTTACCACATAATATGAACATTACCAAAATTTCTAATAGAAAGTTAAAACATTTCTAGGACTAAAGCCGAAATGAGCATAAACACAAGACCACTAAAATCCAGATATGTTTAACTTGATCTTATCGTCTTTAGACTACAAACCCCCCCCCCCCCAAAAAAAAAAAAAACTTTTATTGCTGAACATGTCAACAAAAGAAATGATACACGGTGGTCAATTTTATATCTATCTTTAAATTTCAAAATGGTTCTTCTGGAGAAGAATTTCTGCTGTGTTTCTTTTGAGGCCTAAATAGCTAAATCAATTTTTTTTTGGAAATTCAGAAAGAACATGTTTCTTACCCCAAAATTGTTATTCCAAGTCTTTTTCGAATCTAAATATGGTCTTAGTACAATATAAGATTTATTACAAAATAACAATCCAAAGATACCAATATTAGATATAGTAAATTTATACTATGCTGTATACGACGCATTTCAAGGAGTTACCTCTCATCAGCAGCATTAAAACCGAAACATTTGGAAGACCAAAAAACCAAACTTATATTAAACAAGAAGTACTCAACCAAAAATACCGAAATAGGAAGCCAAATTTCAGCTAAGGAGATCTACCATGTGCAATACAAGGAATGAACCCTTAGTATTTCTATTATTTTTGAATTTTGCTAAATGCTGGTAATTTCTGTAACAAATCAATATTCGATGTAAATTTATCTTTTCAAAACACATGAACTGTATCTGGTATTGTCTGCAATTTTGCTACCAGTTTTCGGTATCACAAGAATATTCAAGAATATCATTAGAAAAATTATGGAACTTTATATATTTATTATACTATACAATAATGTGGTTTTTCATGGGACAACCGTAATAGTTTTTCACACTTTTTAGTTGAAAATTTGTTAATTTTGACTTAAATCCTTCCGATATATAATAATGGATGTTAATCTGCAAAATTGAGGCAGTCTATTACCGAATACTGCCGACTCTGCATAACTTTTCAGATTCTTAGCTCACCAAATCTCGCAACAAGTAATCAGTTAAAAAAAATGCTCTGGCAAATTATTAGATTTTCAGACTACTACTTTCCTCGATTTCATCTCGGATGACATTTTCTTTTCATTTGGTGATTTCCCACTTTATTATGTAGACACGGGGAAAATTGGGTCCAACGATCGAATGAGTGTGATCCGAGAGCAGTTTGCTTTAGTTTCCAAATATTATTTGTCTTCTATTTTTTACAAAATGATTCAAAACTTGTGGTTCGTGTATATATAAACGTAAATGCGTTTAATTGTCTGTAATTCTAAGATGTTTCTATTAAAAACCACAATATTGTCATAAAAATTAAAAATGTCAAGAGTTGAAAATATACATGAAAACCACAGAACATTTATAAACTTAAAAGTCAAAGATCAGCATGGGTATTTTAATTCCCAATAATGGTTAGTTAGCAGTTTCATTATATAACAAAAGATTATGTAGCCATTTTATGAGAGCTGAACTTTAAAAGTACTACCTAACTAAATTAGTAATTTTAAAAAGGAGACCTAGTACCAAATTCTTTCCAAGCTATATTATCGACACTGATTCTATTTCCAAAAGAAAAAAAAACCTTGAGAAGAAATTTTTACAATAAGGGCATAACAGTTCTGCTTCAACTGGAGATTTTAATAATTGTACATTGATATTCTATTGCAAATATTTAAATGCTAGAACATGGATTTATTTTGTCATGATATATGAACAATATAAGAGAAAATATAACAGAAACAATTAAAAACATTTACCAATGATATACCAGGCTATATATAATATACAACACTTAAAACCATAAATACAACATATATTAGTAGTAGCGATAGTCTGAAATGGTACAGTTAACCATAGAAGACCGCATCACACTCCAGAGGGAAAGTAATTATAGCAACCGAGCCAAATTGTACTCTATCAAGACTAGTTCAAGCACGTACAATCATTTCTAGTGTTCGGACACTATCACACTATTAAACAGAGAAATTAGAAATTCCGCTTCCAGAGAAGGCTTTAATGATGCAACATCATATAGTTTTTAAAGTGAAGTTGAAATCAGCAGTATTTGTGAGAAGCTTTATTTTATTTAGTCTTTAAGAAGTTGAAATAAAGGCCAAAAAGTTTCGTATAAGTAAACCTTCTTATGAAATTGGAATACGGTAGGTATTAATCAAAAGGCATTTGTTAACTTCGTAGCAACAGAAACTAGGATGGAGAAAAAAGTATATTACCATTGATGTCCTTGTAATCCAGTATTTTGATTATTTAATCAAAATTGTCACAAAATTATAGCAATCGTGGTATATATATCATTAACATCTTTAATATTCATACCAAGTAGAGCAAAACTCTGTGATATTTATACTGGTGGCATTTAGTGAATTATTTCTTAATACAAATTCCCTAACATACAATTGATAAATATATGAAAAGTCATTTTACGGTTCTCCATCTTGAATTCACAACTGGTCCTTTAAGATGGAATCCCCTCCTCGGGTTCAAGAATTCTATACTAAATTTCGATCATATCACATCTATGGTATTGAAGGATACAAATGAAGGTCTGAAAATGTCAGCTTTTATATGCGGCTTAGACATCGGGAAATGAGGAGTTTAATGCTCACTGATTCTATCTCTGGTTCAGTAAAAAAATATAAAGGAAATTAGATTGACATGGTAAAGAACATCACTAGGTCACTATATGTAAAAAAATGGAAAAAGGAAGTGATGTAGCTTCAAAAATAGATGTATTTTTTTGTATATCAAATATATGTGGCGTTAATAGAAACATGAAAGAAAGGCGATGCTGTAGTTTTAAAAATGAAACACAAAATCATAAAATATTAAAGAAGTATAAAAATACAAACCATGCATTAGCCGGTTACTCATTAGTTCAGCATCATACATAAATACATTGAATAAAAATATTGAAAATCTAACGAATTCCAAACAGAGTAATCCTGATTAAACCGGTACAGGGTATGCATAAATATCACAACGAGAAAACACCACTCTCATAAATAAATATATATTCTTTGATACCAATTTTGATGCACATGATGTGCACATTTCGTCGATTGGCGACTCATCAGTTGTGATCAAGGCCTAAAATATTGAAAATCATAACAATAATGCAAAAGGTTGAAGAGCAAATTCAGATATGCCAAAATGACCAAAGGGGCTCTGCCAAGACCGTCTAAGGACAGAGCTATGCAGGAAGGAGATACTAGCAATATATAAAGTTTAAATAAAATTTTATAAAATTATTAAATTACCAACCAAATTTAAAATTGTTGTGCTGCCAGAAAAAATCTAAAAAGTAGCTTTTTCATTGTGTTTTCACAGTCAGTTTGATATGTCTCATTGACAGAAATGTTATTTGAAGTGGACTATAATAAAATACAAAATTTGCATATCATAATGTCATTATTTTTGCTTTCAAGTTAACCCTTATATTTTCGTCATTTTCTTTTCGATGCCTAAAAGCACAAATTACAAAAAAAATTCACTCAACATGTTGTAAATAACACTTTGTCTTGTATTATTATTTTTATCATTATTATTTTTTATTCTTCTGGAAAACGATATTTCTTTCAAAATATTAATCTAGATAACTGTATGAGCTTGCAATATTGATTTGGTTGTTATCAGCGTGTGGGCGTATTGAGCCAACAGAGATGCATGGAATAATACACCTTCAATATATTATTCTAGTTTCACGTTTTATCTGAGTTAAAAAAAATATCAACTAGAGAACAACAAGAAAATGTATACATAGCAATTTGAATGAATAAAATTTCTTTGCTGTCAATTTTGATTCTCTGTACGTGCATTTCGACAATTCATGCCTACAACCAATGTTCAAGGGCGAAGCCGGAAACGAGAATCCAAAGCAATAAAAATAAACACTGTAAGGAGATTCAAATATTAAAAAACTGGATAGAAACAACAAAAAAAAAGACACCTAAATACTGAGCTGTCCATCTTAGGTTCCGCGTATTTCCTAATTTTGTAACAAAATTTCATGACTAAAAGCGAAATACTAGCAACCGGGGATTTGATTTCTTCGGAAAACTGATTCATACTTTGCGTTAAAAAATTGTTGTAAAAGAAAAATTGGAAGAAAGAGTCCTAGGCTGTATTTCCTTTTATCCACTTTGATAAATATAGAAAGATTCTCTTGTAGAGGACATTTAAAATTTTCAGATCGTTAATATACAAATTTTAACGCGTCGGATGAGGTAATCTTATACAAGTGACAAGTTGACTTCTTTTGCATATTAAAATATATTTATGTAACAATTAGTGGCAGATATCCTCCCAAGTCAGGGTTTTGTATCTACATTCGTTAATACAAACGTATGTAGGAACGAACGTGGATACAAAACCCTGACTTATGAGGATGGGCAGATATATGCCACCATAGTAATGGTCTTGGAATCAGTGAAATATATCCTTCTTGAAAAAACGTTAGAAAAAAAATCCGTTATACTAATTTTGCTACAGTTTATTTAAAAATAACAATCCAAAGATACTAATATTAGATATGGTAAATTTATACTATGCTGTTACCTCTCATCAGCAGCATTAAAACCGAAACATTTGGAAGACCAAAAACCAAACTTATTTTAAACAAGAAAAAGTAGCCTCAAGTGTCAAAATAAGAAAAAAAAAACAGAAAAAAAACAGAAAAAACAGCTATTCATGAGATCCTTACTTTTCTGTATGGACATTTCTTGTCATTAGAGTGTACAATGGTATTTTTAACTTTCATCCTGGAGGATACCGCAAGTTTTAATGTCGGGATATAGATACTTTGTGGAAATCCGGTTAATAGACATTCCGGAAATGTATAATCTAATTCAAGGTTGTAATTCAAGCTAATTGTAAAAAAAAGTTTATATAAGTTGAAAATATGTTCGCTAGACTTCTTTGAATGCTTCATCTGATTATCACATATAACCCCAAAATATAACAAAATAGAATGGGACAACAGAAATGGTACAATAGATATGCCAATAAATCAGATGCATCCATCCAAACAAAAACAGAAAGCACAAAACATAAAGTATACAGAGAATCAGGATAGTCTGACTATCGGAAACGTAGAGACCAGTATAGATGAAATAAAACGTCTTGAAACTATCGAAAGAGAGGACCACTTAAACAGAAATAAATAGAATTTCATATTTTAGTCCTAACTGTAAAAACACATAGGTACTCTTGAGTTTACGTTGGTTTTTGAAATTGTTCACATTATTGCAATATAAAGAACGAAGTGAAAAGCCGTTTAATAAAAACACTTTTCTTCATGTCAGCAGCATTAAGTTAACACATGTTTGTGTTACTGTAATTGGATTTTTTTTTAAATCCAGCATATTTGTAGTTATGATGTCCTAGCGAAACCTGGCATGCCCGCAATCCATCTTTTTTAAGTGATTTTGAAAAACTTTTGAAAGAAATAAATACCGAAAATTAACATGGTGTATCTTTAAATTTTACTAGCTCTTCTTTACATCTAATGTATAATAAAATATCTAAAATTGCAGATTGAAAGTTTTTCTCAAACATTTTGGTGAAAATGTCCAGAACTTTCATAAATAAATTCAGGGGATGACTTGGTATGATGTTATCAAGGAAGACTGTCAATTAGCCGAAGTTTGTTTAATAAGGGCAAGAAAATGGCTCTAGTGTTCCCCCTCATGTAGAACTTAAACAAAATACATAATTACAAATGACTTAATAATGTCTTTTAATTCTAGAGTAATCTATTAATATTGGATTTCCTGTTCGATACTTGTGTGGCTGCATTGGCATTTTATGGCTTTATTTTTCTTCAACGTCAAGTCTTAGAGGAGATTTCTTCAATGTTTTGCTTCGGGCACAGTTTAGAAGAGGAAAGAAGAAATAAATGTCTACACTTGGAAAATTTTTGGTGTGTCGAAATTCCTTTATAATTATGCATAATATTTGATCTTGTGTTAATGCCACAGACGGTGTGCTATTAGTTCAAAACTTCCAGATTAGCCAATACAAACATCTCTTCTGTTCTAAATATTTGATGATCACTACATACATGTCTTCTTTCGTTAGTTTTTTGTCACTAAAAGAACATTTGGATATAGGTAAATAGTTTCCATGGTTAGTTTCAAATATTTGTACAAACGGTCTCTTAGAAAATGTTGATTTTTATTTATCAAAATTTTTGAAAAATCACAGTAATATAGTAAAATCATTATATGTAACAATAAAATCGAACGAAAACTATAGTTTAACATCTTATTTTTTTTCTTTTCTTGTACCAAACGGTCAATTTTCACTCGTTTGATGTTCAACTTAATTTCATGTTTGCAACACGTTCATTATTTGAAACAATGGTGAAATATCTTTACAATGCTATATATTTATTCCTTACGCCCACACACTGCAGTCAGAAGAAATCAATAACTGAACTGCAGACACTGTTACAACCTAATAATTCTTTCATATACATGTATAGCTCTTTGTTCTAACCATCCCTTGTAAAAATTCATTCCTTTTATTTCATTTGATTTAAATTTAAAACAATCTAAAAGAGCCGAAGATGTGATTTTTGAGCTAAACTCAAAATTATTTTAGATAATTTTTCTGCAGTGTAGTGGACTACAAACCCAACAGCCCATATCTATTCTGCATTATTAATTTCTTCGGCAGTGTCACGATTTTTAAGTACATGTGTTGAAATTTTTCACATATTAATTTTTCAATTCTTTCTAACGTAATTTTTCAAATCCCTCTGGTATCTGGATTGGGCCGAGTCCGTTTACACCTGTTATTATTCATAATATTTTGATGAATTTTGGCTTTCTACAGATTTGGTCACGAACTCACCTCATTAATCTAGAAATGAACATAATAAAGAACAAAACAATAAGTATTTTAGTTCAAATTTAACACATTTTTTTATACTTCTTTGAAGTAAAACTACTTTTTGTATTCCAAAAGAAATGTACTATAGCGGAAAAAATAAGGTCAGAAGGTGTTTCATTCCTTTTTTCATGTATTCAGTTATAATTGATGTGATCCCATATGATTTCCAAAAGGAATGACCTTAAAAATTGAAAGCAAAATTTACCTTGTCATATAATATTAATACAATATGTGTTGTTTATAATAATAATAATAATAATAATAATAATAAGTTCATTGATATTTTGTAGAAATGCTGTACGTGCTCTATAGGAAAAATTAGTTTTAAATAATCTGACTTTTAATTAATAGCTCAAATCTTTTCAGCATTTCTGTTGTTTGTTGCTCGAGACATTGACATTGATCAAGTACTTCCGTCCATTTTATGAGTCATCTTAAACTTGAAATTTGTCACCAGTTTCCAGATTAGTCGCAGTTTCTTAGAAAATACACTTCAAAATAAAGCAATGTGTATTCAAACTGTGTTATTTATAGTACATATTTATATTCTGTTATTTACATAAGAAATGGAAATAATTTTATTATAATATGCATTCTCTGAAATATTACAATCAATTTTCATAATTATTGTAAAATAATTGAAAAGAATGTCTGGTGGCTATTTAGTTTCTGTTTCAAATAGAAATCTCTTTACATCTAACGGTTGAGCCAAAAAAAAAAAAAAAACAAAAAACCACCAAAATCCAAAATACCAAACTACGAAAAGCAAAGATTAAATGTTACACAGTCTTCCACTTGGGAGTTTTAATTTAGTACTTTTCACTAAATTTGGTTGGTTATTCTGGGTTTTTAAAAAAATAATTTTTAATTTATTTAAAAGCAGTTTTTGTCAATTAGAAACTTTATTTCGATGGAAACGGATGTAAAATTCTCAAAAAATGAGAAAAATGCATGGTAACTATTTAAGTATAAAAATACGTGAAAAATAAAAGCAACCATAAGACTAGGGTTTAGTTTCAACGTAAGTATTCTCCCTTTCCTTATCATAGAGTAAATTTTCGCTTCTATCATGTCCAGCGTTATGTCATATATATTTGTGATAAATTATTTCAAACAATGATAGAATATCCTTCCTGTTATATTTACTCTCGACGCCCACACATTTCAACCAAGAAAAATCAATAACCGAGGCTCAGACACTGCTATATATCTAAACCGTGTATTCGCTTTGAGTTTTATATTTTATTCTTAATTGATTCTTTAGAAAATGTGAGCATATGAATAATCGAAACATATTCTATATATAGAATATTTTTTCGGGGCTTTTTTTATATACAACTTAGACTATAACGATTAATATTAAATATGAGAAAAAAGATTAAAAAAAACCTTTAACATTTTTTTGCCTATTCCTCTCATTTTGCAATAGTTTTGTTGTCTTGTACAATATCAAAACATATCTTCATATATATAGAAATACTGAAAAATTAACAATTAATTCTATTCTTTATAAATTTCTAACACTGCAGCACAAAAGTTAACAGTAACATTTACCATCACTAAATTCAGTAACAAGCTCATAAAGCTCTAAACGATACTCCAAATAATATTTCAGTGATTATGGCGACATAATCAGTCTGCAATTGTCAAAAATCTAATCCTCCATAATATGCATTATAATTTCAAAATAAATGTTTAAGGGCATTTTAAATTTTTCAGCAATAACCGATTCGTTCTTACTAAAAAAAAAAGTCTAGGTCAGGGATAAAAATTCGTGAATTCTTTAAAACTGATCAATAATTGTAATATTTATCCTCAACGTTTTAAAAATATTCTTTAAAAATTTTGTTATTTTGTAAAGAAATACAAGGCTTTTTAAAGAATTATTTCAAATAAAATATTTTACTAACTAAGCCATGTTCTTGTATAATGTTTCTATAATAACAATTCCAGAGCACATGATGTCAGTTCCGTTTTTTAGTGGGAGACCGAAGTGTTAGTGTTTTAGTTTCTGTGCTGTCTTGTTCTATTTTTTTTAAATTTATTATATGTTTTTTTTATTCTTTCATTAATACATGTATCCTTATGGCGTTTGTTCGTTGAATTTCATTCTCGTGAATCGTTCTTTCCCTTGGATTTCAAATTTATGGACTTTTCCATTGTTATGCCGCTTCGGTATTCTTTTAACGATATTCTGATGTACAAGATAAGCATAACTATTGCGAATTATCACGTGTAAAATCAGTTGTGCTGAAACCCAAACAAGTACCTGAAATCTTAAAAAACAGATTCAAACGCTAAAATGACCAAAAGCGTAAACTATCTAGTAAGGATAGATCTGTGGAGGAGGGAGATTCACCTTACTTTTCAAAACCTTTAATAGACATTACAGAATCAATTTGACATTGAGCTTAAGATATCCTTGGACTCGGAGTCCAGTCATTGGTAATATGATACCTATTCAGATGCACAATATATGCATGTTTCATAGATTTATTTCTACGTAATAACCTACTGTTAAATTTTGAAGTCTTTTAGATACAAATGATTAAATATTCCTTTGAAAATCGTAAAAAAATCTGTTCAAAATTAGGGTTTATAAGCAAAGTATATCTTACTTGGATTTTAGATAATCAGTGAAGGTCACTTTGGTTTTATTGCTAATATTGTTTTGCGATATGGGGGTGTATTTTAGTCTAATAAATATACTAAGATACCATGGGCCAGTTTCACAAAGCTGTCTTAGGACTAAGACATGTCTTAGGATTGTCTTACGACATGTCTTAGTCCTAAGTCGATTTCACAACGTGGTCCTAACTTAGGACATCTCTTAAAGTTTGTCATAAAGTTAGGACTACACGGAAGGTGTCTTATGATTGTCTTAGGATCATAACTGTGTATTTATAGGTTGACGGAATATTTAAAATGGTTTAACAAAAACGAACATTCAATGTATTTATAGAAAGTATGCACGATTTTATCCTTCAACCTTTTTATAACCTATACAGTGACAAATTGTGTTCAACTCAATTTTAGAAAAAATGTAGTTATTATTTCATTCTTATTTCTTGATTTTGTATTTTAATTTTCATATTCTTTATAATTACACTTCATTTTTCTTTCTTTTAAAAATCAATTTGCAAATGATCTAATTATCTAATTATGCATATTCATGAATACGTTTAGCAATATTTGGGAAACACATATTACATTTATATTAGTTTTTTTTTCAAAAATTCATGTTAATATTTAACTTTCGACACATTTAGGACATCTTTGCTAAGATCATCCTAAGACAGCTTCAAGACGAGGTCTAAGGTATGACTTGAGATAGTCAAAAGAGGATCCTAAGATATGTCATACGATATATCGTATGACAGGTCTTAGGATAGCTTCGTGAAACAGGCCCCTGGTTTTGATGAGAAAGATATTCATATTTTGTTTTGTTGTTGTTTTTCACTTGTCAGAACACGTTTTCTTATTTGAGCACCCCTATTAATAAGTTTTTGAAAAAGCAGATGCTACATCCTTCTTTTTATCTTAAGAGCAATCATATATACATTAAATATCACGTATTTATAACATAACATTTCGTCATAATTAATATAAAACCGAACAAAATTAGTAGCTTAACACAGTCATGTACTTTAAATAAAACATTTTTTCTCCAAAAATGACAATTTAATGTTTAGTTTTTGGGTTTTCTGAAGATGAACACTTCAGCTGTTTAAGTTTTTGAGAGATACATATATTAAAATTTTATCACTTTAAAATTATATATTGAGATCGAAATTATTCAGGTATTTTCTGACAAAATTAATACATTCGACATATATGGTTTTTTAAGACTTCAAAATTATTGGATAACGTATTTTATTTTTATCTTGGACAATTACATATAGATTTTACAGAAATGAATATATAAATATAACAAGTCAATGTTATATGGTACAAATTTATCCTACGTAGTATTCGAATCCAGCTATATACCAAATAATAAAATCTAAAAAGTGTATTGAAAATGAGAAAATGATTGATTTCAGGTTATAAATAAAATTTATTGATCTTTGAGGCTTTCTGGTGGCCGACTCCACAATCAATAACAGGAGCGATATAAATGGTCAATGGGTTTTCCAAGTGGGAGTAAGGATATTTTTCTAGAAACAAGGGTTTTTCCGTGGAGGTGTTTGATTAATTTTTATATTTAAAAAACTTTTTAATCAACATTCCAATTTATGAAAGTTTATATTTTATCTCTAGTTGCGTATCAGATATATGAAATGAAATTATAAGATACCGATTAATGTTAGAATAGAGAAAAAAGAATACCAAAGGAGGATTGAAGGAGGTAGAAAAATTTCTTGAAGTTCAGAGAAGTTCAGGCGAACAGGTGAAAACAAAAACATGTTACACAGACAGATATATTACAAAAGTTAAGGAATAATAACAAAAAATGAAAGAAGACAAATGGGACAAAACAATACAAAACAAAGCAGAGAACATTCAAATATTTTAGGTCAAGCTGTTTACTATTACATGTAGTTTTTGTACGGTGTTTATGACCGTATTGTGACTTTTGTTACATTTGAGAGATAAAAGGGTCTATTATATATTATGAGTTTCTTTTCCAAAAATTATTGTATTTTTATATTTAGTAGATTTTTGAAATTTTGTTAAAACCGGTTATTTGTGTTATTATTGTGATTTCATTATTAGTATTCTTATTATCAATATTTCTTAAAGTAATTAATAAGAAAGAAAAATTAAGACGGTTAGATGAAAATACGGAACTATGGTTCTGTTAGGATGTACAGCTTGTGCATTGTGTTAAGTTCAAAATAACTAATACTATTTCCCCCGTGCATAGTTCTATCCTTCGATGGATTTGGGGTTACTGATTTGGTCATTTTAGCATTTTTGAATTTGCTCTTCATCGTTTTGGTTTTTAACATTTTAGGCTTGAGCGCAACTAATGAGTCATAAATCGCAAAAATGTTCACATCTTCTTCATCAAAACTGGTATCAAAGAATTTATTACTATTAATGTATGAAATTGTAACAATTTTAGAAACTGATGAGTACCTTCTAATGCACCGTTCTGTCTTTTTATGGTTTTCTGCTTAACCTGTTTGGTCAGTTTGGCATTGGATTAGTTCTACATTTCTCCAGCGTCAAACTACTTTTTTCATTATCATTATAGTAAGCTTTTTCAAAAGTTGATAAAATGTTTACTGCTGCTGGTGGACTCAGGTTCACAAGGGTATCACAAGCTCAATTGCTAGTACTTTGGTACTAGCGTGAACCTTTTGGTTTAAGATTTACTGTTACAAAATTGTACAAACTGTACAAAAAGGAAACTATGTGGTATCGTCTGATGCAAGGACCTGTCCTTTAATATATTTGGGTTTTCCTTAATTGTTAGTCCGTGTTGTATTTTAATCTGCTCAAGATTATTTTATGTTATTGTTGGAAATTGGCTTCCACATTTTGTCTTAGACCAGTCCAGATAAGACATAATTTATTGAACATTTAAAACATTAGTTGTAGTATTGGAGAATATCTCACGTCGTTCTTAGATGGTGTTTACCTTTCTGATCATTTTGCCATTTGGTACGGCTCAATAGAATTTTGGGTTCTTGCATTTGGATTTTCATGTTCTTTGACATTGATCAAAATGCATAACCGACATGCATTGGTTTTGTTCGCTTTAAGTATTCTGGTTGTAGAAGCATCGTTATTTCAAAGACACGCCAAAATATCTGGCTTAAATCGGTCCGATGGAATGTTTACAACTCTTAAAACAGGTTCATTACAGTTTTGTGAAAAGATATCAATAAGAAAAATATCTGTTAAAAGGGATTTAGATGTTATCCGTTGCCACATCAGGAATGGGGGAGGGGTGGAATATATTACCTTGGTTAACCACCAATGGGCCTATGTATTAATTCTGTATTACAAAAATTCAGACTACAATGAT